>OZ017773.1:18342263-18816613 GCA_963969385.1 Philonicus albiceps | reverse complement strand
GTACATTTTCGCTCGGAGTCCGACAAATTCCAGCATAATAGACCCATTGTTCTCATCCTTCATAAGGCCTGGTACCTTCTTGTTGACTCGTGGTATGCCATACGGGTTGTCTTCGGAGTAATCTGACGTATCAAATCGGTGTAAGTTTTCTTTTAAATTTGCGTATACGTCCTTAACTTGTATCTCATATATGAGCGAATCCGTATCTGTGTAACACAAATTACACTCGGCACCATACTTTTCTTTCATAAATTTATAATGAAACTCGTACAATATAGTTTTCGATATTTCTAGAATACACATTCCAACGAATATCGGTTTGTTGAAAAGCACTTCAGTTCGTAGAAGTTCGATCGCAATTAAATTGTCGTCAAAAATAGTGCGTGAATGGAAGTTTGATTTTGAAATTAATGCTTCCGCTCCGTATCGTCCTTCCCATGCTGTTTTGAGTTTAATGTCCCGTCGAAGTCGAACATTCTCCATTGTTTTTCCAAATACTGCATTGCACAAAAGTTTATATAGGTTTTTCTCAAATTCGTTCTTAGCGTTTTTGCGCAAGTTAGCGTTTAGATCTATATATTTTTTCATCCAGTTTGATTGTTTAAATTTTAAAGCTTTGTGAATTTTTGTAATTTTTAACCCTTCTGATAAGTATTGTTTTAAATTTCTATAATGCACTACATAATTTTTCTTATTATTCAAAGTAGCCATCATTTTTTGCTCTTTGCAACCTGGTGGTGAACATTTTTCTGGGGCCATAGGTAAATCTTTTTGCCTATTATGTATATCTTCAGGATACTCCAAGTCTACTTCTAAAATATATCCAAGTGGGGAGTCATCTGGTGTATTTAAATCAATAGCATCAACATCTTTAATCCACCCAAGTTCTCCGTATGGCAAATATTGCGACATAGCCCAAGAGTACATTGCATTAATGTCAAAATACATAAGAAATTTATTTGGTTGATTTGGGTCATATTCCTGCATATATTTGTTGTTGGCTTTTGCATACCTCTTGGAATATTGTGTTAGACCGCCGCGGATGCCTTTTTCCAAAAACATAAGGATATCTACGTCGCTGATATAATCCAGCTCTACCTCTGTATATTTTAACATAGCATCCCAAGCTAATCCCGGCGAGGTGTAATAATGCGCAGGATCCAGATCATAATCTTTTATGCAGGTATCACGGAAATTGTCAAATATGTCAGCTAACAAAAGTACGTCTGTCTTTAAATATAAGTCGCTGTATTCGCCTAATGTTTTGATTTCGAACTCTTGCCATGTCATAAGCGCGAGTTCATATTCCTCCTTAGAAATGTTACATTCCGATAAAGTGCAATAAAATTTATCAAAAGGTGGAAGTTGTGTTTCTTGCAAATTTTCATAGTTCTGGATATGTTCGTATGGGAATACACCTTTTCTTGTTATAAGATTAAACTTTTTATCGTTAAGATGAGGGAACTCTGAACGAACGATTCTTTTTTCTTGTAAGTAAGACGCCAGTTTATCCAATGATGATGCCATAAACCGAAAAGAGTCAATAAATTTGCCCTGCTTACCACCGCACCAATTACGGACTTGCCGAGCCTCTCACCCGTATGCTTCGAATGGCCAACTCCCTTCCCTCCTTCGACTTCCATCTCTCTAAATCGTCCCTTAGGAACGAATTCCACCACAGTTCCTCTTGAATTGTTGTTCTAGGCCCCTTTCCCTTTCCTTAGCTTACTTAATTTAATCCTGCCTTCCCTTACTGCTGTTTCCCTAGCTTATAAGTTTAATTTAACTCTAGCTTTAATTGTTTTTTTGTTTTTGTTACGTAGCTTGTATTAAGCGAATTAAATAAATCTAAATTTAAAACTTGTTTTGTAACCTTCTATTTTTTTTTACCATAGATATGTATATCTCTGTGTTATTTGGAATTATTTTAAAATTTCCAGGTATAGCGTTAGACACATCTTTTATGAGTAAATGTGCATCGTAATTGCTCGAATTGTGAAATACCACAGGAATGATTCGAGAATCCTGATAATTAATGTTACAACTCTCGTGAGCAGGACCTCTGTATTTACCGGTTAAATGGCAATGATCTCGCACCTTTCTTTCTCCGCAAAGCTTTTCTCACATATGTGACAATTCGTAGCATTTATGAAATTTTGTGATTCCTCTGACGTTAGCGGAATCATCGTTATGGCACAAAGATGAACAGTTTCTACGTTTTCTGCTATCTGCTGCAGCTGTTCAGCAAACCATTTTGCGCAATCATGTCCTCGGTAGCTTTTATAATATGAGATCGTATCATCATAGCAGCATTTAAAGTAGTATCCAACGCTGTGCGCTTCATGTTGCTGATAACATTTTGTATTTTAAGTTTTTTGTGATACCGGTTTAAGAATGCACTCAAAATCAGCGTAGATAATAAATGGAACACGTTCCTTGTTCTTAAAGTTTTCAAATTTCAACTTGCCTTCCTATGGACAGATCACTTTGTAGTTGTTCATTTGTTTACAATCTATAGAATGTTTCTTCAAATGATCAGAAGTATAAAAATAATGAAGGCAGCGATTGCAAAAGAATTTTTTGCTGTGATGATTCGATAACTGAGACGATGCCAAACGAAGCAAATTTTTTATCCAAACATAATGATATTTAATTAGATTTCTGCCTTCATCTTCATCATAGAAATTTTGCACCAATAAAAGGTTAACGTGCTTCTTTTTCTCATCCTTGGTAAGCCTTGTTGGTGCAACGGAAAATTCTCCTTTACTCTTGTTGAGAACGTAGACATTTATGCTTATATTATTTTGTTTTTCAACCTTTCCTATGTCTGGGATGCTTACAGGAAAGGTGATTCCTTCGAAGTTTAAAACAGTAGAGTAGTGAGGGTACTTTGTAACACGTTGTGGATCTGTTTGAGCAGGGTACAATGCAGACACCACTGCTCAAGCAAAGCACGCTTCATCATTATTTTGAACGTTGATGCAAGCTACTTTGCGTTTAATCTGTTGTGGCAGCTCAATGTAAGATGAACCCAACAGAGGTGTATATTTGTTAATGTTAATTGTAATATTTACCACCTCCGTCAAGGTCCAACCAGAATCACGCTCCTGAAATTCATCCAAATCCGATAGGATGGTATTCATAACGTTCTCTGCAAACCATTGAGTGAGATTTGTATCTCTTGAAATTACTTTATTTTTTGTGTTTAAATATTTACACTCCTCGATTTCTTCCTTCTTTGAAAATTTGGCAAACTTGCCGCAAAATATGGTGTTTACTTTAAGAAAAGGTTCCTTTTTTAAAATATTGGCAATACGGCAGACAAAGAGCGGACCACAATCCCCCAAAAATCGATAGGATCTTTATGTTTCAAGTTTGTTATACATGAAGTTCTAATTCTTCCACCAAAAACAGATTTCATGTCCTCCCATTTTATTCTCTTTGCTGTCCATTCTTTTCTGTTTGGACGTGCTGGTTTATAACCTCCTCCTCGTAATAAAGCAGCTTTTAATTTTGTTCTACATCCCATCATTTTACTAATAACGCTCAATAAATTGTTAATGTTGCCAACATTTTTAGTACTTTTCAAAGCGTTGTTTAAAGATCGCAAATTTTTCGAACACTCTTTGATGCACTTTTTCACATCTTCAATGTTTTCTTCGTTAGACGATTTTAATATATCTTCCATACTTTTTAAATCCTCCATAAAAGATGACATTTTACTTTATAAGAGTTACTTATTACCGTACACGTCTTGCCTTTATGAATGCAATGTAAAGAATGAACCTGCCCATTTATTGCCCTACTTATATATCTTTCAAAATTAAAATCTTTAGTAGATTTTGCGTTTGATATGAGAAAATTATATTTTCTACTCCTGCATTTTTTTTTGTTAATTGGGCTAATAGGTTAAATTTATAAATTAATTATGCTAATTATAATACTTTACTTCTCTTCAAAGACGATCCAAAAGGTTTATATCAGGAGTACATAGTTTGCAGCACCTCGATCGAGTACTAATTGCTATGAATGCAACGTGCGTGCGCTACGAAGTAATAAAATTTCTGCCACATAAACCAGCAAAACAAGTTTGCCTTGCTGCCTGCACAAAAGTTTTGCTCGAGTACCATTTGTTTGGATCTGCAAAGATCGCGATTCCATTAATGGGTTCTGATTGCTTGTGATGGCGTCTGATCGCCTGGTAGCCGGTTTTAGCCTTTAGGTGGTTTGTCAGTGAAGAATAATTTATAATTTGCGCATAATAAAAACTTTTAATTTTGATAATTATACAAACAGCTATCTATTATATATTGCACAACATAATGCAACAAATAATATTATTACGTATATGTACACACACACACACCCTCCCTCTCGCACACATTATCTGTCTCTTTCTCTCTCCCACGTGGCATTGCAATCAGAAATCCAAGATGGCGAAAAGGTGCGAGATTTTGCCCCGTGTATTTTAAAGGGGGAAAGTGCGCTCGAACGCCCATAGCCTATCTATTTATAATAAATATCACAAAAAAAATTTGTTTCATATATATAAATAATAATTTCTTTGGTATAGTAGTACCTAAAATTTAAAAAAAAATTAATGAAAATCCTTGTAAAAAAATAATAATAATTAATATATTAATATTTTGTATTTAAGCAATATCAAAAAAATATATATATGATGTTATATTTCGAAATAATCAGCAATACTATAGAAAAATTATATGCCATATTATATACATGCAAGACCATTGTAATGAAATTAATAACGAAAACGAAAGAAGAAGAAAAATTATATGCCATATTATATATATGCAAGACTATTGTAATGAAATTAATAACGAAAACTCTCCTACCTCATGACCTGAGAATTATTCCTCTTCAAATAATAAATTCTTTTTTTTAAGGGGTGAAGGTTTGTTCTATAGCAAAATATCGGCATCTTAGCCGATATTCAATAATTATGTGGTCACAAACTAATTAAATAATGTCCAGGCAAGCATAAAATACGAATAACAAAAAAAAAAAAATGCACTGAAGTTCTTCCCACTCGAAGCAAAGGTCAATAAATTAAAAGGGTGAAGTACCTCTGGATATGTATTCTAAGAAAAAAGGCAATTTTCACCAAGCAATAAATTAATACGCGATCATAATTTATAAACGACCCAAATTAAGGCCAAGTACTCAAATACAACAAAGCACTTAAAACAAAGAAAATGCAATCACGCATTCCACGCGAACAGACAAAAAACTGTCGCTACACAAAAGATGCATTGATTGGATTTTCTTTGATAAGCCAACCGACGCAAAAAACCGAAATTTCCTGCGATCGCGAATTCGAGCTAGAAGATTGTTCAATTGAGTTTTTCCCGCGAACAGTCGCAGTCCGGCGATGTTCTAATTAAAAAAAATTATATATATATATATATATATATATATATATATATATATATATATATATATATATACCACAGTGATAAGGTCACTATATAAAAAGAAGGAATTGAATAAAGTGGTTATATTTTTGGGAATTATATAATTCAGAAAATGTACAATACAAAGAGGATCGACTCTAAATGGATGATTGAGTCCTAAACACTTATCGACTGCTTTCTACCATGATTATGAAAACAATAGTCGGTTTGATTCGTTTTATTTATTATCCTTGCATTTCTAAAAGTATTGAATGGAATTACTTTCTCGCGTGATATTCTCTAAGATTTTTTAAAATTATTTTCCAAGTCCAACCTTCTTTGCCTCTACTTCGTAAATTAATAAGCGCCACATTTTAACAACAAAGACTTCCGCCTCCTCATCAAGTACCTAAAATCGATAGTTGGTTAGTCTTCTTAATATAACCGCCGAAAATGCTGTACCATTTGCACATCGTCCAAAATGCCTTGTGGGGTACTTCCAGCCAAAACTTTTGAGCAAATGAAATCTACTAGAGTGGGCTCCGGTTCCCCGATATATTCAATGATTTTTTTATTTATCCACGGTCGAATCTTCTTTTCCATAAGACCGTTGTCGATTTCATTCCAGTCTAGCTTGTAGTTGAACAAGTCGTTCTTTTCCGTCGGAATTTTATCGATAATACTCTTTATGTGGCGTCGTTTCTCTTCTTGAGACTTTGCAGTAGATTCTTCAAGCTTTTTTTCATCGTGTTTGTCTCTCTTCTTCGATGATTTGGACTGATGATGCGAGGATTGTTGTGAAATTTTCAACTGTGGCTGCTGCACCGGATGTAGCATATTCTCGTCGTAGTCTGAAATAAATATGCGATGAGTAATAATACTAATAAAAATCGTGGAGTATATTTACCTAAAGGAACTAGCTTTCTTTTTTTAGGTGCTGAAAGATCTTCAGACTCATCGTCATTGTTGAAAACATCCTTAACTTCTAGCTTCTTTTTTTTTGCACTCGCCGCACTTAAGTTAAGACTAATAATAGGGGCTGATATAGGCGGTGTTCCAGAAACCCTTTCAATTAAAGATGCGTTGCTGTGGCTATTTGTGGGACTTAACGGCTGATTAGAGTTCATAGAGGCACGAGAATCTTCGTCTTGGAAGACATGATTCATGTGGGAATCTCGAGATTCCGACTCTCCTCGGTTAATTATATTGTTCCTATTGGTACGGCCATGCCTGCTTGGTGACGAATATTGACCGTGTTCACTAACGTTAACGGAGCCACTTGCTGGACCACCTTCACTCGAATCTGATTCAATTGGCTCAGCATTAACAGCGGCTAGTTCTCGAGATGCTTGATCTAAAACATATCGTTCTTTTTGCAATCTTTCCTTCTCTTTAGCTCTTTGTCGTTCCAATTCTCGCTCTCTTTCTCTTTCCAGCTCTCGTTCCCTCTGCTGTGCAGTTTCCAAGTTTACATCTATCAATATTTTAGGCTTATACATATTTTCGCGTTCTTTTTTAATTCTTTCGAACTCTTGATTAGGGTTATCGTATTCCCCACTGAATATTTTGTTTCTCAATTCTTCTATTTCTTCTTGTTCTTTATTCCTGTCCTTTGCATCTAAGTCAGCTTCCCGCACTCTGTCAGCTAGTCGCCGTTGAAGATCTCTACCCCTGAAAATAAAATTGCTATAAAATACAAAAACTATGTAAATATTCCAACATTACTTATAATATTTTGAATCGTCGCGTTCATCATCGTAGTCTTCCAAAAATTCTTTCAATCGTTTTGCCTCTCTTTCGCGCTCTTCCTCCTTCAAGAGTTCCTTTTCTCGTTCCTGATAAAGACCCGGTAAAATATGTTATAACTTTACGAGGAGAAAAAACTTAAAAGAAGCAGCTATAACTATAACTAGTGTCGAGTAAAATTCAACAAGTGTATTCAATGGCGTACACAGAAACTGCAAAATGTTTTTGCAGAAGTTGGGCTTGTTTTTCCCCCGCGAGATTAAAAATAAAGTATTGGGGAGAATTGAGGAAAAAAAAGGTACTGCCATCCTCTTCAAGAAAAAATCACTGAAAGGTTCCGTAAAGTAATTAAATTGAAAGAAAACTTTCTGAATGTTTCTGAAAATTGGGACGTTAAAATTAAATATCTAAAGAAGTACGAACGACTGATAAAGTATTTCTACATGAACTACCATTAGATATTGAGACAAAAACTTGAAATTGTTGGATAATATTTGTACAAATTGAAGGTGACTTTTATAATTATTAAAAAAAAAAAAAAATCGCAAACCAACAACTATACAACTAAAAAAAAATCATTATATAAGCGTTTCAATTCATGTTTAAAAGACCGGTAAATTTTAACTTACAATTTACAGTCAAAATAAGACTTTTCAGTCGAATAATTAAAGTGTAATAATAATTGTTATTTTTCAGTCAAATACTAGAAATTAACAAAATTACTTTTAATTTTCAGTCAAATAAAAGTCATTTCCTTACTTTTATTTTTTAGTCAAGGAAAAAAAGTATTTTATGACATATTTTCAACCGAATAATAAGACAATTATTTTTGTTTAAACATTTGTAATATTTTTCAATTACGTACGGAAAAATGATGTAAAGCAATCAAATTTAAACATATCTAATCAGACTTCCTCAGTTTCCTACTTTATTGTGAGTATCTCTTATTATATTAAAATTTTCAAATTTTTAACAAATTCCGATTATACTAAAGCCATAAAATACTTCTTCTTGGTTGACTGAAAAATTAAAGTAATGAAATTGCTTTTATTATTTGACTGAAAACTAAACGTTGTTTTGTGATTTTTATTGTTTGACTACAAAATAAAACTTTTAGTTTTTTTTATTATTTGACTGAAAAATAAGTTTTTTCTTGACTTTTATCATTTGACTACGTATTTACTGAACTTTTACTGATTTATGATAAAAGTCAGATTTTGACTTATATTTTTTGATTTTCACAACAAAATTAAAATTTTTTTTAGCCTTGCTATAAGCCGATAGTTCTTTTAGCGATTGAAATACTTTCTTATTGTAGTGCTCTTTTCTTAATACTTTTCATTCGAAAATTAGAAAATACCGGTTATTCCTCGATTTCGTCACTTTTAAGTTTTATTTCTAAAACAATAATTTATATGTTATTCATAAAATAAATTATATTTACACGCATTTTTTTTCTTCTATATTGGAATATATACCTCGAAAAAACCTTTTGTTAAAACACTTATTCATTTTCACTCCACACTGTAACTGTCAAAAACTAGCAAGAAGCTTGAAAAACCATATTTTCGCTAACTAGATTATTATTAATCAAACAGTAAATATGTTACAGTTATGCTTGTGAGGTTTTTCTGCCTTCAAAAATAACCTTTTCATATTCCTTTGCTTTTCGCCTTTCTCTGAGTTCCCAGTTACGTAGCCTTTCCTGATATGCTGCTTCTTTTTCTCGCGCCTTTTTCTCGGTCTTCTTTCGTTCCCTAGCTTCTTCTTCCATTTCCTTTTCCTTCTGGATATCACGGATATTTTTCACTACCTTTGAATCATCTCGATCTCTACAAAAGGACTTCAATAATCAATTAAGTGTTCTATCTCAAATGCTATACCTTTCCCGTTCTCGTTCTCGTTCTCTTTCGCGTTGTTCACGTTCTCTTTCTCGCTCACGTTCCCTTTCACGTTCTCTTTCCCTTTCTCGTTCACGTTCCCGTTCACGTTCTCGTTGCTCCCTTTCACGATCTCTAGAACGTGATTTGCTTCTGCGCCTCTGTTTTTTTTCCTTTTCCTTGCGAGGCGATACCGAACGCAACTTTTCCTTTTCTTTCTCTTCCTTTTTCTTTCTGTCCTTTTCCTTTTCCTTTTTGTGTTCCTCAGCTTCAGCAGTTTTCCTAAATTTACCAATTTCTCTACTAATCAAATCCCTTTTATCATCCTCCATATTGGCCTCTTGGAGGGCTTTGCTAGCTTTCACAGGAACATCTGCTGACTTCTTTCCTTTAGAGAAAAATATGTTAGTTTATAGTAAGAAACCTATACCACCTTAAGTTCTTACCTTCAGAATTTGGAGCAGATGAGTTTATCTCACCCTTATGCTCCTCTAAAATTTTTCTTATAGCAGCAATTGCTATGTCATCTTCTTGCTTTTCTGTTTCAGGTTTACTGCTTCCGTTCCTTATCTCTTCCTCCTTATAATTATCCAACAAAAGTTTATTTTTTGCATCAACCTTTGCTACTAGCTTTTTACCATCAACTTCCAAGTCATGAAGAAGTTTTACAGCACGAAGACCAGCCAAGGGACCACTAAAATATCCTTATTCAGTATATATCCCAGTCACGTATATCAAATAAGATGCTTACTCATATTCACAAAAACCAAAGGTAGACACACGTTTCCAACTAACCACAGTGCCACAAGTCGCCAAAACTTTTTTGATCATTGCTTCAGGTGCCTTTTCACTAATATTACCTAAAATAAAATCTTGACAATCTTGAAAAGCGGCTTGAATCCAAAAGCCTTACCAACAAAAACTGTGATTATAGGACCTTTGTATTGTGGAATCGCCGTGGGCCCCGGATCATTTTGCGTTCTAGCTGTATTATAGACAGTTGGCTGTGAGCTTATAGTGGCTGCACTTCTGAACGGAGCTCTGGGCGGAGGAGTTGTCAAAGGTGGTAGGCTCGTTGGTATCATCTTAAAAAAAAAAAAAAAGTGCTTATTTAAATCTGAATTTTCCTATTAGGGATATACTGATATATGTACTGATATATATACCGAACAGTAATCTATAGGAATACATCAATAGATTACATAAATGCCACAAATATTGTAAAAGCGTTTTGAGTTCATTCAAAAATCGCAAGAATAACTCGTATCAAAAGTCTATAAACGATGCCTTTTTGCTTTCAAGTATCAAAATGAAATAAATTTTTGTTCTATATTGATGATGAGATGAAATATAGATGAAACTACAATATTCTTTCATAAAATTATGTTTTGTCAGAATGGCATCTATCAGCTACAAGTTTGGTACTAAATATTTCCATCGGAAAGTCATATGAACCTTAAATTATTTGGGATATTAAAGTACATCTTTTTCAATAGGGCAAAAGCATTCATTCAGCATTTTCACATATTTTTCTTTATGTGAAAAAATTAAAAGTTTAATTATATTATTAATTCATTCCTTTAGACATTAGAAAATCCAAGTCTTCCTTTTTTTTTTATTTACCAATTTCCAGGTTTAATTACTTTTAGGTAAGTGAAGTCTGCAGTTTATGACCGTAAACTTCCCTCGTTCTCTCTCACTTTCGCTTAATGAGCACTCCGGAAAGTTTTGTTGGAAATTGATTGGAATGGACAATTTGGGATCAGTGGTAGAAAAAAAACCTTTCTTTTTTCAATGTGACCATAAGAATATGGGAAATTAAGTCATTATAGGTAAAAGGATGTAGAGGATGAAAGTACACAGCGACGCTGACGGCGGGTAAGCTTTGTCGACAAGATTGAGTACACTTGAGTCTTGGTCCGGCCTTTTGTGCCAACACGGAGGAACAAATGAAAATAGAGAGGGTATATCTAGAAAAACATGAAGCATTTCTCCACATGTGTTAGTTTAAACCATATGCAATTTCTAAATTAAAAATTTTCCGATTAGATAAGGCAGCAGAGAGCTACTGCTTCCCATGCCTTATCTAAATTCCAATATTCCAACATTTACAGTGTAAACAATAATGCGCAGCATTTTTTTACCACGCTTTTTAAAGGCGGGCCAAAGTCTCAGGCACGCTGTGTGCCTCTGTATGCATGGTGCTAGTGCTGTTCCCGCGCAATGTTGCAGCTTAGAAAAAAAAAATATCCCCCGCGAGTACGGCAGTCGTAGTCCATAAAGGGAGGACACCACTGTAAAAAAAAATCGTTTGAACCTTCAGAAATATGATGAATATTTTTTTACAGCTGACAAAAAAATATTTATGTGGTTTTCGAATTATTTTTGAGAAGAGTCTAAAAATAATTTTGTTTGTCTTTGGATAAAGTAAGATAATTATTTCATAATTTAGAAATTATGCAAATCTTCATGCACAAATTATAGTTCTTGTTGTACTTATTCTAGGAAATACATTAAAATTCCATTAAGAAACGGAAACACCGAAAAAAATTACATTTATTTAATAATTTAGTTGTTTTGTGAATTTTGTCAGTAGGCTATTTATTTTACTATTTTCTTTATATTTAATTACACTGGTTAACACCGTCAAATATATATATCTAACATTTCTATAGGATTTTTAGATTATAAAAACACAACGTTAGGTTCTCGGCACAGTACGTTTGTACATTGTGAAGATGAATTTAAATGAACAATTTCCCGAACGCTGGATTCGACGAGGTGGATCGATACCTTGAACTGCTAGATCTCCAGATATTCTTCCATTGGAATTTTTCTTATGGGGAATGATGAAGAATACAGCTTACTTAAATTCTGTTATAACCAGAGAGGAATTAATTAGCAGAATTGGGACTTCAGCAACAAAAATACGGCAGAGGCTGGCTACAATATATCTTTAATTGGGAGTTAGGAAAAAATTATTGGCATACATCGAAAGTGGCTAAGGACATTTTGAGCAATATTTAAATATTAGCATTAACTTAAATTAGTTTTTAACACTATTTCTACCACGATTTTGTGTATACCTATTTCGGTGTCTTTTGACACCTTTGCGTTTAGATGCAAATAATTATGGAAATAATTATTAAAACATTTCTCCTTTTTTTTTTATCTTCCTCTTCTTCTTCAGTGTTTGACGAGTAATTTTCATATTCGCTATCGATTTCATAGTCACTTTCAAAAAATTCATCCAGCTCATCTTCTCTTTCAGATTGTGAGACTTCATCAATCTCAGAGCATTCATCACTTATATTATTTATTTCTTGCAATACCTCCTTGATTCTTGAAATTCTGGACATCCTTAGAATTAGATACAAATTAGAATAAATAAACTAAAAAATAATAATACAAACCTGAAATGGCAATTTCAACAAATTTTACACGACTATATATTTGAAATGAAGCCACTGCGAAGTAAACACCAGAACTAAAAACTGCGTTGTACAATTGATTTTAGAACTAATCACTTATGATCACACAATGATCTCCAGTAAAATGCAACATTGCAAACAACAACCGAATATAAAAATTATACTGGGGAATTCAGTGTTGCGGGTCTAGATTTTCAAATTGCTGGAATTTTTAACCGAAAATTTCTGGCATTTTCTAAAACTTGCTGAGAAGATCATAAACATAGCACAGAAATTCCATGGCTTGGTATAATAATACGAAGAGGAAAAAACCAAGAACAAATTACAGTTCAGTCCATCACTGTTGCCAAATTTATGTCATGTGTAGTTTCTTTATATTTTTTATTTCTTGCTGTGAGAAAAATCGTAAAGGTGTCAAAAGACACCTCATGGTAGAAATAGGTATATCATGTACGTTTATACTGATCCAGGATGAGCTGGAGGAAAATGATAACGCTAAATAAATTTAACAATTATTATACGAAAAGTCACAACATTAACTTAGAAAAAATTATTAAACTTTGAAATTAATTTCAAGTTAAAATTTTAAAAGGTGTCTTTTGACACCTTTGGTAGAAATAGTGTTAATAAACTAAAAAGATGGGCAATTTGATAAAAATACAGTAATAAATAAGTGCATTAAAAAATCACGTAATTTTTGGAGAAATTTCGATGAAAAGGTTTTTTGCACTTTCGAAATTGAGTGTGCCTGCCGTGGTAGGTCAACCTTGTTGACATTTTTGGAAAGGAAATTAGGATAATAGATTTTTGTCGGGAGCTAAGAAGAGATAAAGATAAAATGATGTGCATACCATGTAAAATTTCAATTTATGAATCCTGTAGCTTCCAATTGATTGCAATAGGCCTGATATCATGCGACATAAAGCACCCTGTATAATACATCATATATCATGTTAAATATTCCTTTCGAGAAATTGCAAAAATGTCTGTATGAAGCCAATCTTAAGTCGAGACGGCCAGTGAAAAAACCTAAACTAATTCTTAAAATAAGGCGAGCTAGGCTAGAGTTCAAACAAACTCATCAGAATTACACAGCAGCAGACTGGAAAACGGTAAAACATTCTTAATATGAATATTTACATAAATTTTTGCCTTTATTTTATGGTTAGAAGTATGTTTTAAACAAAAACAAACATTATTATTCTGTTTTGTTTAGGCGGTATTTATTTGCAGGCTTGAAGCAGTAGGTTAGAACCATCGAAAGTATTGAATCCAGCAGAGCGGTATAACGAAGATTGCATCCTTACAAAAGACAAATATCCTTCAACCGTAATGATATGGTCCTGTATTTCAAGCGGAGGACCTGAAGAAGTTTATTTCGTTGAGGAAACTATGAACAGCACCCAGTACTGTGCAGTGTTGGATGACTTTTTAATACCATATTACTTGAGGGGTTGTCGATATTTGGACACCTTCACGCAGGATGGTGCATCCTGCCATCATCCCATATCAATAAGAAATATGCTGACGACCTGTGAAATCCAGAATCTTCCTTGGCCGAATAATTCTCCCGAACTTTTAACCCTCTGGAGCCTCTTAAAATCTAGTTTTCTCATCTCCTAATCCCACTCTAGTATGAACATCCTAAAAGAAAAGATTACAGATGTTTGGGAAAATAATGCAGAAGTAATGGAAATACATAATAGTGTGATGTTATTTGATAATGCATACTGACACTTTGGAAATAATTGTTATTCATTTTCCTGTAATAAACAAATAACAACATAACATAATAATAATGTTTCTATTTATTTTCCGCTTCTGTATAAAGTTTTAGGGAAAAGAAAGGCAAAATGTTAATAAAAGCCTAGTGGTTCTAATTCAATGGACAGGGACTGCAGTTAATCATATGTCAAAAATCACATGACATCTCTTCAATAATGGATATTTTCAAATTTGAGGTCAATTAATTACCCATCGCTTGAGTAATAAAAAAAATTGTTCTTCAAAATTACAAATTATTTGGGTATTTTAAAATTGTGACAGAAAATTAAAAACTAGCTGAGTATTTTAACATTTCTGGGCTTAGCAATAAAATTAATTAATAAAAATTGTGGCTGAGAATTACGAATTAGCTAAGTATTTTAGAATTTGGGGTTTATAAAGTAGCGGTTGTCTGAGTAATAAAACAATTGTAAACTATTTCGAACTATTTGATTATTTTAAAATTTATGGCCTATGAATTATCCATTGAACAATAAATAAAATTGTGCCGCAAAATCACAAAATAGTAGAATATTTTGAAATTTGTAGCCTATGAATTACTGATTGTTTGAGTTATAAAAAAATAGTGATTCAGAATTACGAACGAGCTAATTATTTTTAAATTCCCATAAAACTACCCATTGCTTGAGTAATAACAATTTTCGGTGGAGAAATTGTCGGTATTTACATATATTTGTCTAATAAATTACCAATTGTGAGGGTAGTGGAAAATTTCAGAATGATAATTTTTCTTGGAAAATATTATAAAAAATCCCGATTTTTTATAAATAAAACACGTTACATTTATACCAGCTATCAGGAAAATTTTAGATTCCCTTCCAGAAAAACCATTCATCTTTTTAGGTGACATCGAGACATTTTCCTGCTAAGGTTGTTGGTAATGCCACTGATTTGATGGAGACCAGAGATACGGAGAGGGCTTTCGAAGGGTTCGTTATCAGACTAAATCCATTGAAGGGGAGGAAGATTAAAGTCACCGATAACGATAACTTCATCATTACGAAAAACAGAGAGGTCCGTAGAGTCCGTAGAGAATAATTTATTACTGTTGAATAAATTTCAGATTTTCAGACAGGAGCAACAATATCGAGAGGAAATCTGAACCGAGACAGATGAAGTGTGGGGTAGAGCGCGCACCACGGGATGGAGATGTTGAAAATAGGGAGGTGTGCAAGGCAGCAGACCCTTAAGACGACGCTACTGGTCTAACAGTAAAGGTGGAAAGGTTGAGCTACCAGATCCAAGGGTGGTGTCAAGTGGCGGGACGGGCAACGGGCGCAATAACGGTCTGGGGCAGCGGGCGGCAGTGGAGAGGGCGGAATAGCAGGTACAAAGGGAAGACGGAGATCAGCTGAGATGGGCCCCAGAAGTGCAGCATTAGCAGTGAGAGCCACAGTTGATACATTTAGAGAGAACTGGTGAGACTTCGTAAGTAAGTGTGCTTCAGTCCTGGTCTCCGCAATTGAGGCAGTATTAAGTAATTTGTCTAGCTTTATATCGAGGAGAGGTCTTCAGAACTGCACTGAAAGCAGGAACAAGTAGGCATAAAGGACTTATTAGCAAGGAGAGACTGCTCGTTGATTATGGAGTCAGAAATATAAGACAGAGCACGAAGTACATGGCACGGCTTAATATCCGAATGGTATGTTGAGAGCGCATCGCAACAGTGACCGAGCATGCGCCTTAGGCAAGCTACATCGAAAGATTTTCCACAGATGCCATCGCACTCAGTCAGATAGCCGGGTATCCATTGCATACCTCACAGGTGTTCATCGTGATGACACAGGTGTAACACAGAAGGCAGTCGATGGAGTACATTCGAAGCAGCGAACTTCGGGATAACAGCTCAAGCAGGTGACGACAATGGTGAGACTGAGTGCAAACAATTCAGTATAAATCCGCGAACAAAGCTAGCAGTAATTAGCACAGTAGGATGCACAATAAGTTATCACAAGGGGCGATGATATAGGGAGGGGTCAGTCACAACAAAACGAAGGTAAAAAAAAAATAAATTAAATAAAAAGGAAAAAACTGGAGGTAAGAAAAACACGAGTGCACTGCTCGACGGTTGAAAAACTAGCATAAGTAACATATATCAATTTCTCATCCTCCGTTACAACCAGATAGAAAAAATTCTTCTGTTCATGCCGAGAACGCAAAACTTCGCAGACAGTTTTTCGCTTTTCGATTTGCAATGCAATTCTAGACAATTTACAATGCGAACTTATTTAAGATATGATGAGAATCGTATTTAATTGTGAAGGGTACAATGAAAAAAAAAAGTTACTAACGAAAACCAACTGCACAAATAACTGAAAAGAAAACAAGTTATAGAATCTAGAATCCCGTTTGAGTAATGTTTAAAGCACCATGATATGTTGAATTGTTCAATACCTAAGAAAACAAATAATAAAGTATTCGTATATATAAATATAATTTGCTTGTTAAAAGGTATCACAGGCGGGACGAAGAAAAAGGATCATAATTTGGTTACTGCTATATACTAAGACGAATCTAACGACACCTTATTCTTATCTATCAAACCATTTAGACTGCAAGATGTCCCAAAGAAATAGCCATACTTACATACATACACACTCGTATTACTCGTATATATATTATTTTATAAATGTCGCCTTTTGAACGAGAACTATCAAAAAGGCCACCTATTTGAAACGGCATATTGATGGGTCGGTTATTATACATACCAGTTCATCCATTTCTACTTCTTTATTCTTTTAAAGTCACATATTCGTATTTATCGACTTTTGCATCGATGACAGTGTTTCTGTATTCCTGATCGCCAATGGGGAGACCGACCAAAACTTTAGTTACTTTCTCTATTGCAACAATCTTAATTGGTTAATTCACGTAAAGTACGAATCCTTGCATGTAGTTGTGCTAACCGATTGTCAACATATCATTTCGCAACAGTTTAATCGACAAGGGTTTTTATCAAATATAATCTATAATAAAATGTGACACTTGTTACTTTTTTTCTTTTCTCGACCTTAGTAGCTGATCAACCTTGCAAATTTTGCTAAAAATAGATCGTAGGGATTGTGTAGAAGAGACAAAAATTTAAGAGGAGAGCAAACGAGAATTGAAATACTTCTGCAGTGTACCTCTTTGTATTATAAATTTCCTACATTTTATTGTATGCCCAAAAAAATGAATTTTAATAATTATGATCATATCAAGAAACCCTAAACGTCGCGACAAAAACTACATAACTATATATACATAGGTGATTAACAGCTAACCACCTACAATTGATGACTTTTATTGAATTAGCGTAATGTGTTTACTTCAGTGCTAATACGTGAGTAACGGCAACCACCATATTCCTCGACACCCCCCGACTCATTCTGAGTTTTAATTTTTAGGTATATACAGTATTGTGTAAAATTACAGGGCCATGATAAAACTTTTGGTTTATTCCTAAAATCAATCAGTGACAGATTCAGAAATTTAACATCCTTGTAATTATTAATACTATGACGTCCGTTGGCTCCACGTTTGTGCCATGCAAAAACTATTAGATAAGTGCCGGTGGCTCCACGTTGGGGCCATTCGAAAACTATTGCGCATGCGCCGATGGCTGTTTTGTGGTGTTCAAATCTGTGGAACGAAAGTTATTGTTGCGTGTTATGTTTACCTAACAGTAAATTTCGAACGTAGAAGCTTTGTGTTTTAAACCGTCGAAAAAACGCCGGCGATAAGCGAAATTATGTCAGTTGCACCGGCACGACACGAAAAAATCTAGATTATACGCGCGGACGGCATAGTGTAAAAATAACGTTCACAATAAACATAATTAAAAACAACAATAACAGAACATGTTCTTCTTCATAGTGTCCTGCATATAAAAAACCATTTATGCTTCAAAATAAAAACCTGTTGCTCGAATGTACGCCGAATTTCTTCGAGGTATGACTTGTAAAGTTTGCTTAACATGTTTTTTGGAAGATTCCTCCAATTTTCGGTTATAAGAGTGCGCAGTTCTTCTTCCATTTTTGGTATTTTTTTTTCGAAACTATCATCCAAGATCTTCCAGATGTTTTCAATAATGCTAAAGTCTGTACTGGAGACTGCCCACGGGAAAACAGTTATATTGTGCTCTTCGAACCAATTTAGTGTGTTTCTGGCAACACGAGGATGCGCATTTTCCTGTTAGAGGATCGTACCCCTCAACGACATTTCCCATTCCACAAATGGGACTTTTCGGGAAGGGATATATATATATCTGTATTGATCTACTGACTCTCTAGTCAGCTTAAGATCAAGGTAACCATGCCAAGATATTCCGCCCCAAATTGTGATTTTTCCTCCACCGCTTTGCCGTTGAGAACTGACACGACGGCAGGTAAGGTTCGGATGGAAGTCGACTTACCTTGTCCTGACTTTTGGGCATAAGCTGGAAGCAACTTTTTGAAAAAATTACTTTCTTCCTGTCATTGACAGTCCAATGTTAACGATCCTTGCACCAATCCTTACTTTTTCGTGCTTTCGAGTAAGAAATATTTTCTTAACAGCTGGCTTTTTCCTCAAGTGTTCTAAACATACAACTGGATGAAATCTGTACACCTTGTTGTCCGATTATTCTTTGTTATCGTTAGCGTTCTCTAAACCCTGGAAGTTAGTTTCCTCCAGTTATTTGCTCGACAGATCCTGTTACACTATATCTTTGTATAGCATTGTGAAAAAAGGTTCTTATAACATCAACAATTATAGCAAATTTCCTGACCTAAATTTTGTTCGTTTATTTGGTCAGCTAATTTTACTTATATTTACCTCAATACTTCGAACCCACCTTACAAAATTTCGAAAAATTAACAGATTTTCTTCCCACTTTTATTTTCAATTTTGTACCAAGAACTTTTGCATTGAGCTTGGAATTTATGCATCAGCTTTATAAATTGTACTGAATAAGGGATTTGTTAGGGACGCCATATCCTAAAGTGGATACGACCTAATTTATTCTTATTCTGTAGATCAATACATTAGCTGACCCTGAATGGTTGAGAGGTCTTCCAACAAAGCGGTTGTGGTGACGATTATAGTCTTAAAATTTTACACAGGACCACACGAATAAAAATGCCGCGAAACCTCAGCCGGCACTCATAGTCCGCAAGATATTTTATTACTTGCATGAATTAGCAGCATACTGTAATAACTTCTACTAAGGTTGCAGATTCGTAGTAACTTGTCAGCTAAACACTGCAACTGCAGATATAAAGTAAGAACTTTTGGCTGTTAGCTAAAGTTGGTTGTGCGCGGTCTTCTCTGGCTGTCGACTATAGTCGACGCTCGTATCGAAGTGGTTAAACAATACTGTATAAATATGCAACTTTTATAGCCATCTAAAAATAACATTCAAGCTATGAGAGACAAAGTGCCTGAAAGGGTTAAATCTACATTCCTGATTTCACACATCTCATCAGAACAATGTTGGTCGAAGAGGCATCAGCGACAAGGATCATGGGTAGCTCAGTTAGATAAGCGAATCGGCAATTCGAAAATCACAAATTTGAGCACTGTGCCCTGTCGTTGTTTTTTTAGAGTAATTCCCACATTAATGTTAAATTTTAATCCTTTAAGAAAGTTTACATTTAAAAGAAAATATTTTAATCTAGTTGCCCGTTGAAATTTCCGTTAATAATTGTAGGTAATTAGTTGCTTTCAATTATTAAAGAAATTTTTTTTTTGAGTATATGTTATATGAGTGACAGTGATAGTAATAGTCAGAGTCAGACAGCGAAAAAAGAAGTATCAAAACTAAATGCATTTCGCCCTGTAAAAAAGAAAATTTTAGGAATCGACTGCTAATATTACAAAAATAACTGAAGATATATCTGGCAAGGCAAATTAAATGTATAGTAGAAATATATATATTGTTAATATATGAATAAAAAATATATTTTTCTACAATTTTTTTTATAAAACAAAATATATTTTTTACTAGCAAATATTTAAATACTTGTTTTACTTTCATTTTCACTTCCTTTAATAAAAATAAATTTCAATGTTTCATATCTGCCAAGCATTTCGCAACGGCGCATTTATTTTTAACATGTATTTTTGAAGGCGACCTGAAGTACATGAAAAGTTCATTCTTAACTAAGAACGTGAATTTTTTGCTATGGTCTTTATTTTTAAAATTCATCCTGACATTTTACTTTTTACATATGTGCGATTTAACTAAGAGGAATAGTCATCCATTCAGCAACCATTTGTATCAAAATAACTACCAACGCAGTAGTCGTCCACCGAGTGTCCAAACATAATTACGCCAATAATAAAGTAAAATACTTGCAAAAATGTGTACGATATTAATAATTTTCATAGTACAAAGTTGAACAGTTTTTTAGTTTTGGCAACTCATTAGCACAAATACAAGCAAGAATGTTTATTTTGTACGTGATCCAAAAAAGCAAATCTTCCTATGGGTGATCGGGTATTCGAATTTGCTTATATAAGGAAAAAGTTAGTCTAGTCTTAAAGGGACTGGAAAACATTAACGTAGAGGCATCTCTTAAAACGAATATGCTTGTGATCTAATTGCTTAATGGCCCAACACCGTAATCCAATTTAAGGGACAGATAAAAGAAACTAATCGTGTTGAAAGGACGTTGACGATAAGGGCCAAAAATACTGAATACCACCAAATTGCTACTTAAGGAAAATATTAAAAACGTTTCATTTGGTATATTCGCGAGAAAATTCCACTTACATGATACTGAGGTTCTGGAATTGGGCTATTCTTACAGACCTTATAAGACCACACTGAGAGAGATTTAGTCATCGAGAAGTCAGCAATCTCTATTACTCCCTGAAAATAGAAATAGTTTCCTTTTCCGCATCGCCGAAATGTGAAAATTTCATACGTGTAGCTTCTTTATGGAACTTGGAGCCGCAACAATTTCTACTCTACTTCTTTCAACAAACGCGAATCATATTGGCTGGCGAGGAGCCGTGCGGTTGTGGTGTTGAGGCAGATTTCCGGTCAAGATCAAGTATCTGAATTTCGAGTAGTAAATAGTTACCTCGTTATGTTTTATCAGATTGCTGCTAATATTATATAGCTAGGAAACAAAAGCCCACAAATTCAAAATTTTGCAAATTTTTTGTTTGACTTACCCTCGCCGCATTGGGAAATTTTCTTTGGATAGGAGTCTACCTACTGTAAAAGTGAATATTGTAAATTCTACCTACCAATCTTAAATTAAGAAAAAAAAAAGAAACGAAACTAAAGCTATAAAGCAACATACATGCGGCGCCAACGGCATGACCGGCGGGGGCATGTAAGTCATTGGTGGAACTATCGGTGGTCGCCCCGGGAATGACATTCTGCTTGTTGAGGTTATGGTTCTAGTTTATGAAGATTCTCTCATCACACAAAACAACCTGCAAATCTTCCCGAAACCTGTAAATTTAAATTGAAAGCTCTAGAGCAACAGAATTTGTACCAATTTTTTTCAGCAAGTTAAGAAATATGGACGTGTTTGAGCACTAACTTTTCAGTTTATCTTGTTGAAATTTAACTTTTCACAGACCCTTTACACTTCTCGAGAATAATAAACAGACTCTGATATCACTTCAAGTTTCTTTTTCTATTTATAATTTCTATAAAACTAAGCTATTAATAATTTTCTCAATGCCCCTTCACTGTTTGACTGACGTCGCCATTTTAATTGACACTCCGTTCCGTCGATATATGTTGCACAGGCTCCTCGAAATTACAACACTAGCGCCGTGGGGGACACAGAAATGAATTGGTGTTAGGTTTGGATGTTTTGAAAAATGTATTTTGTTCAGCAAATTAACAATTTGTTGGTTTATAAATTATCATACAAATTATTAACACAAATAATAATAATACTTCATTTCTTACAACTTAATTAAAATCGTTAAAAATCGTTTGCATCTAGTACTATAAAATCACTTAATCTATATCATTCAACTAAAATAATCGGAAGAAATTAGAATATGCGAATGTCAAATTCAGACTAGGAAGAGAATAAACCGAACAGGAATTGTGGTGGTGAAGGGGAATACGAGTAGTTTACGCAATGGCGCTAGGAGGTACTGTAGGTAGGTTTGGGCCTCTTTTAGGAGTAATTTATATAGGAAGTGACCTATGTAAATTTTTGGTAAGACGTGATATAAAAATACGATGCCGTTATATATATTTCACTATTTTTAAGGTTTATGCAGCTAATAATGCCGAAATTCTAACATGTCATGAAGTGAAACTGAAGCAGATCAGTCTTAACCCAGGCTGGATAGAATTCGATCCAGGGGATTTAATGAAATGCGTTATAGATTGTATGGAAGTAGGTTATTTAATTATTTTTTGGGATGAAGAAAATTACGCTTTTTTTTCTGTAGGTTGCTAGCCGAAATCTAGTGATCTTGGAAATAAACACACTGGATATAATAGCAGTAGGAATTTGTAATCAGAGGGGGACTTGTGTTCTGTGGGATTCTGTAACCGGCTTACCGCTTTATAATGCTATTGGTAAATGAAATATGCGAAATTATTTTCCTGAAGCTTCCCTTCTTTAGAAATGTTTTAGCGCAGTTCAGTAAAATTGTATTTAGTGTTTCACGATTTCCCATGGAAGCGAAAGGTGCGTTCTTTGTTCCCTCCCTTTCGTTCTCAGAGGTAGTAACAGCTCGTGAAAAACGTCAAATTAACATTATATAATGTCAGAAATAATTTAGAGCACTGTATTGCCGTTACAGATATTCTCTGACATTTCTCTGGGGAACTTAAATGCCCAAAAATTTCTTTAATGCAGAACAATTTGTGATAATTTCCGTGCGACATAGTCTGCTTTCTGCACTTTCTTGCGCTTTAGGCTATCTTCGCGCGATACAAGAGTCAATTTTTTCCTTGTTCTTTATTTAATTTTATAATAAAAGCAATTTAATCAAATTATTTTAAAATTGTATGTATATATTTTAAAAACTTACCGATTTTCGTATGCTTTTACACAACCAAATACTGCACTCGAAATACCGAATCAAACATTTTAAAATAGTTTGCAAAACAAATAATAAATTAAATCAATGGCCAAACAATTTGCTTTAAATTATTAAAGATTTTGATCTTTGCTTTCAGTCAAATAAATAAACAATTCCTGGAAGCTTTTAAATTTGGTTGGCTAATTACACAAATTTGCCGCAGTGCCATCCTATATTTAATAGTTTGCTTTTACATCGAAATTCTTTAATTAAAAACTATAATTGTTCAATTAATTATCAATTTATTAATAATATCTACATATATGTATATTACAATATTTTCACGACTTAAAATTTATCAAGAGCAAATTCTTGAAAATACAGGTAATCTGGGAAGTATAAATCTTTAAAAGAATTTTTATGGCTTTAATAATAATTTTTGTTAACATTCATTGAATTTAAAGCTAATATTTTATAAATTTTTGTTTCAAAAATATTTGAATTTAAATAATTTTGGCCGCATTCAAGGTCTGCAGAATCGATTCATCCGTACAATGCGATGAAAATATACAGCGCTATATAAGTTTCTATATATTTTCTTTCTTCTATATCTGGCAGTAGTTTGTCAAATTGCCACTTGAAACAGGATATTGAGCGGTCCATCTTATATGTATTTCTGTGGGTCAACAGTAATTTCTTTCGCTGTTTTATAGCACACTTCTAGAACCCAATTGGTGTTGAAATAATCAAAAAAATTACAATGAACTTGGAGAAAAAGACAAAACGGAAAAAATTGTCTCCTTTTTGTATTTTTCTTAATTTATTTCCTAGATATAGGAAAGGTTAGATAGAGCTACCAAATAAATTTCCCTAGAGTTAAAATATATGTGTGCATATATTCAAGGTATTAAAGCTAGTGGTAATATCCTTTCACAAAAAGGGGGTTAACTGACCAGGAAAATTGATAAATATCTCGCGATATGTTTACATAAATAATGTTTGCATGGACTTGAATATATATGTATGCCCTTGAATATACATGCATGCACAGACAAAAGGGATTGGAAATTGAAGCCAAACCATCGATGATGATATCGATGAGTCACCATCGATGGTGATTAAAGATCGCCCATTGACCATCGATGTTTCCAAAAAATAAAGTTTTCCCAAATATTCGATGTGAAATTATATAAAAAAATGAAACAGCAGTTGAATAATATAGTTAAAATATGTTTAAAAATTGAATTTAATTACTTATTTTATTATTTACATTAGCCTACTACAGGTATATTTCGTTGGTTGATAGTTGTTTATAATATTTATAATAAATACTCCTCATTCATTCTTTGAAGAAAAACGTTGATGGAGTTTTGCCCTTTAAACGATTTTTCTCCTGAGTTGATGTTAGTATTGCCTTTGATAATAATATTCGTAGAAACTGAAATCGGCATAGAAGCCACATACTTCCTCGCTACTTAGCTTAGTTCTGGTGAAGCAGCGTTCATGTTACATCAATAAGTTAGAGGAGACTTTTTGGTGTCGTACTCAGCAGGAGCTCTCAAATATAACGCTTTTTGGTCTGGCATGACTGTGTTTCTATCTCGGCATCGTCCTTGGGGTTGTATCCATTTTTGCTGAGCCATTGCATTGTGGTGGGCAAACAAAAATTACGGATATATAAAGAGTTTTGTTAAAAAATGAATGTTTATCATATACTATATATACAAAGGCAAAAGTAATATTGTATGAGTGTATATAATAGTCAGCTTGTTGACTGGTTTCCGCTTCTGACGGCGATCCAGACGAACCCTCCGTAGCAGAGAAAGACTCTCATTAAAGATTTAATATCTGCTATTGCTTATGCATCCTTAAAGCATAAGGTGAGTCTAAGATCAAAATCGACGCAACTTCGGACGTCATAGTTTGCGATGGGAATGGCGAAAATGATAATTATGTAATTTTCACCAAAGATACTCTTCGTAATATTCACTATTGGTTTAAGGAGGTGCTTCATTTCAATTAGTACTGCTTTTTCTGAGGCCGATATCATTTATGTGTCGACTTAGTGTTATAAATTAATTAAGTAGATCGAATTCTACCGAGTTTCTACATCCTGAATAAGCTTAGCTTCACCTTCGCAACGTCGCAGTTCATGATCTCTGTTCGCGTAATATTTAACATGTTCCCGCCGGCATGTACCATTAGTGGTACATAGAGAATTGTCCCATCGGACGGCCTGTACTACGGGTGGTACATACACAACAGGTGGAGAAAGATTTTTAAGAATCGAAATATCATATATTAACGCTCTTAATCTTAAGTTGATCGCCGCAAGTTTCTCAATGAGAGCTATTTTTTTTTCTAAATTTAAAGAAAAGAGCGCTGGTTAAAGTGAATGAGCAATATATTCACAACAACGTTGGCAAATGGAAAAGAATACGAATTAGAGAGCCGTCAGATACCGCGAACAGCAAATAAGGCCGCCGGCGGGAACGTGTTAAACCAAGTTACGATTCTCTTCACTTTAAACATCAAAGCAGATATTTGTAAAGCTTCAAGGAAGCATCGAACAATTAGATTTAAAATATGTGCGAAGCATCCAATGTTTTTTTTTTTTGCAAAAATCAATTTTCAGCGCTTTTAACATATTCGCAGCCCCGTCTATCATTGCACAGTGTCGTTTGTCTTTTTTCATGTTCTAAGCAAGTAATAACTCTAGCACTATTTCGGTAATATTTATATTCCGATGTGTAGTTTCTATCTAATTTCAGTACACCAAGGATATATGAAGTCATTTCTACGCCCCATGGATAATGAATAGTGCTGCCAAAGAAGTTCGCGGTCTGCATAGTGCCTGTCTATATGTCCATTGTCATTACGAAGTCTAAACTTCTGCTTAAATTGCCTGGACACAAAAGAATATTTCTGTTCAGTCAGCTTGTTTATAGTTTTTCTTGACGTAGGTTTGTAATGGGGAGCAAGAATTTCCATAAACTTTGAACTGCTGTGAAGGGTAAATGTCTTCACACAAAAAATAAACTATGCCTTCTTCCATGAAAAGCAGAAACTATTTGAAGGATTCCGCCACAGTTTTCTGTAAATCAATGTGAATACTGAAGCTTTTGATATAATTGGCTTATGTTGATCCGCAACTCTCTTCGAAGATGGTGGAGGAGTTTCTCCTTTCTAAACCGATAACAAGATCGAGTGTATCAATTGTACCAATGTGGCAGTTCAAGTTACTAGAATTACCGGTGGTATTAAGAATTTTCCACAAGTTTTGCATTTGGCATTTGAATTAATATTTTTTATGAAAAAATTCCACCACTGGCTTTTAGGCGGCATTTTAATGTATGTAATGTCTTAATAACACACTATAAACCTAAACACAGATTCACGAAGCACAATTTACAGATTAACTCTTTAAAACTAGTTTGCAGTATGAACTCCGCCATCAAAGTGATACCTGCGTTTTTTCCTGCACTATTAGGGAAATATAACATCAAAGATCATCTAAATACAAGATGTGGTACCTTCTATACAACCCCAAAGATCTAACCCATATGCAATTTCTAAAAAAGCCTCAGGAAAATCTTCCTATGAGATAAAGCAGCAAGAAACTACTGCTTCCCATGGCTTATTTAAATTTAAATGAGAACGAGAGAAATAAGAATAGGCAGCCTCATTTTTAGCATTTATAGTGTAGAGAATATTGTGTAGCGTTTTTTTACCACGCATATTCAAAGGCGAGGCAAAGTCTCCGCAGCACTGAGTGTTTCAGCATGCTTGGTGTTAGTATCGTCCCCGCGCAAAGTTACAGCATAGGGAAATTCTGAATCAGAAAGGGAAACAGGCAGGCAGTATACTCAGACCACATATACGGATGTAGATTCTGACTAAAACTCAAGCGAAATATAAGATGTGGCGGGCAGCAAAATGGAACGGAACGGACTTATTTTGGTTTGTTCTTAGTTCGTCGCCGCATTGGAAAATAGATATGAAAAACGAGATCAATTTTAGCCTAGTTCCAAACTTCAAATTATGCCATTTAAAATACTTGAAAATATTGCTTAATAGTTTGGGAGTTACAGGGTGATTCGTTAATTCAAATTTTATTTATTTATTTATTTAATTCGCTTAATACAAGCTACGTAACATTTATTTATTTAACAATAAGCTACGTAACATTTATTTATTTAACAATAACAATTAAAGCTAGAATTAAATTAAACTTATAAGCTAGGGAAACTGCAAAATGGGAAGGCAGAATTAGATTAAGTTAACCTAAGGAAAGGGAAAGGGGCCTAGAACAACAATTCAAGAGGAACTATGGTGGAATTCGTTCCTGAGAGACGATTTAGAGAGATGGAAGTCGAAGGAGGGAAGGGAGTTGGCCATTCGAAGCATACGGGTGAGAGGCTCGGCAAGTCCGTAGTTGGTGCGGTGCTAAGCAGGGCGAAAGAGAGGGGCCGACCTGACATAGCGGGGGTTGGTGTAGAAAGAAATCCGCTGAAGCAGAGAAGGACAATCAATCTCCCCAGAAAGCAGCTGATGGATGAATGTAATATCAGCGAGGTCGCGCTGCTTCCATAAGGGCATAAGTCAATAAGTCAATAAGCATCAAGCGGTTTTCGTAAGGGGGAAGATACAGACGGTCAGACCAGGGAAGCTCACGTAAAGCAAACCGAAGGAACCTACGCTGAACAGCTTCAATCCTGTTGATGCTTGTAGATTGGTATGGAGACCAAACTTTGCAAGCGTACTCGAGGAGAGGCCTGACGAAGGAGACGTAGAGGGATTTGGCAACATAGGGATCAAGGAACTCCTTAGACCAGCGCTTAACAAAGCCAAGTGCAGAGTTGGCTCTAGCAACCACACTGTCAATGTGATCACGAAAATTAAGTTCGCTATCACAAATGACACCAAGGTTGCGAAGAGAGGAAACATAGGGGATAGTTTCATCAGATAACTGTAAACTCTGGGGGGAGAGGATGGACGTCTGCGGGTAAAAGTAGTAGATTGGCATTTGGAGACAATAAGCGCAAGAGAGTTTTTGTGGCACCATATATTAAAGTTGTCAAGGTCGTCCTGAAGGAGTCGTGAGTCCGTGGGAGAGGATATCCGTTTAGTGATTTTCATGTCGTCGGCGTAGATAAAAAGATCAGAGTGCTTAATAATACACTCAACATCATTAATAGCCAGAATGAAAAGCAACGGACCTAAATGGCTTCTCTGGGGAACACCAGAATTGGCCACGAAAGGGTTAGAGGATGAAGAACAGAAGAGGATCTTGTACTGGCGTTGATCAAGATATGACTTCAACCAGGAGAGAAAAGGCTGATTGAAGCCAAGGTAGCTTGAAGATAATTTATTTATGTGAGATTTTTTCGAACACCTTGCTGAAGTCAGTAGCGATGACGTCGACCTAGTAGTCTGTGGACAAGAGCGCATGAAGTGGAAGTAGGTAGCATCAGGCTCGGGAGAGTGCTCACTGAAGGATTGACTGAAGTGTTTAGCGAAAAGATTAGCAATTACGCGAGGGTCGGAGGAAGATGTGTAGTCAAGTTTAAGTGTTGAAGGATAGCCACTGGATTTTCTTTTGACGTTAATGAATTTGTAAAAGCGTTTGGGATCTGAGCGAAGAGTTCACTGCATATGTTCCAAATATTCGAGGTAAGAAGATTGGCTGCGTTCAGAGAACAGGGAAGCCACAGAGAGGTAATTGGACAGGTCGGGATCCGATCGAGTTAAGAGATAGGCCTGCCACAGTTTGTTTCTCTTGTTTCGAAGAGAGCGAAGTTCTTTATTGTACTAAGGGGGAGATGAGGCAAGGTCTCTACGAGGTCGGAAGGGAAAACGTTTCAGATTGAGTATGAAGAAGGGGGGATTCAAAAGAAAAAGTGAGGAAGAGTGGGGGGTGATACTGGTCCAGTGTGGAGAGGAGATGAGTACTCTCGATGACAACCGAGTTGACTGGAAACAAAAATCAAATCTAACTGCCTACCCAGATTGTTGGTTACACCACTAATTTGGTAGAGACCAGAGTCGGAGATGCGGTCAATGAAGAAAGTCTCTTTATCAGGGTGTTGGAAGGGACATAATGGAGTTCATCATCAGACCGGATCCATTAAAGGCGAGGGAGATTAAAGTCGCCAAGAACAAAGACTTCATCATTTGGACCAAGACTATTGAAGAGTGAATCAATCACATCGGTGGCAATTTTATACGTCTCAAGCGGCTGGGAGGGACGAATGTAGACACAGAGGATATACAAGAATTTAGAAGTTAGAGAAATTTTGATGCAGACGAAATTGCAATTAGTGGTGTTAGAGGAAGTAAAAAGGCAAGCGCCGAAGCGATTGCGAACAGCAAGGAGGACGCCGCGGCCAGTAGGGGCTAAGTCATTAACGCTGGTGTCAGCACGAAAAACAGTGAAGTCCGAAGAAAATCATTGCTATTTACGCTAGGGATTAAATTGGTTTCTGTGAGCGCAAAAATGTCGTAAGGGAAGAGAAAGGAATTCTGGAAAACTGAGTAAGTTTTGGAGCGCAGGCCTCTAACGTTTTGGTAGTATAAGGAAAGACAGCTAGGGGGACGGACTTTGGCAGAAGAGGGTAGGGAACGGGAAGAGGATTGAGTGCTTGGTTAGGAACTAAAATAATTTTTGTGATCGACGCGGGCTTTTTCAAGGTGGGAGACACGCCGAGAGCTAAGATAGGAAGCGTAGGAAGCTAAATCGGTTGATACCTTATCCGGAGTAATGCCGAATTCAGCATGGTATTTGAAAAAGAGCTCGCGAAGGGCAATGAGGTCAGTAGGGAGGCCTTCCTGGTGAATCGAAACCAACACGTTAGTTTTAGTTTTGCCGTCAATACAGACGGAGTCTGGTTTGTCATGGAGGTAGGCAAGGAGAAGGCGAACGTTAGCGTGGATTCTATGGTCACGCAAACGTGATAACAGATAACGTCCTTCAGTTGATCCTGCAGATTTCATGTTGAGCTTAACGACGGGTAGGAGAAGGGGGTCGATGAATGAGGGTCTAGGCGTATTGGTGGAAGTGGAGGGAGCAGAGAGGCTCGGTTTGGAAGGTGGTTGCTCCGAAGGGGAAGAAGATGGAGGGATAGAGGAAGAGGGAGGATGAGTAAGAGTAGAAGGATCTAGAGTGTGGGATTGAACAAAGTTCGGATATTTAAAAGGAGTACAGAAATTGAAATTCGGGAAAACACCTGCTTTAGATAGCCAATTGGAGTCGGAAGAAGGAATTGGAGCTTTAACGGAGTGAGAGGTTTTGGGGAGGATTTTCGGAGAAACGGAATTTGAATTTTTATTGTTTTTAACATTATTTTTTTTAGGCTTAATGGGTGTGGATTTAATTTTATTGGAGAGTGGGTTAATATTTCTACTAGACCTAGTGGAAGAAAAATGAGGGGAAGAACTATTAGAAGTAATTTCCCAAGGTATGCACATCACTATTTTATTTTTATCTTTCTATCAACTCAACGCAGTGACATCTCACTCACACCAAAAATCTATTATACCAATGACCTTTCTGAAGATGTCAACAATGTTGACCTACCACCACCTACTGCAGGTACACTCACTTCCGAAAGCCTAAAAAATCGTTCTCATTTTCCTCAGCTTTTTTTACATTTTCTCCGAAATTCATGTAATTAATATACATATTTATTATTTTTATCGAATTGCCCATCTTATTACCTTTCCAACAAGGTATAGCATATCCAACAAACATATAGACATTTAATCGTGGAAAACTTTTTCTTGTAAATTAAGAAAACCCGAATTAAGGTCTGGAGATCTATCACGCCAAGGCCTCGGTCCACATCGTCTAATAGCAGCATAAATTTGGTTATTAGGCATTTGAAGCAAAATGAATGATCCTATTAAATGATTGCCAATGATGCCAGCTCTAACATTGACTCTGAATTTATGCTTAAAAGATGTCGCCCTTGTCCTCTATGCGAAGGTAACTCTGGAAAGTCCGCGAAAATACCCTTCTTTGGGCTACCTGTCGATTTAGGAATATTCTTTCATATTCCCGGACAGCTTCTTTTTCTTTCCCATCTATTACACCGCAAACATTATTTACGTTCATATCGGCATATTCCTCAAAAATTAATTCAGCCATTTTTTAAATGTTTTAACTTAGAACATCTGTAATTATCACTTTGTTTTTCAACTATGATAAATATTCTTTTTGACTAATCCTCTTTTATAGCAAAATTTCTGTTAGGTATTAGTAACAGAGCGTCAGGATACATTCAAGCTAAACCAAGCTAACAAATTCCATTAACCTTTTTATGACTTTTCTGAAACAATAATTAAAACTAATTACCTGTGTATACTAAACAAACATTCCCGATAATTTTTGCAGACAATTGTTCGTTTTACGATTTTTGCAATTACAGGGCAATAAAACAGTAAAATACCAGTTAAGGATTTCTAAGGATCAGATTTTATTACCTTTATTTAACCTGGATATGTTGTACCTTGTTGGAAAGGTAATAACAAGGGCAATTTGAAAATATAATATATACTACTGTGGGCAAAAAATAGTAAGACTGTTCATAATTTTAAAATTCTTTATTTATTCTGCCAAATCTATTTCGTCCCCCTCAAAGTAATCCCCCCCGGCCACAATACACTTATGCCAACAGTTTTTCCAATCCTCGAAACAGTTGTTAAAGTCAATTTCCGAAATAGCCTTCAATGCGCGTAGCGATTCACGTTTAATGTCTTCAATTGACTCAAAACGGTTTCCCCGGAGCGGTCGCTTGAGTTTGCTGAACAGCCAGAAGTCACGCGGAGCTAAATCAGGCGAATACGGTGGTTATGGAACTATATTGGTTGAATTTTTGGCGAAAAACTCACGAAGAATCAATGCAGTATGCGACGGTGCATTAGCGTGGTGCAAAAACCAAGAGTTGTCGGCCCATAATTCCGGCCTCTTTTCACGAATAGCTTCGCGCAAACGACGCATAACACTCAAATAGTATTCCTTGTTGACAGTTTGGCTGGTCGGAAGGTATTTGGAGTGCACCACACCTCGATGATCGAAGAAAACTGTCAACATGACCTTGATATTTGACTTGCTTTGACGTGGTTTTTTCGGCTTCGGCTCACCTTTGGCACGATATTCGGTCGATTGATCGTCTGTTTCCGGGTCGTAAGCATAAATCAAAGACTCGTCGCCAGTTATAATACGTTTCATGACATCCTGGTAGTCGGAAAGCATTGTTTCACAGACGTCAACGCGACGCTGTTTTTCAAGAAAATTGAGTGATTTTGGAACCAATCATGCATTCACTTTTCTTAGGCCCAAATGATCTTTTAAAATGGTTTTCACTGATCCTTCCGATATTCCAACGATACCAGTAAGGTCTCTGACTGTTAATCGTCGATTCTCGAGCACCAATACCTTGATTTTATTGACGTGTTGATCATCAGTTGATGTTGATGGCCGTCCTGGACGTGGTTCGTCGTCAACGCGTTGTCGACCCTCTTTGAATAATTTGTACCAATAAAAAACACTTGCTCGCGACATACAATTATCATCGAAGGCCTTTTGCAACATTCTGAACGTTTCGGCACCAGAAATTTGATTCCGCACACAAAATTTAATGGAACTTCTTTGTTGAATAATTTCACTCATTGTAAAAATCGCCGAATGCACTTTTTGTACTTCAGAAAGACAAGCGTATACTAAACACTAATGATTATTTTCATGTGATATTTGGCACAGATGTCACTGACAGTCGTACCAACGTAGAAAAAAAATTATTTCGACGAATGGATTTCCGCGTGAAATTTAAATTAAAAAGTCTTACTATTTTTTGCCCACAGTAGTATAAATGTAAGGAAAATCTTAATTTTAAGAAAATGAGAAGCATTTTTTATACGTTCAGAAGTGAATGTATCTGAATGTCAACATTGTAGACATCTTTGGAAAGGACATTGGTATAATAGATTTTTGGTGTTACTTGAATGTTGCTGCGTTGATTTGATCGAAAGATAAATCATGAAAATTGGAATTTACCGCAGCCACCTGTTGGTCATCGTTAAACTATTGTAATGGAAAATAATTTGAGATATTTGGTGGTATTTAGTCCTTAGAATTGGCGGATTATTTTTAATAGTTGTCGTTGCAAGGGATACAAATATGTGCAAATAGCTACAAAAGAAAAAGCAAACAGGGGTGGGTTCACCCTTATTTAAATATTATAAGGAATTTTTACTATGCTGTTTGTCTTTGGGATTTAAGCGAAATATTTAGAATTCGATCCAATTTTGGTCTCATCATTGAAATTTTGTACTGTACCAGCAATCTAGTTCTTACAGTGTTGTGCAAAACCTAAGCAACTTTTGCAATATAGTTATTCAAAATGATGCCTTTTAATTTTCGCAGCATTTAAACGTGAACAATATGTATATAAACTTAAATACTAAATAAAATTTCCCTAACAATAGAGAAAACAACAAAAACCAAATATTCCAAAAATTTACTGTGCACAACCTAAGCAACTTTATCAAAAGACCATCTGCTCGCACATGTTCGGTCACTTTTTGATGTGCGATTCAATTGCTAATAATTTGATTTTTGACATATGGAAACACTTAATATATTTTTACAAAGTAATAATAATAAGTTTAAGTAAAAAAAAATATTTTTGAAAATCTTAAGGTTGTGTCATCGTGTGTGTGTGCGGGGGTGAAAATGGGCCATAACCGAAAAGGTTTAGACTTGATGAGGCATTATATTTCTAATTCCTGAGTTAAAGTCAAAGTCTTCTCTCATAAATAAAAAAATTTATGTTCATCGTACTTTTTTCTATTATCTGCAAATTTGTTGCTATGTAAAATGGCCTAATACTGATCATGCCAAGCGACTAAATTAAATGTAATCAAGGAGAGCGAATTATAATGTTGTAACAATTACAATCTAATCTTGTTATTGAACTTTCCATTTTCAAAATATGTTGCTTAGATTACCTTGTTTCTGACTGTTGTTTCCAAATATTGACCGATCTAGGTCATAGGTTTGTTAAAATTGGATTTTCGCCATGAAAATGAAGTCAAAAATTTCCAAATTTAATGAAATTATTTCTACAAACTCCTCTTTTCGTAACCAATTAAAAAAAAATATGGTATTTAATAGATACAAAAATTAAAACTTTTATAATAATATCATATCAAATTGTTTTATTTATTTCAAATTATTTATTCATTTGGGTGCTTCCACAATAATTTGATAACTTGATGTTATTTTGATTAAACTTTTTCTTAAAAGCTAAGTGAGTTTTCTTTATAGTCACCACAAAACATTAATTTCTTTAACGCTAACCGAACCGATGACATTTGTAAGGTTTTTGAAGGCAAGTTATAGTTGATCCTCTTGAATACAAGAAATATTGAATCATCAAACAAATGCAAGAAAAAGAAAAGAAAAAAAAATTAATTACATGTACTTGATGAAGATAGTAATGTGACAAACGGTAATAAAGTTGAATGTAAAATGTTGTAGCAAATGCTCAAGCCGGTCATTTGACCGGCGGTGTTACGGTTAGTGTGAAAATAAAGATATTAGCAAAATTCTCTTTTCACTTCACGTCAGTCCCTCTGGCATGTCACCACTGCAAAAATCGTCTAGCCAATATTTATATTTCGGATAAAGGAGAAAGTAATGTAAATGTTTTTCTAATATATATATTTGTATGGTACAGTGTGCTTCAACATAACATATGCCAAAATAATTGGGATGAAGGGTCTGATCTAGGCAAACAAAAAATTATACAGCAGGGGAGAAGGAGCATTTCGACCGTTGAGAAGTTATAGGGTGATTCATGAATTCGAATTTTTCATAGTATGAATATCATTCTTTTATTTTTATCTTTTGATATACGTAACACAGCGACTTCGAATTCAGGCCAGAGAACTACTATCTCACTGTTCTTTCTAAAAATTGCCGCTGATCTTTTGAAAACATCGTCGAAAAGACAATCCCCTCTAAATTAGGGAATTGATACAAGCAAATCTAGTAGATACTCCTACTCGAGGCAGTTTGTTTTATCACTTTTAAGGTTAGTTTTAATTCTTTTTGAACATACAATGACGAGTATAATTTATCATGAGTTTATTTTCAAAATTGTAATCCTTTTAAATATAAAAATTAAACTTCTTACGTAACTGGTAATTTTCGAATAATATTTATTTATTTAAAAGGTAATTTAATGAAAAAAAAAATTAAAAAAATAACTGGTAACAAAAATTATCCCAAATAGATAATTATCTATCAAAAATGAATGAGAGCAATTTTTCATACAAGTTGGTAAATCCATATTTCTTGGAATTAATTTCACTTGTACGGCTTTCAAATTGGTTACAGCATGTTTGTGCAGGTTATTAGTACTCATTGTCATATAGTGTAGTGCTTATTAAAGATTTATGTGGCGGCAAATCGGACAAATGTTAAATTTAAGTCGTGCCACTATTTAGTGTATATGCAAAAAATATTTTCTAGAAGGAACTATTGAGCATAAATCTAGTGCCGGACGAAAGAAGAAAATTACAAGTTGTCTTGAGAAATTTTCAAAGCGTGATTATTTCACTAAATCCTTAATTAACAGAGGTTGAATTAAACAGAAAATTGAAATCCTTTAGTGGCACAGTTATCACAGAATCACCTAATCGAAAAAACAAATCTCTGTGATTTAAGAACTGTGTGGCTAGACCTCTTCTAAGTGCAGTTAATATTAAGAAAAGGCTAAAATTCGCAAAGGAATACATAAAAAAACACTTGAATTCTGGAAAAGTGTTCTATTTATGAATGATAGTAAATTCGACATTTTTTGAAACGATAGTAAACAGTAAAAAGTAATGAAGAAAAACGAGGCTTCATACTCAAAGAATATAAGCTCAACAGTTAAGCATGGTTGAGGTAATGTCTGGTGTGGAATGCAATTTTGCAAAATTTGGAATTTTTTGAAACAATAATGAATCATAAAAATTATATAAACATTTTGAAAGGAAATTTAATGGAATTTGTTCAGAAAGGCAAATGTGGAAGAGTTTTTGCTTTTTACCGAGACAATGACCCGAAGCATAGAGTTGACGATGCTAAAATGTGGTTAATTCATAATTGCCCTCATGTGAATAATTTTCTCCCTAAAGTTCAGACTTAACCCAATTGAGCATCTTTGGGTTCATTTGGAGAGCAAAGTTAGGCAAAATCATAATATAAAAAGCAAAAGTGAACTAAAAGTGGCTCTCCAAGAAGAATGGTGTTAAATTGATCCAAAAATAGCCCGAAATTTAATAGAGTCAATACCAGCCAGAATGGCAGAAATAATTATACAAAAGAAAAAAGATGTCTATCTAGGATCTATCCTACTATCTTACTATGCTTTCAAAAATGTCAATAATGTTGACCTACCTTACCTTTTACTCACTACGATGAAAAAACAACGACATTAATACCAATATAGGGCAAGATGTGCAGAAATGAAGTACCATCTTCTTTATTATAGTAATGAAAAAATTATTCAATTTTCTTTTATTTAGACAGTTTGGAACATTATATATAGGCAGAACGGGAGATACTATTAATAATTAATAATAACTCTTCGCCGTCGCAGTCAAAACCAACACGATATATGTAATTATTTTTTACACCTTACACAACAGCACCAGCACTCAATTAATTAAGATTATAATCATCTCATTCCGTTGATCCATTCTGCTATCAAAAAAGATTTTGTGATTTTACTTTAATCGGTATTTACGATAAAATATACCACAAAAATTCTAAAAGACCAATAACGAATGTACTAGATAACCATCAATATGATAAAAGTTCAAAATAATATGATTTACTTCGATATAATATATACAATTTTTTCAACTATTAAAACAATTTCACGACTTTACGCTTAAACCCACAGAAGCCGCTGAGTAACATAACTACGTTCAAAAAATAATTATACTTTAGCTTTTAGTAAGTTTCATTCACAGTATGTATGTACATGTTATTTAGCTAACTGCTACAACAGTTATGAAAATTAAGTGAATCTCAGCATAAAATAAACGAAAACTCACGAATTCATGTTGCTTAGTTTTCAAAAGAAAAGTGATGACTTACTTTTTTATATGATATATTTAGTTTAGCACCCTACAATTAATCAGCTAAGAATCCCACTTTCTACCTTAAAATTGAGTGCTCAACCTCTGAACTACATATATTTATTGTAGCACAAAAAAAACGTTAAATGTAAAAAGTAGGATTTCCCAAGAGCTGTTCTTTATGAAAATTGTCTAAAAGGTATTGTTATAATAAAGTTTTTAGAGTCTCCCATATTTACTATAACTTTGATATAAACTAGCATCCGTGTTAGTACCCCTAAAAAAAGAGGCAAATATAAAATCTTTGACTAATTTATGATAAATACCTATTTATATCGAAAACGGTAACAGATATGGTGATATTGGCTTAGGAATTAATCTTATTATTAGCCAGGTGTATCAGAAAGTCCTTACCGGCTTTTCTAACAAATGTCGTCAGCCGTAAGTATGAAATAAAATGATTTGACATATATGTTATTTTATTCCACTGTTATTAAACTTAAAAATGTTACGATCGTTTATGAGTAATGGAAAAGATCCAAAAACTGAAAAGATGGGTGCCGCATGAATTGAATTGCAGGCAAATGGCAAATCGAAAATCCATTTGAGAAATGCTGCTTCAACGGTACAAGAGGAAGTCATTTTTGCATAGGATTGTGACGCGTAATGAAAAATGGATTTATTTCGAAAATCCAAAACGTAAAAAATCATGGTTATTGCCTGGCCAAGCTGACCCAATACGGAAAGAAGACAATGCTCTGTTTTTGGTGGAACCAGGGTAGTGTGGTCATTAACTTCTGAAACGTGGTGAAACAGTTAAAACTGATCGTAACAAACAATGAATAATAAATTTAAACCATACGTTGGTGGAAAAACGTCCTGAATGGGTCCGAAAATACGGTAAAATGATTTTGTTGCATGACAATGCACCGCCCCATACAGCAAAACCGGTGAAAGGACGCATTGAAATCGCTTGGATGGGATGTATTATCGCACCTACTTGTACTCTCCAGGCCTGGTCCTGTCCGATAATCACATTTTCGCATCAATGGGACACGCACTGGCTGAGCAGCACAAATTTCACATACTGGTTCGATGAATGGTTTGACTCAAAGGTCAAACGGTTTTTTGGTATAGCACTCGTAAATTGCAAGAAAGATGGACAACATGTGTAGAATCGAATGATCAATACTTTGAATAAATAACTTTTTCTATTTTCTTAGAAATTATGTGTTTTTTCATTAAAAAAACCGATAAAGATTTTCCGATACACCTGGTAATATAAAAATAATACAAAAAAAATCAAAGAGAAAAACTTTAAAAAAAAATGGTGCACTTTTCATGGCCTCCTATAGTCAGCTGAAGCCGAAAATGTGGCACTAAATATACTCGTATATGGTTCTATCCAAAAATAGTCTACGTTTTTACTCGTCGTGTCAGAAAAAAATAGAATGTGCGATTTTTTTGTCGTGCTACTGCAGTTGGTGGCTTGTCCTATGAAAGAAAACATTAAGATGACCTTTGAAATTGTTTAATAATTTAAACTTTTATATCCTTTCAGACATAATGCATAACAACAAAAATTAATGTTTATATACCATATATTATAGCATGGTCAGATACAAGAACTTCCGGAATTCTCAAGACATTTTTAACCGAACTAAATGGAAAAGGAAATTATCTAAAATCGGTTTGTGGACTTCCATTAAGTACTTGTTTTAGCGCCTTAAAGATTAAATGGCTGCGGGAAAATGTAGAGGTTGTAAATAAAAGCATGATAGATAAACGCTGCTTATTTGGAACGTTAGACACATGGGTGTTATGGGTAAAGAAATGGCCTATCTCTTATTTTCTTGTAATTCATAAATTCTTTACAGAACTTAACAGGTGGCATAGATGAAGGTGTTCATGTTACAGATGTTACGAATGCGGCTTACACAATGTTAATGAATATAAAAAGTATTCAGTGGGACCGAAGACTCTGCAATTTTTTCAAAATTCCTGAATTTATACTTCCTACCATAAAATCGTCTGCAGAAATATACGGTTTTATAAACAGCGGACCTCTAAGAGGAGTGCCAATTAGTAGTGTAAGTACCTTTAATTTAATAGCTGGGAATGTCGAAGGTCGTCTAATTTTGCCATATAAATCAAAGAATACTTAACAATGATAAACTTGCTCACAATTCAGCAGTTTATTTAATTCAGCATAAGGATTTGACTTTATAAAAATGTATCGGCTACATAATTTTACTTTTTTTCGTGCGAACTTCATCTGAAAACTCAAAAAAAAAGCGAAAAAATGTTCACGTAAAGCCTGGTATGGAGTTGGTATTGCCAGTCCTATATAAAATTAGTTGGTATCATGAGTCCTACACAAGGTATTTGGAAGGCGAGTGCAAAGGCTTAATTAGCAATTAAAAATAGAAAAAGCAGACTTTGTCTAAAACATGTATGGCTCAAAATGTTCTATTAAACCATGTCAGCTACTACCTCCTTAATGCTTCCATCCGGCTTCCAAAGATCCTATATAAACTGTATGCTACAAAAACATGCGTGCTTAGTACACACAGCGGAAGTGATAATTTTAAATGCTAAACCAAAACCTATATTGCCGTGAAGTCGTTCGGCGCAAACCGCAGATCGGAGCTATTACAAATTACATACTATATAATATATTAATTAGAAAGGGTCGTTTAATTTTATTATTGAAAATTATAAATAGAATGGAACTTAATTTCTTAAAAGTATCATAAATATGAAAAAAGAAATTCAAATTTTGGTAGAGCAACAACATTGTGGCGCCGACTACATTGTTTACTCTGGTTTCAAAAGCCAACGCCAGACCCGGAGCTAGTGACAAATACGGTCCAAAGACATAGTTTTCGTCCCGTAACGACACGTTCACGTTCCGTTTTAAACAGTCGGATAAGTAATCATAATAGTGCCGTCCGTTCCATAGTTCAGGAGTTGTATAAAGCTTTTTGCAAATTGGATTATCAACGTGCAAATTAAATAATCTATTCGAGTTATTTCATATGTTTTCACTATGAAAATCTCCAAAGGGATATCCTCTACCTCCGACCCCTCTCTTCTTCAGAGCGATCTCGACCAGTTTAGCATTTGGTGCATAAAAAACTCTCTTGAGCTTAATGTCTTCAAATGCCAATCCATCACTTACTCCCGCAGACGCCCCACTTCTCCCCCCCGAGTCTATCGTTTGTCTAGCAAACCTATCACCTCCGTATTCTCTCTTCGCGATCTAGGTGTCATCTGTGATAGCGAGCTGAACTTTCGCGAACACATTGACAATGTGATAGCAAGAGCCAACTCCGCGCTAAGCTTCGTGAAGCGATGGTCCAAGGAGTTCCTCGACCCCTACTTTGCCAAATCCCTCTTTGTCACCTTCGTTAGGCCTCTCCTGGAGTACGCTAGCCAAGTTTGGTCTCCCTCCCAATCCAACAGTATAAACAGGATTGAGGCTGTACAACGCAGGTTCCTTCGTTTCGCTCTTCGTGAGCTTCCCTGGTCTGTCCCTCATAACCTCCCGCCCTACGAAAACCGCCTCTTACTTATTAACCTTCAGCCCCTGTGGAAGCGGCGTGACCTCGCCGATATTACCTTCATTCATCAGCTGCTTATCGGCGAGATCGACTGTCCCTCTCTTCTTCAACGGGTCTCCATTTACACCAATCCCCGTACCCTCCGTTCGGCCCCTCTCTTTCGCCCTGCTTACCACCGCACCAACTACGGCCTTTCTGAGCCCCTCACGCGAATGCTTCGTAAAGCCAACTCCCTCCCATCCTTTGACTTCCACCTGAGTAAAGCGTCACTCAGAAACAGCCTTAATAATCCCCCTTAAAGCTTTGCCCGCCCCATTCCCTTTCCCTGTTTTTTTTTTTTTTTTTTTTGTATTTTTTATTTTTGTTTTCTTGGTTCTTATTATTTGTTAGTTTAATTTCTAGTCTTAAGTTCTTTTTTATGTAGCTTGTATTAAGCGCAAATAAATAAATAAATAAATTATCTTTGGGTCATCTATATCCCTCATAGATATCTGACTGCTTCATTACATTTTTTGTTGTCCGCAGTTCACCTGATTCAATTAATGCTGACGAGACGCACACGCGCCACCCAAGAATTAGCTCAGGTAGAATTAGGTAAAATTGTAAAGTAGGCTTAAGAACTTTTTGTAAATCAGTCCAAAATCAATAATCGGCGATTAAAGGTTGGCACAGCCAACGATAAAAATATATTTTTTTTCCTTGACAAAACAGGAGTTTAACTGGCGCCCAACGTGGGGCACAGGAAATGAGTTTTAGTGAACAAGTTTTATCCAAAAGATCCCTTAAGTAGTGATAGGAGAAACAGCTAACAGACGAAAGGGCCTTAAGTAGTGTCAACTGTGTAGTGTTCAACCTAATATTCAGCAAGCCCTCAAGGAGTGCGTTCCTATGTCCGGCAACCCCCAAGGAACTAAAGTGTCAAAAGGAATCCGCAAAAAGACAACGCTCAGTACTAGCTAGAGGATCCCGAGTCACCAGAAGGATAAAAGGGAGGCATCCTCTGCAGTGAAGGAGTTTATCAATCGACAGAATGTTCCTGGCTTTACTGTAAGTTTAAGGAAAATTGTTATTTATTCTATTTTAGAAATAAGAAAATATTGTTCCAATATAAAAAGTGTATCAGAAAAAATGTGTGAAAACCGTGCAATAGTGAAATAAATAACGAAGAACGTAATCGATTAAACAAAAATTAATAATAACTAAACGATCGGAAATCAAGAATTATCAATAAAATAAAAAGGTTGCAAAGATACAAATTAGAAAACTAATTTACAAAAACAACGTGAATTAAATACTTCAAAAATTAGATTAGGCAAATTCGAGAAAGCGAAAGTACTTAAGGCAAATAACTAAAGAGCAAACAAATTCAAGCTATATTATTAATGTATTAAATTAAATGAAGAAAGATAGATCAGTTGTGAGGCTAAAATAACTAAGGTGAACCGGATCTATAATAGTGAATTGAAATACTGAAATTAGTTGAATTAAAATTATTTACGTATTCTGAATTATTGAGTTCGATTTATACTGAATAATTAAGGTGAAGTGAAAATATTAGCTTTAAATCAATTTGAATCAGAACAGTGAATTCAAAGGAAACTTAATTGAAGCATTTTATAGCAAGAATAGTATTACTATACTATCATAGTATTTTATTTAGTAAATGATAAAATTTGACGGAATAGCTGCTAATTAAAGAAAAAATGACAGTAGATAAACCGTCTTCTAAAATTTAAGCAAAAAAAAAATTCAAACAGAATTTTAGAATTGCGAACAGTTTCCATCGATTCGTACGAAATCCACCGCGTACAATACAACTTTGATACAAATTTCGAGAATATGTCAAATCCCAACAATATCCTTAAACCCTCCGCACTAAGTAAACCTCAACCCGGTCCATCGTCCGCGACCACGACCCCTCCAATAGCGCCACCACTCGCTATAAATAATATTAATCCAAATGAGTTACAGTCACTTATTACAGCAATGTCGACTCAAGTTGTAAATGCGCAAGCAAAAGATTTGGTAAAAGCATACTTAAATCCGAGATGGCAACGGCCACAGATCAGATGATCGATGCGAACAACCTCTCAGACATAGATAAAGTTCCAGACATCGTTCGCTGCCTAAGAGAATTTTCTGGCAATCCCGCAGAATCTTCCTTCTGGAGAAAAAGCGTGGAAAGTGTTTTACAGATATATGAATCAACGAAACGTACACCGAAATATTATAGCATTCTTAGTGTTATCAGAAATAAAATTGTAGGTAATGTAGATATAGCATTGGAGTCCTATAACACTCCATTAGATTGGAAGGCTATCTGCAAATGCCAAACGACACATTATGCCGAAAAGCGCGATCTCGATACGTTCGAATACCAACTTACTTCTTTAATACAAGGAAGAGACACGGTTCAAGAATTTTATCAGCGAATTTATTCGCATCTTTCCCTAATTTTGAATAAAATTACGTGCATGGAAGTCAGTACTGAATCAATGCGATTTCTAACGGAAACATATAGAGACAAAGCTCTAGATACGTTTATACGCGGTTTGAATGGGGATCTACCTAGACTCCTTGGCAGGAACCCGTAGATCTACTGCAAGCGTTACTTTTTGTTTAAAATTAGAAAATCTAGAGCCGACTACCCGAACAATTATCACGGAAACCATAGAAGAATGCAGAATAATTCCCCACCAGTACCTTCTAGGAAATTTTGGCAACAACCTCATAATAGACACCAACCATTTTATCCTGAACTGGCTCATCTTTCAAGACCAGGTATAAGACCATCATATCATGGCCAACAACATGTTCTATACAAACCTATCCATCAGGGTCAACAACTCGCAAGTCCACAAAGACCGAATGCACCAAAACCTATGCCTAGGCCTGAGCCTATGGACGTAGATCAAAACATCCGAACCAACGCTGTAAACTATGCGAATAGACCGAATCAGATCAGGTTTCTTCTCAAGTTCGAAGATAGACCTGCCTCTAAGGAAGTCATGCTGGGACGGAGAAAAAATGGATTTACAGTGAAAGAACAAGCAGTCGTAAACGATGCTTTCGAAGAGTTTAGGTATGGTGGAGAGTTTAGCAATAGGGCGGTAGTTGGAAATCTCACTCTTACAGCCCTTTTTACGGATGGGAGGAAAAACTCCTTGGGAGATGGAGAGTTGAAAAATAGAGGAAAGGGGGACGATCAAGTGTTGGGCGCACTCTTTTAAGCCTCGATTCCACATATCAAGTCAAGTAATTTCAAGTAGACCCCTATGACGTCTCCTCACCTCGTAGAAATCCAAAAATGAAGTGGAGTCAAGTAGTAGAATAGATTCCACAGTCTTCAATTTCAGTATCCACTAGACTATATATGTGGAACGAAATTGTTACAGAGTTTGCGCTGTGTGGACGTTCAAATGTCAAATTAAAAATTTATAAATTTAATAATTTCGGGAAAAGCGTTGAAAATGTCTCGAAAAGTGCAAATGAGAAGATGTGTGTTTCCAATCAATTGCACTTGCACCATTGCACCTTCTATAACACTTATATCTCAGTTCCACACTTAAAATGTCAAAACCAAATGTCTTCCACAAAAAGTCAAGTTAAGGTTAATTTCGCTTAATAATTTCTTATTTTCCGTTTAATAAACAAAATAAAAGCTGCTTTATAAGTTTCTAATCAAACTCTTAATAAAACGTAAAAATATTAGAATGTTTTAAATTTTCGAATATTTGTAAATTGAAAATTCGATTGGTGTAGTGTTGGGTCAACTTGAAGAAATGTAATTATTCGCTTGAATCTACTTGAAACTACTTGAAAGTACTTGACTTGACATATGGAATTGAGGCATTAGATTAAGAGCGGGGATACCGTCAGGGCCAGGGTTATGGTCGGCGGGAAGGGCAGCAATGGCGGAAGCAACCATTGTAGGATTGATATTAATGGAGGCAAGGGAGGTCTGAGGACGGGAGGCCATAAAGTGGAAATAGCTAGTGTCAGGTTCGAAAATATGCTCACTGAAAGACTGACTAAAGTGGTGAGCAAAGAGATTAGCTATTGCATAGGGGTCGGAGGAAGAATTGCCGTTGAGTTTAAGAGTAGAGGGGTATCCGCTGGATTTCCTTTTGATGTTAATAAATTGGTAAAAGCGTTTGGGATCGGAGATGAGGGTTGACTGCATATGACTCAGATAGTCAAGATAAGAAGATTCACTACGAGCGGAAAAGAGGGATGCCGCGATGAGGTAATTGGAGAGGTCGCAATCGGAACGAGAAACTAGGTAAGATTGCCATAGTTTGTTCTTCTGTTCCGGAGGGATCGAAGTTCTTTATTATACCAAGGGAGGAGGAGGCATGACCTCTGCGGGGTTGATAGGGAAAAGATTGGGCAATGCAGGCAACGAGTTCGGAATAAAAAGCGTCGAGGGCATCAGCAACGGAAAGCTGGGATTTGGCTGTGAGGGAAAGAAGGGATGATTGGGAGAGTAGGTAGTTCAATTTGCCATAGTCGCCTCCGCGGAAATTGAATTGGTAAGAAGTCTCAGAGGTAGTGTGGAGAGGTGGGGTCACAAGACCAAGAGTAAGAAATAGTGGTGGGTGATACTCGTCGAGAGTAGAGAGAAGGTGGGAGCTCTGAGAGACAACCGAGTTAACTGGGTCAGAGGAAAAGACAAGGTCGAGCTGTCTACACAGATTATTGGTTATGCCGCTGACTTGGTAGAGACCGGAGTCGGAGAGGCGGTCGACAAATAAGGTCTCCTTGTCAGAGAGGGCATTGGAAGGGATAAAGTAGAGGTCGTCGTCAGATCGAAGCCATTTAAAGCGGGGGAGATTGAAGTCACCGAGAACGATGACTTCATCGTTGGGCCCAAGGGTACTGAAGATGGAGTCTATCGCATCAGTGACAAGTTGGTAGGCCTCAAGTGGTTGGGAGGGGCGAATGTATGCACAGAGTATGTACAGGAATTTGCCAGTAGTAGAGACTTTGACGAAGACAAAATTGGAGAAGGAGGAATTAGAAGAAGTGAAGAGGCTGGCACCAAAGCGAGTGTGCACGGCAAGGAGCACGCCGCGGTTGGAGGGGGTTGAGCCGTCGTCGCAGGCATAGGCGCGGAAAACTGAAAAAGCCGCGGGGAAAAGTTCGTTACTGAAGATACTGGGGGTTAAGTTAGTTTCGGTAAGGGCAAAGATGTCAAAATGAAAGGAGAGGGAATTCTTAAAAACCGAGGCGGTTTTGGTACGGAGGCCTCTGACATTTTGGTAGTACAGAGCAATAAGAGATTGAGCAAGGATAGGTGGGGGGGGAGAGGATGTGGCGGAGGAGTAGGTGGGGGGGTTAGGAGGAATAGTAATTTTTTGAGTCAATTCGACTTTTCTGCAGATGGGAAATGCGTTTGGAGTTAAGGTAAGAGGCAAAGGCGGACAGGTCATCGGAAATTTGTTGGGGAGGGACGTCAAATGCTGCGTGGAATTTGAGAAAAAGCTGTCGCAGGACAGTGGGGTCGGTCGGGAGTCCCTCTTGGTGTAAGGAGACTATGACGTTGGTACGAGTTTTACCCTCGATGCAGATGTGATCTGCTTTATCATGAAGGTAGGCTAGGAAGAGTCGCACATTGTCGTAAATCCTGCGCTCGCGAAGGCAAGAAAGCAAGTAACGGCCGTCCGGGGATTCAGCCGAAAGCCGAGTTAACTTCACGACCGGAGGGAGGAGAGGGTCAATAAAGGAGGGTTTATCAGAGGTGGAAGGGGGAGAGATCGAGGTGGTAACAGGAGAAGGGATTCGATCTGTGAGAGAGGGAGCGGAGGGCGCTAACGTCGGGGTGTCCTTATTGGAAATGGAGGGGGTGGAGACAGAGGAGGCTATAGTTGTGGCAGGAGGGGTTGGAGTAGAGCGGTTCAAAGTGTGGGAGTATACGAAATTGGGGTACTTTAATAGAGTAGCTTGTTTGAAGTTGGGGAATAAACTAGCTTTAAGTTGCGAGTTGCTAGAGTTGGTGGCAGGGGGGGGGAGAAGATTTACGCTGGCGAATGCTGCGAGGTTTAGGGGTTCTTACAGGTTTGGGCTTAGAGAGAATGGAGTTGATGTTAATTTTAGGGGAGGAGGGGACTGGATTACAGATACGTAAACTAGGTTTAGTAAAAGTTCTAAGACTATTGTTAGAATTAACAGTATGGCTAGTGTTAGGCTTTGGTAAATTAGAGCTAAACTTAACTGACTTAGAGGACTTATTACAAAACTTGGAGATACGGACATTACCTATAGTGATACTGCGGTTGGATGGATCGGAGAGAAGCCAGGCGTATTTTGAGGGGACATGGACACGGAAACTATTTGGTTGTCCGGCTGACGATATTTTGGTGCAGCTGACGGGGTGAAAAGAGAAGTGCTTCTTGAAGAAGTTCCGAACCCAGGAAGCATCAGAGAAACGCGGGGCACCATTTAAGATGAAAGGCGATGGGTCATCTTGAGCGAGGATGCTGTTGTTGCGCAGTTTAGAGATCCGGTGAGACCAATCCTCTTTGGTCCACGTTGTGCCGAACATTTCAATCGATGGGGCCGGGGCAGAAGGTGGTCCAGATCTGGTTCAAGGCGAGGCGGACTCGAAGCGCGTACCGGATGGGATGTTGATTCTGAGCAGGCCACGACCGGAGCAGCAGGAGGAGCAGAAACAGCAGGGCGGGCTAACAGATTTTTAACATCAGCGCAGAGTGAGCGCACCAGATTCGAGTTGTGCGAAGTGGAGCAATTCCAAGAGCCAACATCAGCTTTGAGTTGCTTAATACTCCGCCGTAAATCGTCGATGACGGGCAGCAGAGTGGACGAACCAGGTGCAGTGGACTGGGTAAGGTCGGAGAGGTGTTCACGCAGGTCATCGATAGAGGAGGAGACGGAAGATATCATGGTGTAGATGGTATGAAATTTAGAAAGAATTTCAGATGAGCTGGAGCCAAGGTGTCCGGTGTCTTATCTACAGCACTTACAGTGTAGGCAATAAAATGCAGCGTTTTTTTATCACGCATTTTTAAAGGCGGGCCAAACGGTCGGGCACGCTGTGTGCCTCTGCATGCATGGTATTAGTGCCGTCCCCAGGGAATGTTTCAGCATAGGGAAATCCTGAATTGAGAATGGGGAATAGGCAGGTAGCACACTCAGAGCATATATACCGATGCGGGCTGATTACATTTTTTCATTGTGCTTGGCCAAACTTATTGAATGAAACGTATGTGTTGCTCTGGGTGGTGAAACCTGATTTTAATTCTCGTTCCGCATCCCCTAAATTTTTGTAGTTCTCTCACGCGTGAGCCCTTTATTACTATCCACTTTTAGCAAAATCTGCCAGGCTAAGGGGACCAAGGTCGAAAAAAGATGAGGGAATACGTCACGAGTGTCACATCTAATAATTTATGATCTTTGGTAATGGTGTAGCTTAGGCGATAGAGTCTTAACAAACCAACCAAAGGACATCGAAGAAAAGGATGTTGAAAGAGGAATGGAATATATTCGTGCCAAAGTTTACTTTAATGGTCTTAATATTTTACGCAGGAGTTTTATCATTTTTTTCATTGTCATGAACAAACGTTTTGTTGTATTTTGATTACAACTTGTGGAACCAACATAGAAGAGTTAAATATAATGTGCAGCACTTAATTTTTTAAATCCGACAAATACTTAAAAAGCTATAGCCCTCGAAAGTAAGAGATGCATGACAATGTGCAAATGGTCTTAATTTTTCACGCACGACAGTATTTTTCAAAATTTGTTGAATTGGATATTAACCTTTAGTTTCATCTTAGCCTTGCTTTCATACCTTGTCGCAACGTTAATAATAAGTTATTTCTCTCTGTCCGTAATGTTTGATTTACGACTAGATTGTGCTATTTTGACTTTTTACTCGTGTTTCTTGAAATATTGTAACATTAATAAAAATTACTCTTAAAATGTTACCAGAAAGATTAACGACAGCACTAGTTTTAGGTAAAATTTAATTTGCATTTATAAATATTTCGCATCAATTCTGCTATTCTTTGTCATCAAATTGCGTAAAATAACTAAGTAGCAATAACATCACAGCACATGCCGAATATTATAACGGTAATAAGTTGGCGTATTTTTATGAAACTACTGCAAACAATTTATTTTACCAAATTTTAATTATATGCATTTATAAATATTTTGTATATGAGTATTTTTTGAACTTTCCAACTTTAAGGTTGCAACTTATATAATTCATATAGGTTTTACCATTAATTTTCATTGTGTGAACATGAAGAAAATCGCAGCGAAATCAATTTTCAAAATTTTAAAATATCAAATGACCGAACGATTTTTTTCTTTTTAAATTCTTTTATTTAACTTACACTACGTGTCGTCAAATCTTGCAATGCAAAATTTTTATGAAATTTGGCGAACATGTATAACTTCGGTGACAATACAAGTTAGTGGTGTTTCCCGGGCGAATCCACCCCCGCATCCCTTATTTCCACCCACAGATCACTAAAATCATTGTACTTGTCTAACTTTTTCAATTTTAACTTATAAATCATTTATAACAATAAAAAAAAGAATTTTTTTAAAATATTTTTTTTATATATTACTTGTTTTACATTTTCATCACTTTGGACCGTTGAGTGTTTTTGCAAAGCTTCATCCCTGAGGACAAATGCCAAAAATAAAAATTAATTTTTATTGTTATTTATATTTTTTGTGTATTCTATTGAATATTTGCTACAACATACCAAAGCATTACTGATATGGAAGTCGTGAAGAATTGTTGGTCCAAAATTTTTTTTCCTGAACTTCAATTATACAATGCATATAAATAATCTATAAAAAATGTTAAATCTTCTTATTAAAATTTTTAATTTTAAATCCATATCTATGCATTTCGGAAAACAAAAAATACACGTACGAAAACAATATGGCGACTGACTGCCGGCATACGAGTACATTTGGACCATTTATAACTTGGAATTTGAACTACTGGTTATTTTAGGTGTTGCAATGTGTCATTCGTATTATGGCAGAAAGTTAGTTTTATATCTTCGAAATAATAAATATTATCGAAATGAGTCCGATATATGCTTGAAAAACGCTGGGAAATACTAAAAATTCACTTGCAAAATGATGAATATTCTACCGAAGCTGTAAGAAAATTACGTTCAAAATTCGGTAGAAAGAAGCGCCTTCCACGCAATTTGTGGATCAATTATCTCTATGGGATAAAACAACACGTTTTGTTTCTGTTGCTCAGAGTGTGCAAGAACAACCAAGTACATCATCTCGCCATAATTCTCAGAAATTGAACATATCACGCATTTCTTTGATGCAAATTTTGCATAAAGACCACGGATTGACACCGTACAAACTTCAATTAGTGCAGGAGCACATGACCATCTGCAACATTTTCGGTTCTCTAATTCGATTTTAGAAGAAGATGAGCATTTTTACTGAAAAATCATCTTTTCAGACGAAGCTCATTTTCATCTGCGAGGTTACGTTAATAAGGAAAATGTTCGCAACCTCAATGAATAACTGGTTAGTGTGGTTTTTGATCGGCGCTATCATTTGGCCATTTTGATTCGAAAATGAGGAAGGAAGATACGTTACAGTCAATGGTGAGCACTACTGCGCAATGTTAGCATATTATTTGTCGCCTATTTTCGAAGATATGGGCTTTTTAAACAGTTGGTTTCAATAAGATGGCGCGCCGTGTCACACAATCGAGCTTTTCTATGGCAAGATTTAAAATCGCATTATTAGCCGTTATGGAGATGTACATTGGCTACCGCCCAGTTTCAATTTGACTCCGTTGGACTATTATTTCTGGGGGGCTGTTAAAGATAAGTGTTACGCTTACCATCCAGCAATGATTGACGCTCTTAAGGACGAAATTGGTGCAGCCATCGGTTAAACAGAATTCCATAAAGTCGGAAATATACTGAAAAAGTGGGTTGATCATATGGGCTACTGCAAGCCGAGGAAGTCATTTGAATGAAGTGGTATTCCATAATTAACCGGAAGGATTGTACTTTCGAATAAAAAATACAATAAAAAAAAATATTCGTTTTTTATTTATAGTAAAATCAAACTCCAAATTATAAATGGTCCGCTTTTAAAAATGAAGAAGCTTTTCAATCTGTCGCCTTTTTTGCCATCGTCCTCAAGAAAGGCTAAGTGTAACGATAACTACATTCCTATAGATACTGATATATTTTTTTTATTTTAATTTTTGGTAACGTCTCATCCAGAAATCGATGGAAAGGATTTTTTTAGCGTCACATCAAGGCGTATATCTTTGTTAATTTTTAAGATATTTTAATAAAACTTGTTATTAAAAAAATTCTAATATATACTTAATAAAATAAAAAAAATATAAAAAGAATGCGAGTAGTTTAAATTGTACGTGGACTAACTTAGCTTTCGTGATTTTTTTAATATGCAAATCTATAAAAATTAATTAGTACTTTGGACTATGTACCATGTAACACGTCCCGTATTTAATGTTCCATGCCCCATGTTCCATGTCCCATGTTCCCATATATGTAGCTTTGGCTTTGAAATAATGAATTTGCACACAACCTTAGACTTATTTCACTCTTCTTAGAGAAACTATATTTATTTATTTTTTCCTTTTTTATGCATCTTTTTTCAAGCGTTTCTCAGCATTTTCAATTTTATTTTTATATTATACTAGCTAATTTATCCGCCTTTCCGTGGTGCGCGTAAAGTTCAGTAATGTGGTATAGCTACAGGGTGGCCAATTGAAAATTGGAATTTCTTTTTGTTATAAAAAAAACGGCTCAATACTTTTTAATGGTTGAATATTTATATTTGAAAGCTTGCTTTAAGTCATTTATTTATGAAAAACAATTTCGGTCAAATTACTACAACGGCTGACTTGGCAGTAGTCCATTCGGTTCACCCAATTTTTGAATGTATTTTCGATTGTTTCGCGTCTTATGTCAGCAATAGCAGCTAGAATCTCGTACTTGATGTGTTGAATTGTTGCTGGTTTGTTGGCGTAACGTTTATCTTTTGCCGCTCCCCAAAAATAATAGTCCAACGGCGTCAAATCACAGCTTCTACCGGCCAAATCACATCACCATTTTTGCTGATTTTGCGATTTCCGAAGATAGAGCTCAAAAGATCGATTGTGGCGTTCGCTGTATGGGACGTAACGTCGTCCTGTTGAAACCAAATATCTTCCAAGTCTTTGGCTTCAATTTCCCCGAAAAACCAATCGGCCAACATTGCGCGGTAGCGCTCGCCATTGACGGTTTCGGCGGCTCCGTCTTCATTTTCGAAGAAAAATGCGCCGATAATGCCTCCAGACCAAAATCCGCACCAAACAGTTACTCGTTGTGAATGCATTGGCTTTTCCACGATGACGTGCGGGTTTTCTGTGCCCCAGATGCGACAGTCTCTTACTAACATAACCACCGAGGTGGAAATGAGCCTCGTCCGAAAAGATGATTTTTCGGTAAAATGCGCCATCTTCGTCCAAACGATCGTAGACGGTTCGAATAGTCAACCGGCTTTAACTGCTGTACCAATTGTACTTTATATGGCTTCACGGCCAGGTATTTACGTAAAATTCTCATCAAAGAAGTGCGTGCAATGTCCAATTGTTGAGAACGATGACGAGTTGATGTTGATGGTTGCTCACACACACTTTGAGCAACAGCAGCAATGTTTTCGATTGAGCGTACCGGACAAGCACGTACACGGGTTGGTTTATCCACCAACATTCCAGTTTCACGACCTTGCTTCAAGAATTGATCCACAAATTGGGTTTTTGGAAGTTTTTTTTTGGCAAATTTTTTTGTTTTAAATTTCTCACAGTTTGAGTAGAAGACTCACCAGTTTGAAAATAAGTTTTTATTTTATTTTATTTATATATTTCCCAATTTTTCTCAAGCAAATATCGTCACATTTCATAAATGTTAAACATTAAACTAATTTCTGTCAAATCGAGAATGACATTTACAATTACCGATAGTTCAAATTCCAAACACTAGATGGACCCCCTGTATTATTAAATAATTTTTCTAGATGCGAAAACAGAAAGCTCTTGCAATTACGGTGCAGGATTTCTTGCAATTTAAAAATTGCCATAGCCATTATAAATTGTAGATTTGAATTTCGTAGTTCCGAAATCTTGATATTATTTTTTATGCAAAAGACTTACTGTAATCGGATTCGAAGACAGCATTTATCAGCATTCCTTAGAATTAAATTTCATGACAATCCATTGAATTTAAACTTTTTTTTATCCATTTTGTGTCTGCCATCTTCAATTTTAGTATATTTGAATTCTACAGCCCAAAAAAACTGCTAGATATTAATTTTCATTAATTAATTGCCTGAAATAGAAGAATTTCACCCGCTACTGAATTTAGAAATTTTAATAGTAAATTCAAAATCAGCATCCCCAAAAGTCCCCTAGTGTCGATTTTCACAGCAAAAAAATCAATGACACCTTCACCCTAGATTCATAAACATGCATGGGAGATACACTATTCATAAACATTCATTTGACAGAGATCGAAGTTCTAAGTACCTTCCTAGAACAGTCAATAATTAATATTGCGCCTGTCGCATGTCAGAATGCACTTATGCTAATTAAGTTACAGTGGGTTCTTGTATTCTATAAAACAAAAATCATCAATATACCGAAAATTTTTTACCGGTTTCGAAACAAATCCATTTTTCATCACCCTTCATAATCCGAATAAAAATGACTTCCTTTTGTACTATTGAAGCAGCATTTCACAAATGGTTTATCGATTTTCCATTTGCCTGTTATTCAGTTCATGTGGCATCCATCTTTCAAGTTTTTAGATCTTTCCCATTGTTTGTAAGCGGTCGCTAATCATTTCTTGTGGCACATTTAGCGTTTCAGTTAATTGTTTTTGAGTTTGGGTTGGGTCTTCGTCGAATAACTCCTACAATTCCGCATGCACAAATGTTTTTTGTTTATCCGAACGTTACTGTCTTTCAAATCAAAATCAACACTTTTTAATTTTCGAAACTAAGTCTCACATATTTTTATACTTGGAGCATACTCTCCGTAAGTTTCTACCAGCAAACAATGACTTTCAACTGCCTTTTTCTTTTGATGAAATAAGCAAAGGAATGCATACCGCACATGCTCTTTTCCAGGCATGACATTCGACATATTCGCAGAGCTATAATACAATGACGCTATTATTTAGGCGGAATTGTTGTTTTTGATGCTTAATGACAGTAGAAAAAATGACATATATGTCAAATCATTTTATGCCATATTTTTGTAAAACCAGTAAGGACTTTCAGGAACACCTGGTAATATGTTCATCTGAGACGAATGTTTATGAATAGTGTATCTCTCATGCATGTTTCTGAATCTAGGGTTAAATAAATGTCGCTTAAATTTGTTAAATTCCAAACATTTTGATTACCATATTGGGTCTGCCATTTTTAATTTCCAAATTTTGATAGTAGATTCGAAATTAGTGGCCTCAAAATATCCATAGTGCTAGTTTTCACTTAAATTCGTTCAAGTTGGAATATCGTTGGTCGCTATATTGAATTCGCCATCTTAAATTTTCAAACTTTGAACGTAGATTTGTAACCACGGCTTCCAAAAACCCCCAAATATCAATTTTCTTGGCTTGATGTTTACAAATTTCGGCCGCTATTTTGGGTCCGCCATTTTGAACTCCGCGATTTAAAATATGAAGTGCCTTCACTCAAAGAATAGTTTAGACGTGATTGAGCAACAAACAAACGAATTTCCGATTTTTATATATAGAATAACATATGCCTTTGCCGTTTTTATGCTCTGCGTGTGTCTACATGGTTTTGATGTGCCGCTCTCGCTGTTAATGCATTTTGCCGCAATCCTTCGTTGCAATATGCTTGAGATTCATTTATTTTCGCAATTTGTGCGTGCGTTATATTGTCTTTTACATTACATTGGCGTCGTGCTCCTATGCTGCGTGCAGCGTGAGCGGTTCCGGAGATTAGCGTGTACGAACACAGTGACACGTGATTTATACAACCTGCTCAACAAGAAAAGAACCGCAGTTGTTTTTTACTTACAGAGGCAATATTTATTTCTAATTTTCTCAATTCAATCGACAGCGAATGTCATATCTTTCGAATCACCTGTGTTAGCTTCTTGAGATTACACAAGCCTTCTAACGAGTTGGCTCTTCATTATGCCCCACATATTCTCAATTGGATTGGCATCTGGGGATTGGGATGGCCAGTCCAACTTGTTTATGTTATTTTCTGTTTTCCAGATCCGGCACAGTTGACTCCGATGTTTATGATCGTTATCCTCTTGTAAGATCCAATCGTCTTCATTGATTTTAGGAGTTCACACTGCTAAAGCAGGGTTGCGCTCAAACGACTGTAGTTGCTGTAACTCTGCCCTCCTTCGTAGTTGCTCACTTAATCCCCCTTCCAGGAAGGTCGACAATTTCCGACTCCAAATAGCGATTTACGCACATCACAACCAACTTTAGATTTTTTAATTGCCAAACCAAATATAGCTTTGCATCATTTTTTGTTCCTTAAATTTCTTTTTAACATTGCCTTTTTCTTTCGCAACATAAAAAATCTGGCAAACTCTTGATAATGTGTTTAAAATCTGCTTTAACCTACGTTTTATCGTCCATAATTACGCTTTCTTTTCGCGAGTTCTACCAACTCTTTCTTGCTTTTCCGACCGATCAGGCACTTTTTGTACGACTTTAACTGTTTTTCCTTTTCCACTTCTTGAGCAACCAGATAAATTTGCATTGTTTCTGAAAGCACTCACGATCTTTCTTAAAAGCTCAGTATTAACCCTTATTTCTACCCGATTTTGCTTTTCTACTAGTTGTTAACCTCTCAATGAAAATTTTGAGCACTTTTTGTACTGTGGATTTAAGTTAGGTACATTAAGTTTTTTAGCAATAGCTGCTTGCGATGAAACAAGATTTTTATTTTGTTTGTGCACAATTAATTTTCGAAGATTTGCTTTGACATCCTTGATGATAGCAAAGGGTTTTCAAAGAGAAAAGAAGGCTTTAAAATTCTGCTGTAGGAGTACTAAAAATCTATCAAAATTGTTCTGACATTTATTTATAGCGATTTACCTACAAGATCTTAAGAATTAGTCATTTCTCAAACATCAAGATGGCGTATTTTGCGTAAAGATTTGGGTCTATGGTACATCCATGTAAGATTCAATTGAATCCAGAAGTAAGTCCCAATGGTTATGCATTACGTCAGAAATTCGCTGATGAAGACTTCTGTTTCTTCGTGCTTTTCAATGTCTAGATGCGTACATAGCGAAATTTGCTATCTACAACTTTAAATTTAACAATATGATTTAACATTCCTACATTTTCTCCTAATTTAATTAACCTCCTTCTTAGCTCTTCTAATGATTTCGCTGTATTTCGATTTCTCTACCTCGGTGGTGAGGATCTGCAGTAATGCCTTGTAGCCGATGATTTCTATTTGCAGGTAATTGCGCCTGCCTCCTCGGGTTGCTTTGGGTTGATTGTTCTTTTAGTTGAGTCTTCGTTTGTATTCTTCTAGGATCAGCTTTTTTGGTTCAGGTGTATATTCTGGTGAGTTTCATGAAGTTCCTGGCATCGTCTTGGGGATATAAGATTCAACTGGTCTATTCGCTGGATATAACGTGAACTGATCCGTGTTTCTCTCTGGTAGACGAGCTTTGTTGATAGCGGCGTCTATTTTAGTCGTCATTGGTCCACTTTCCAGTGTGCAAAAGTCTTCGGTGTTAATTCTGTCCTTGGGTAGTCTTACTTCTACTTTGTCACGGTCACATGTAGTAATTAGTACTTGCGAGAGGGGTTGAATAAGAACGGTTGAGAGGACGAGGTAGTTGTTAAAACGGTGACCTGGGAGCAGCCTCAAGTTTACTCCGCTGGTGCTGGTGCTTGAGTAGAAAAAAAAAAAACGAGTGCACTTGCTCCGTCAAACTGTAAGTGTTCCGCCCGTTAAATCATGTTTCCCATAAATAATATGGAATGTCACTACCCGTATTGGGAAATTATGCGTTACACTTCGTGTGCAGTCTATGCGTTTTATGTGAAGTCAAACTCTTATTGATTGGTCTAGGAATTGGATATACATATTACAGGCATATTACACTACTGTCAAAAGAGCTTGCGGAAAGAATTAAACAGCTAATATAATTCATTAGGAAATAAAACTATTCTGAAGGCTTTATCAGCTGCTTTAAGTAATGAAAAAGACTGGGATGGTCACCGAATCTTTCATTTAAAAAATCTGATATCATTTCAGTTAAATCTATCTTTAAAAGATAATTATGAAATTTATTACTTTTCTATTACCTTCCTTACAGTTAACTAATTATGTATTATTTAATAAATATATAATTATTCATAGTTATTTATTAGTTAAAGTTTTTTTGTAAAATGTGAGCTTTTTATTACTTTAAATAAATATTAATAAGTTAATAAATGTTATCGAACGCATTAATTCGCTTAATTTGATCAAGTAAGAACCATTTACTAGGTTGATTTAAACACGAGATAAAGGAAAAATGTGGCGGACAAGAAAAAAAAACGGAATGGGGCGATGTTAGTTAGTTCGTGGTTGGTTGGTCTTCATTATTGGAGACGAGGCAATAAAGCCTTATCCCCAATGCAGAGATCAATCAACTAATGTGTTGAATTGTCTGGATCACGTGTAAAATGAAAGCCTTTGCTATGTGGTAGTTGAGTTACCCGATTATCGAAAACATCGTATGATAAATGTTTAATATTTATATTTGGAGGGAGAAACGCTGCCAGAATTTTCAACAAAGCTTTCGTGAGAAACCTAAATGTAGAAGTGCTTTTGGTAAGTGAAATCTTTCATTTGTGTACCGTTTTCGGTACATGTGGCAGAGAACGTCTTAAGAACGTTATAAGATTGTTCTAGCTGTACGAAGAAATTGAAAGCGCCCTAGCTGGGTAAACAATCTCTTAAGGATTTTCAGCCCGCAGCCCACACTGAGAAATTAAATGTATGAATATTGGATTTTATTTTAGTGCATGGGAGATCAGTGTGCAGCTCTGTTAGGACAACTTTGCACGCAGCCTGGACGAGGTACTTGTACAATTGACGAAAGTTGTTTTGTCATCTTCAACACTGGCCAAGAAATAATAGAATCTTGCAACGGTTTGTTAAGCACCATTGCCTTCAAATTGGGAACAAAAGAGAAAATATTTTACGCACTTGAGGGTGCTATCGCAAATGCAGGGTCTAGTGTTAGTTGGCTCAAAGAAAGGCTGCAAATAAATACAGAAATAAACCAAAATGAAAGTTCTGCAGATATACTCTGTACAATTCTGAGAGACACATCTTCAACATGCTCAACGGTGCTATCTCCTCCGAAAAATGATAGCAAGAGTGAGATTTTGTTTGTACCTGCTTTTAATGGATTATATTCCCCTTATTGGAAACATGACGCTCGTGGGTACAGTACAAAAGATAATTTTTCTTAAAATTGCTTTAAAACTAATTTAGCAATCGTAGGCTTCTTTTAGGACTTACTAGTCATACGACAGCAGAGAACATAACACAAGCAGCATACGAGGCAACCGGTTTCCAGATTCGGGATATTTTAGAAGCCTTTAGAAAAGACACACCTACTTGGGAACCTACAAGAAAGTTACTAGTTGGAGGAGAATTTTGTGAAAATAATCATTTTGTACAGTTTGTCGCTGATATCGTAGGCATAATTCTAGGTATGTTTCTAACAAAATATTTAAATTTAAATTTAATTGATATTGAACAGAAAGACCACAAACAACTTCACCTTCTTGCCTTGGGTCTATGCTAGCAGCTGGGATAACTATGAGTGTTCTTTCACTAGAAAATGCTCAAGCCATGTACACACCGCCTTTTGATTTTTTCCATCCAACAACTACCCAAAACAGTAAGTAATTATGTACCTTGCTCTGCAGGCTAAATAAACATTTTATATCTTTATATTTTAGGACGGGAAGTACTGTATTGCCGATGGAATTATGCCATTGAAAAGTGCATGAACTGGAACAACTTCGACAATTTGGATGAAGAAATCACAATGTTTACACAAAGAGAAAAAGATTCAAATTTAGCGGTTAGACGATCCATTCCAGGAACTTTTTTCCTTACATCTGCATTTGTTCTTTTACTCCTAGCTAAGTATATACAGAATCAAAGTTCATAGGCAGTTATGTAAGCAGAGTAGTTACTAGTTTGTTTACAGATCCTTTTAGGAGTTGTACCTTCAAATATTTCAGTCTAGTCAATTTAAAGTTCCAAGTGGAGACATTTTTTTACTCTTCAGATGATTTCGTCGAACGTAGTGAAACCGTTTTTATATTTTAACTCCTAAAAAACTCTGCATCATGTAGTGATGATTTATTCAGTCAAATAGACATTTATTCCTTAAATTTGTTATGTTTTAAGCTGAAATAAATTTTGGAAGTTGAATTTACATTTATTTATTTTATTTTGATTTTGTGATATTTGTTGGCACTCTGAGAAATTACATGGATTATTTTAAGGAAGTAATCTGCTTTAACATGTAAAAACATCTATTCTTGTTTTCATGTATAGTATAAAGTATAAAAATTTTTTCTTTTGGTCGAGAGAATGTATCCAAAAAGCTATGTTACCGATTTACATGAATATTGAACAGAGTGCTGAATGTTTTATCTCTGATGCAAAGACTAAATAACCAACGATCCATTGTCAAATTACGAGATACCTTTATGCATGATATGTCTAATGATTTTACCAGTACCTTTTCCGGCTGGAAAGGAGTACAGTGCACAGAAACCAGCGGAAGTCTCACCTGCTACGGAAAATGACATTAACGTAGCTTTAAAGAGTGCAGACTCTTTCAACGTACTACAGATTAACTTGCAATATAGCAAATCAGCCTCTGCCGAGTTAAACAGGGTCTCAACTATGGGGCACCCAAAAAATATTAGTCAAAGGTCGCATGCTTGCTTCTACATGTGCTGAAAAGTCTAGGGCTTGCATTTAGGTTGCTGATAGCTTGAAGGCCACACTCATAAATGGACATAGTAACAGAGATCTGGACCATATCACGGAGTACGATGCGAAACAACGAAGATTGTAAATCGTAACATTAGTATTGCGAAAGATTATTCCTTTAATTATCGTAAATTTCAGTGTACTTTTATTACGATGTCGCTTGACCTCGTACATTTTTACAAGTTTCTTCTTTTCAACTGTAAAGGGTGCCGATTGTTTTGTCACAAATTTTCTAAAAATGTAAGTTGTATAACTTTCAACATTGTAAAAAACACTGCAATTTTAATTTATTTCTTGCATATTTAATAATAATAACAATGGGAAAATCCTTGTGAAATTTATGGAACAGCATCCAGACTTCGTAAAAGTTGCGCTTAAAACAATCGCAGGGAAAGAAAAGAGTGTGCGTTGATGGAATGTATTGGCAGAAAACCTAAATTCTGTCGGTCTTCTTCTCAAAATCAACAGAATGGAAAAATGTAAACGAAAAAATTTAACAGTGAAAAATGTCAAATTTTTAACATCTACTGCACTTAACGAAAAAATTTATAATTAAAATTTTTACCTTGAATTAGAAAGTTCTAACGGATTCGTATTATCCTTCACACCTTCACACATTCTCGCGGGAATAAATCGTCCAGTTAAATTACACTCCAAAATAAGACCAACAGAATCCATGTAAAATTGTAACTTTAATAACACTACAGCAAGGTTTTTTTTTTAAAAATGTAAAATTTGTAACATCCCGTATGGCAATACTATGATTAACACACCAACGTATTCCATGATACGAATGTAGCTTATAATCGTAAATACAGATCGTAATGTAAATTGTATCGCATCGTACTCCGTGATACGGCCACTGGAATATGATACCATGATATGGTGTACTTGCTATCAGACTTAACTAAGAAAAATTGAATCAATTCAAACTTCACGCGTTTTATTTTTTTAAATTGTTAATTCTTAGGTGACCACATATGTATTATCCTATAATGCTACATGTTTGCTTTTCGATCTGTCGAGGTTAGAATTTAGAAGCGAAGTAAGCTACGCGATCTTACAGATATTTTGTCTTACAGAATTAAATGTCCCGAACATTTATCGATAATTAATCTCTATGCACTCGAGAGAGCATTTCTATATATATGTATATATATATAAAATCCTTGCTGTACCTGCCTCTGCATAGGACTAATTATGATAGTGATGAACCTGTCTCGAATTGTAATGATTACTGAGTTACACTTCTCATCGATAACCACGAATTTTTCCAGACGTGAAACTATTGACACAACGCTGTGTTCCTTTAGTACGAGGGCAGTTTGATAAGACAGTGACTTTTTGAATAAAAGATATTTTTTTCGTCAAATAAGCGTTTTATTTCTCCTTTTAGCTCTATACATGTAGGCCAGAGTTTTTCTAATTTTTAATTTCTCTCTTATATATATATATATATATATATATATATATATATATTATATAAGTGATATCCTCTTCATTCGACCCAAATATTTCTGAGCAAAAGCAATTTCTTCAGGTTTGGAAACAGGAAATTGTCGCAGGGGGCTAAATCCTGAAAATATGTTGGATGGGGTAGCAGTTCGCAGCCCAATTTATGGATTTTTACCTTGGTGCCTACACGTAATGCAATGTGATTCATAAGGATCTACTTAATAACAATAATACTTACTAACTTTTTTATGAAGCATGTTGTACGAGTGTATTAGTTCAAAATACCCAAAGGAGTCCCCTTGCATGAAACACAACATGCATAACAAATGAGCAATCTTACTGTTCACTATTCAAATAAAATTCAAAAGCTCATCATTACCTGGCAAGAAGAGCGTTCGGTGCCACTTGGAGACTATGGTAAGTCTAAATATTCGCCAGTGGATCTATACGGTATTAGTTAAACCCAGTCTATATTACAGAGCGTTAGTCTGGTGGCACAGTCAAAAAAGTGTTATCCAAAGTCCAATGAATGGCTTGATTAGCCAATAGTCGCCATGAAGTAGCGCTATCTCCTGTTCCTCTTGATATTATTGCAGTAAAAGAATCTGTGGAAATCTAATATTCAACAAATGGGGAACCTCAAAACCAGGGACATCATAATTTAGATAGACAAAAATGTCCTTACGATTATAGTTCAAGCAAAAACACATGTCAAATAAGAGAGCAAATTCTAGGTATCACGTAGGTAATTTGTGCATCATTTGTTATAATATAAAAACCTAAATTTAGAAGCAGAAATAGGCGACAAGTGGAAAATCGAAAAAACATTTATGAAATGCTGCTTCAACGTTCCGAAATGAAGTAAATTTTGCATTGGATTTTGACGGGTGATGAAAAATGGATTTCTTTCGAAAATTCAAAACATAAAAAATCTTGGTTATATCCCGGCCAAGCTGGTCCATCGACTCTAAGGCCTAATCCCGTCGAAAAGAAGACAATGCTCTGTACTTGGTGGGACCAGGGTGGTGGGTGTATTATGAACTTCTGAAACTTGGTAAAACAGTTAATACTGATCGCTACAAACAACAAATAATAAATTTTAACCATGAGTTGAAACTTTCAGAATGGGCCCGAAGACATAGTAAAGTGATTTTGTTACATAGAAATGCAAGCAAACCCGTTGAAATATGCATTGAAATCGCTTGGGTGGGACGTATTATCGGAGCCGCCGAACTCTCCACCTTTTCGCATCAATGGGACAGGTGTTTGCTAAACAGCACTTTGCAAATTTCGAAGAAGTCAAAAAATGGCTGAATGGCTTGGCTTAAGGAACAAACGGTTTTTTTGGGATGGTATTCATAAATTGCAAGACAGATGGACAAAGTGAAATAACTTTTTCCGTATTCTTAAAAATTATGGGTTTTTTCATTCAAGAAAACGGTAAATACTTTCAGGTACTCCTGGTACCTGGTAAAATATGATTACACTGATCACAAGATAATCAAATCAAATCAGTACGCGTTGCTCAAATATAATGGCAGAAAAATAGTAGCCAACTGCGACAAAAAATTTACCAATAATGGTTAAAGTGTCAGTATTAAACTGATAAAATAAAAAATGAGAATCTTATGCTTTAGTATTCGTTTATTTCCGATTACTATAAAGCTTAATACTTTAGAAAAAGCCTTAAAGTTATTTCTGCCATTCGATATTTTATTGCTCAGGGTCAACTTCCATGGAATTACCCATGTGAACATGATTACAATATTTGCAATCGATGAATGTGTATAGTGAACATAAGTACAACGGATAAAGTAATTGATATACCCTTAAAAAGGTTACCAGTTGAGATTAAATTGGTTAAAGGGTAAATTAAAATCCTTTTAGAAAATTCAATTATCAATTTATAATGAAATAAAAAATCTGCACCTTAAAATGATTTTTCAGCTTCCGAGATTAATAATTTCCAAATTGAAATTTTCTTCATAACTTTAGACTCAAAGTTAACATTTTCTTTCCATAGGAATTTATGATTGAAGAATTGGCAGCTGATAATTGAAAATTGGTAGGTATTAATTTGAATGCAGGAGGAACAGGAATAACGAAAATATCTACTCCAGTATCATTGAAGTAAAATTGTTTGAAGACCTATCAAAAATATGTACTCGTATACTTTTTTCGTATTCGCTTTTACTTTTTACTTGAAGAACGACAGGTCTGTTACTTAGGGGTTGTCAGCTCAATCAGTTCGTTGAGAAAGAGGAACAGAATTACAAGACAAAATTTCTCTCATGTGATCAGGGAGTCTCTGTAGCCAGGAGGTCTTCAAGAAGTCCTCATTTAAATTACTATCGCATAAATTCCTCATATCACATATATATTGAGATGGAGAAGGAGAGATCTCCAAGGAGACTACCGGAGATGCTGGTTACTTTAGCTCTAGCGAGTAACTTTGGCTTAAAACAAAAAAACAACCCCTCTTCGTAGGGGTAAATGATCTAATTCGAGTCGAAATGGTTAGATGACGTTACTGGCGCCTATTTTTAATTGGTTGCGATTTTTTTCAAGGTTAGGACTGTTATTTGTATTTCGAACTTACCTACTTTAAATACTTACGTATCTGCAAACTTTTTTGTGTAATGAAGTTCTTTGAGAAGTTAATTGTTGATCATGCTTTTTTTTGAAAATTAAACATTTTTGTACATCAAATCCTTCATTTGTTTGTTTTCTATTAATCCAATGGATTTACCTATATATTAGCTCAATATTTGCTAAGTGTAGTTTTGTGCCCAAAAAAATCTGCGACACTAATTAACCCGCTCACATTAAAAAAAAAAAATAAAAAATATATGTTTACAAACTTTTTGCTACGTAAAAGATTATTTCTGATTAGCTACTATCCTCATCTACCAAATAAAAGCAATATAACACTTAGTAGTATTACAATCTATATTCCAGAGTGATTTCTGGTATCCCCTGTCTGCCTAATGAAAAGTCAGTCAACATTCTGTCACCTTTAGCAGTCCAAATTGGTCATCAGCTGTTTCCATACACCACAGCTTTTCGGGCGCGATCGATCAAGGGAACACAGCTTGCCTATAATTGCAAAATTCTCTTGTGTTGCGGAACAGAGGGAGTTCATTCGTAAATCCATCACCGCTAAGGCGTCAAAGAATTTGAAAATATCGAGCCTGCATCCTGACCTCTGTTCTGATGCTACAGTTAATGTGTTTGAGAGTCTTACCAGGCGCAATCATGGGCTCTTCCATTCTGCACTGAATATGAGGGTTCTGGTAAACTTCATTCGGTCTTCACGCATGATGGGCTGGCCTTTGTACGTTTAAAGGCCGAGGAGACTCCGATTCATCTTGCCACAGAGAGCTTGCTGCACGATATTCTACTGGTGGCCGAAAGTGTTACTGAGAACGTCATGAATGATGCTGAGCCTCCCGACAACTTGCTGTATACGGGTGTTACTGAACCTGACGAAGCGTTGCCTTTAAGTTAAGAAATTTCAGATAATGTTGCAATTTTGTTTGTCAGTTAAAACATTCTCATCGGGAAACGAGAATTTTCTTTATAAAAAACAGCGTTGTCGTCCGAAAACGCGAATACTTGTTTTGCGAGAAGTGTGTGCCTTCCTGATAAATTCTTAGATAACGGAATTAAATATATATTGAGCGTGGTACATTCTTAAATGGAGTAGTGCACATATTATTACCGTTATATATGAGTTTTTTTTAGTCTATTAATTACATAACGTAAGTTTAATATGACTTTTATTTCTTACCATAATGGATTAATTTGATGAATTTGAAAACGAAATTCACGATGAATTATCAGAATTATGGTACCACGTGATGATGATAGTGATAGTTACAGTAATATAGTGATAACGTTAATGCAAGAAAGAATGCCAGGTTGACATCGCTCTAGTTAATACAAGACCAATGTTATACCACTACGATGGAACACCAGCGCATGTAATTGTAACTGTAACATTGTGAAGCTAAAATTGAATAAACAATCCTGACCGCTGGATTCGTCCTGTTAATACTAGAGAACAACAGCGTTGGGACTCCAGCCGCGAAAATAGGGGAGAGGCTGGCTACAATATATCTTAAACAGGGAGTTAGAAGGAGTTTATTGGCTTTCAATTAAACGAAAAGCATTTTGGTCTTAATTCTAGTTTAATTTCTTTAAAATTCAGTTTTTTAATTTACCAGAAAAGTTTTCCATTTATTTTTATTTTATTCAATAATTATTTTAATACTTAGTGATATGTTATTTAAAAATTTGAGAAAAGCGACATTTTAACAACAATTTGTTTTATAAATAGTGATCATGCATATCCAAGCAACATTTAAAAACTTATTTTAATATCGTTATTGAATAAAATAAATTAAATAATATAAGTTAACACGACCCGCATCCAGAGTTCACGCGTCCAATGACCTGCAGTGCACGCGCCGCCGCCACTTCCTGCTGATGCAGTAACCCAATATTGAATATTGTGAAATTGCTTAGTCATAAGAGAATTATAATGCTTAGTTGTAAAAATCATAATTATTGTAAGTCATAAAATATTGAGCCAGAATAAATCGGTAGCTGTTTTTTTTATTTGAACGAAAATTAATTCCGTTAACTGGCGCCCGAGCAGGGACCGGTCGTTACTATCTACTAAATCGAGTCGAATTAAAGTTTTCGATACTTTTGCCGCTAAATCGAGTCGAAGTAAAATTTAGTTTGGTAGAAACAGTAAAAGTGAAAACTTTCGGTAGTGCGTGAGTGATTAGTGTTCGTACCATTAGTAGGCGATTTACGATCTCAAAGTTCATTGCTAAAAGGGAGACCTACGGCCTATCCAGCATACCAACCTTTGAGGACCGGAGAGGACAAGAAGTCATCTTACCCATCAACCCGGCATCTACGACCACTGTAGATTTCTCAACCTAACCCAGGGCTATGAAGACCCTCATTCTAATGTAAGTAGAACAAATTTCACTTACATAGAAGTTACTAGAAGTAAAAAAAAAAAGAGGAAAAGTAAAGAAATCTTAACAAGTTGAAAAATAGACAAATATAGTGAAAAAAAAATTACAAAAAAACGTTATTCTAATTAAAGAGTTAAAGAAAAGTTGGAGTTTTTATTTTGTAAGTTAGTCTTGCAATATAACTTCTTTTTCTCTCCCCACTAAATACAGATTAGCAATAGTTTATATCGAGAAAAAATTTTAAAGGAAAAGTAAAATGGAACAACTACAAGAAGCTATTAGACAACTAACAGGTGCTGTTAACGCTCAAATCGAATTGTCTAAAAAAGTTGAACAAAGACTCCAAAAATTAGAAGGCGCTAGTGCTCCTACAGTTACTCCAGAATAATCACTTCGACCTCCAAAGAATGAAACTGAGCTGAAAGAAATTTGTAAATTGCCAGATTGCGTAAAGGAGTTGCAAATATTCGATGGAAATCCGGTTCAATACGTTTCGTGTATTCACAACGTGGAGAATATTCTTAAGGATTTCGAAATAGTCCGAAATAAACCTATATACAGGGCTATATTACAAAGTATACGGCAGAAGATAAGGGGCACTGCAGACTCTGCCCTCATTTCCTACAATATTTTCGGCGATAGCTGGCCCGCTATAAAAAATGTCTTTCACTGCACTACGCGGACAAGAGAGATATCCGTACGCTAGATCATCAGTTGAGTCTTCTGACCCAAGGGAATATGCGTCTGGATGAATTCTACGCAACCGTGAACCACCAATTCTCGTTAATAATAAATAAACTAAAAACGGAGGATCATTCTGTGGAAACAACTAACGTGCTGATCGAGACCTATAGGAACAGAGCACTCGACGTTTTCATTAGAGGTGTAAATGGTGAACTTTCCAGAATGTTAATGATACAAAAACCCCAAACCCTTCCTGAAGCATACGCATCCTGTCTAGAGATTCAAAACCTTAATTTCCGCAATGTGAATATCCGCAAGCCTCACTTTAATAATACAGTAACTACACCCATAAACCAATTTTACCCTTTTAGTAACAGGCCAACATCATCAAACTTACCTCCAAAATCATCACCAAAGACACCATCCAAAACATTACCCCTTAATCAAAGAAACGAGGCATACATATAACATCCAACATAATCAAAGATCACAACCACCTCCGAGACCGACGAAACCTCCAGTCCCCAATCCCCATGGAAGTTGACCCCTCTATACAGACCAAACAAGTCAACTACATGAATCGGCCAACTAATAATAATTACGCTTACAAAAGGGATCACGGCTCCGACAATCATCCGTACAAACAACAAAGGATCAACACATTAGAAACCGGAGAGGGACCTTCAGAAGAGGAATACAGTCAAACCCTAGAAAATGAAGTAGGCGAGGAGTACGCCGGATTGTGTGAAGAAGAGGAACCTGAAGTAAATTTTATGACGGGGGCCTCTCTAGCATACCTTACCTAGAGTACAAAACTCGGGAAGGGAAAATACTTAAGTTTTTCATAGACACTGGAGCAAATAAAAATTTTATTAGACCTGAATTAGCCATAAAAAGACACCAACTGAAAAATCATTTAAAATACAATCTGCTGGAGGCGAAATAGAAATAAACGAAAAAGTCTCAGGAAAGTTCTTTGCCAGTATCGGAAATGACACCCAAATAAATTTTTTTGTCTTACCAGGATTAAAATCATTTGATGGAATCATCGGAGACGACACCCTAAAGGATTTGGAAGCCGTCATAGATAGGAAAAACAATTTATTAAAAATTAAACCAAATGTAACAATCCCGCTTAAAGAAAAACAATCCTTTCAAGTGAATAACATAGAAATTAGAAATGACCACCTAATGCCCCGAACAAAAATAAACTTACAGGAAATAATACAGGAGTATGAGAAACTTTTTGGATCTATTAACGATAAAGAGATAGTAAAAACTACTGTGGAAGCTGAGATAAGAACTTCAACGGACGAGCCAATATATACAAAAACCTACCCATATCCCGCTAATATGAGGAAGGAGGTGGAACGCCAAATAAACCAGTTACTAAAATACGGAATAATAAGACCTTCTAAAAGTCCATATAATTCACCCAGAATAAATCGGTAGCTTGTCGAGATTATACGTGTTTTTTTTATTTGAACGAAAATTAATTCCGTTAACTTATATATGCTTATTTTCCTAAAAAACATTTTACTCTAGAAAACCATATAAAATTATATTATTTTGTTTAATAAATATTTTAATATTTTACGTTGAAATTTTATTAAAAGGTTTATTTTAGAATAAAGGATTCCGTGATGATGACAAGCAATTATAAGGTTTGCTAACTGTACCGTAATAAAAAATTTCAACAAAAAATTGAATATATTGGTTTTGTAAAGCTACGGAAACACATAATTTGCTTATTTTAATCACTCATACACATCAAAAATGTTATCATAAAAAATTTAGAAAGATAATTTATACTGTGAAAATCATGAATAGATGCTTGTTCTCTATTCTTTTTAGATAAGAACCCATGCCGTGCGCCTACCTGTAATAGTATGTATAAGACAAAACCAATCCATAACAATTATTCGTTTATTTCTCAGCTAAGGGGTGGAATGAGCAAAACAAAAATTCACTCAACTTATATCACTCTCTATATAAGTTAAACTTTTATTTTATGGGAATATTAAAAAAAAATAGATTTTATCGATCTTTATTACTTCACAATCCAGTACAGAGTGACTTAATTTTAATTTACTTAAAGCTAGCTAACTTAGAATCTACCTGCTTATTCGGCAGTTCACCTGCCGTGCCGGATCTGTCGTCAGCACAATGTAGCGGGCGATGCAATATTGGGTCACGTTGATGGAACAGGTGACCGATCGTTGAACTACGCGCGGATCGCAAAGGGCGTAGTTAACTCCTCCCTTCTTAAAAATCGCCGTCCTCGTCGATCCCTTTAAAAATAAGGAATCTGGTTGACGCTCGTAATCTTGGGGGGTTCTGGGAATTCTCCTTCCTCTGATGGCTTCGGCTGTCCTGATGTCGATGGAATGTGGACAATGATAGGAGCTGGTAACTTCTCTATTTTTGCTGGACATCGTAACTTTATTATGATGATGATTCCGATGATGGCGGAGACAATAGCTACAGAAGACAGGCCGAGGTTGGTGGTAAGGCCTAATCGATTGGTTGTTCTTAGGAGTTTTATCTCCTCGGTATTGTTAAGATGTAACTCCTTCATTGCCTCGAGCGTAAGTATTTCCTCGTATGTGCTGAAGATTGAGCTCGGTTGCAAGATAGCTGGCAGCGGCTTAAAGCTGGACATTTCCCTTACGGTAAAGTTCCTGTTGCCTATGGTTACTGTAGCGTTAGCAAAGTGAAGGATGAAAGTTCCAGTTAGATTAGTCTCGTCCCCATTGATCAGTATTGATCCGTTGTATTGGTTTAAGAATAACACTCCAGGTCCTATTTCTTCGATAGCTGGTACGTGCAGGGCGGATGTTTTTTTGCAAGAGGGCTGTCGACTTTTCAGTAGGTTTGGTATGCATTCTTCGTTTCTAAGCTCAACTAGATTATTTCTATTACATATATCAATGCTATTAAATTTGTTACAACTCTGTTTTATTCCGTATATTTTGTTTCCACAACTTAGTACATTTTCAAATTCGATTTTATTAATAACATTTTTATTTTTTATCGGTCTAATTGCTAAAGTATTACATTGATTTGGATCTGTTATAGGTACGCATACAATATAAATTATTGATGAATTGCTTGATGCGATTTTAACATTAGAGAGCTCTATGGCCTCGTCCATATTAACGTATGGTATTTTATTTCCTTCTACATAGTTTCTTATAATATTAATTTCTTTGTTGTCTAGTATAAATGAATTAACCAATCCGGCTTTCGCCCAATGGATTGCGTATTCTATATTTGTTATCTCCTCTTTAATAATTTCTAGTTTGAATTTTATATTTAGGGCTATCTCATTTTGAAATGTTTCGCTAGTTCTAACAATTTTCATTATTTGATTTGTTACATTTGATAGCTTGTTCATTCTGTCTAATACATTCCTGTTAATTATAACCTGCTTATTGTTATTATCGAGTGCGTTATTAATTTTGTCCGTTAAAATTTCAAAGTCATCGCGGTCGGGACTTCCTGCGAGCCACTTCCACGTTTTGCCTAAAATGTCTAATGATCTTTTTGTTTTTGGTTTCGTTTTTAGTCTATTAAGATGGCTTTCTATATGGGTTATTTCGTGGTTTAGGAAGGGATAGAGGGGATTGTTTCGGATTGCGTCTATGTTGATTTCTGCTTTGATCTCGTCTAATTTTTTCTGATATTCTTCCAATTCTATGATGTGTATTAGTCTGAATGTACCTGTTTGTATCTGTGCTCTTCCCATGTTTATAGCGGCTAGTTGAGAGTTAGAATAGTCCAATATTTGCACTTCGGCTGCGCATGCAGTTGTTACTGTCCTGAAAAAGAGGGATATTAATTTTTTATGTGGCTTTTATGCACTGTTCTGCCTGATTCCGTGATTATCAGGCTGTTTTTGTTTTATTTAACGATTTCCCTTTTGTATCTGGGCGTGAGCTTTGTACCGAGGCTCTTGTTGATTTTCACGTAAATTATATCTCCTGGGCTGAAAGTTTTAAACTTTTGTCTCTTCTGGTTGTGCGTTTGTAAATCGCGCTGTTGTTTTTCTTTGAGTCTTCGGACGTTATCTAGTCTTGCTCTTTCGTACGTTTCAGGATCTATACGAACCTTCCTACCGAAGAATACTTCAATAGGCTTTTCGTTAGTCGTCGAATGTATGGAGCAGTTATACTCATATATTGCGCGATCAATCAGTTCATCGAAGGACCTTGTTATGTTTTCTGCTTTTAAACATCGTATTATCTCCGAAAGCGTAGAGTGGAATCGCTCTACTTGGCCGTTTGCACTACTGAAATAGGGTGGTGTTTTAAAAATATTAATTCCCATTTGGTCTTTCACCATAAAGTTGATGGAACTTGAATTCAGGGACTTTTCGTTGTCTATGACCAAAGTTTCTGGTATACCGAATGTGAAGAGAAGTTGTCGTAGTGGCTCCCTAATATCTTCGGCGGAACGTGTTTTTAATATCCTACCTTGAGCGTATTTAGAAAATTTATCGAGTGCTGTGAGGACTAATCTTTTCTCGACAATGTATATGTCCATGTGTAAGATTTGTCCTGGATATTGTGGTATCGGTGTTTCCCCTACTTCTGGCTTAGGTGGATGTCTTTCATATTTGTGCTCTTTGCAGATACTGCATTGTTTTATCAGGTCCGTTATTTTTTTCGTCATCTTTGGGAAGTAGAATCTCTTCAAGAGCTGTTTCTTGTTTTCCAAGGCGCCGCGGTGCGCTCTTCTATGCTCCAAGATAATTTGTTCTTCCTGTTCTGCATCCGTTGTTAGTTCTTGGACTTTAGTTTGAGTGAACTTGGTCTTGTAGTTCTTGAAATGGAGAGGATATATGTTCTGGATCATTCCAATGATGTGTTCTGAGGTAAAAATTCCATTAACTATTGCTGGGTTAAGGTGTTTTTTTAGTATTCTGGCTAAATCTTCCTCGGAGTATTCCTTGTGAGTATCTGTTTGTCTATGGTATGTCGGGAAAGGGATGTCGAATTTGTAAGTGCTTTCCTCAGCTGTCTGAATCCATAGCTGGTTCTTAAAAGCATTTATAGGAGCTTGAACTGTAGGTATTAGGTAATGATCTGAAGTATCAGCGCTATGCACTGTGTCTGTCATTGTGTTGATTTGGTTTAGTGTATTATCCTGAGGAGGTCGTGATAAAGCATCCGCAACTACGCTTGTCCTACCGGGCTTGTAAACAATCTCGTGATCGTATTCCTCCAGTATGGCCTTCCATCTCTTCATTTTAGCGTTGTTGTTTTTATGGCTTAGGGCGTATGTAAGTGGCTGATGATCAGTGAAAATTTTCACTTTCGATCTGCCATACAGATAATTCCTCAGAGAATTCAATGCCCAAATTATCGCAAGCATCTCCTTCTCATTGGCTGCATAGTTCTCTTCCGTCTTATTAAGCGTTCTTGAGACGAAGGTGATAGGTTTGCCATTTTGTTCCAACACTGCTCCGATTGCGTGATCTGAAGCATCGGTTGTCAGGTGAAACTCTTTGCTTAAGTCCGGGTAAGCTAGGATAACTTCGTCCGAAACCAACGCGCTTTTAATTTTGGAGAATGCTACCTTGGCTTCGTCATTCAGGTGTACTATATTGTTTTTTGAGAAATTTTTGGATAGTCGCCCGTCCTCCCCTCTTAAAAGGTTTGTCAGGGGTTTCGCTATTTTGGCGTAGTCTCTGACAAATCGTCTATAATATCCGGCTAATCCTAGGAAAGATCGTAGCTCTTTTAACGTTTTAGGAAGCGGAAAATTCAAAATCGGATCTACTTTTGCGGGGTTGGTCTTGATTCCCTCAGTACCGACTATAAATCCTAGGAACTCTACATTGTTTTTGAAGAACTCGCATTTATCGAGTTGGATCTTCATATTAGCGTCATTCAGGGTTTTAAAGATGGTTTTTATGTTCTTCATATGGCTAGCCTCGTTTTCGCTGAATATTATAATATCGTCGATGTAGACGAAACAGATTCGACCTATGTGCTCTCTCAGTATATCATCTAGGGTACGTTGGCAAATTGCCGGAGCGTTCTTAAGGCCAAATGGCAGTCGGGTAAATTCGTACTTGCCATTATTTACCGAGAAGGCAGTTTTTTCTATATCAGCTTCCCTTAATGGAATCTGATGAAACCCGCTTTTAAGGTCTATTACTGAAAACAACTTATTTTTCCCAACTTGCATCAGAACTTCGTTTATCTCGGGTATAGGGTATCTGTCTGCGATTGTAATGCTATTCAGCTTCCTATAATCGATGACCATTCTAAATTTCCTTTCGCCTGAAGCATCTTGCTTCTTGGGTACGACCCATACGGGTGAGTTGTAAGGTGATCTGGAAGGTCTAATAATTCCATCTTCTAGCAGCGTAGTTATTTGTTTTTCGATTTCGTTTTTTAAGGACATTGGGTACGGGTAAAATTTTGTGTAGACAGGGTTGTTTGAAGTCGTACGTATTGTTCCTACCACTTTTGTCGTGTAGGTGAGCTTTTCATTTGGCTCAGAGAACAATTCGTAATTTTCCTTGATCAGATCGTTCATCATTTTCCTTTGGGCCTCTGTCATGTATTTTTCTCTGATGGTTACATTATTTACGGCTTGAGCAGTGAGTTGTTTTATTGGGATTTTAATTGAATCCCTGATCATCATAAAACTGTCTTTGGTGTGGATAACCGCAGATAGTTCTTTGAGACTATCATTGCCTAGTATGGCGTGAAACGAAACTAGTGAAGGTAATAGGAAAAATTTGATTTTCTCGCTCTTAATGTTAAAAAGATTTACGAAGGTGTGGTGAGTTATTTTTACTTGTCCGCCTACCGAGCTGGCATAAAAACACTCTTCGTTTTGGATAGGGTTTTTTACAAAACGCGGTTGCATATAATTTTTATTTGAGCCTGTGTCTATTAAAATTTTCATTATCTCTCCGCTACCCGTTCTACACTCGAAGTAGGGAAGCTAAGAGGGCCTCATCCTAAAAAATGGATGTCGGTGAAGCTGGAAGTTTGGAATTGGGGGTCCTGTTCTTGATTGAAATATTGTTCGCTATACTCCTCCAGGCTTTGATCGTAAAGATTCGCATCACTTTCTTGCGTTTGGGCTTCCACGTAATCCTCCATATCTTTCTGTGGGGGTGTCAAATCTGTGGAGTCTGTGCTTATGTGATAGTTCCGCTGGAGCTTTTGAGGCTTCGAGTTGAATAGTCAAGGGGTCTTTTTACTGGATGTTGCGTAAATCTAGGTCTGTTGGCATAGTTTATTGCCCTTGATTGCAAGCTATGGTCTACTTCCATAGGTTCAGGTCTAGGTTGTGGCTTTGGTGCTATAGGTCTTTGCGGAGCTTGCTGAGGTTGTTGTGTTTGATAATATGGTCTAGGGTGGCCGAATTGTTGTGGATTTTCGTGAATTTTAAGTCCTGGTCTCGGAAAATGGGCCAGTTCTGGATAGAAATTTTGTGTCCTATTAAGGTGTGGTTGTTGGGGTTTTCTAAATTGTATTGGTGGTGCTATACCTTGTGGCTTTCGATTATGGCCGTGGTAATTATTCGCATAATTAGCTCTGAAGTTTTGATTCTCTAACTTCAGGCAAAAATGCAATGCCTGGGGCAAGTCAACAGGTTCTTTGATACCAAGAAGTCTTGGTAAATCACCATTAAGACCACGTACGAACGTATCGAGTGCCTTTTCCCTATAAGTTTCGTTAGTAAGCGCATTGCTTCGTCTCCCACCTCCATACACGCGATCTTATTAAGTATCAACGAGAGGTGTGAATATATTTTCTGGTAAAATTCCTGAACGGAGTCCCTACCTTGGATAAAGCATGTTAATTGGTACTCTAGGGTACCTAAATCGCGTTTATCCGCGTAATGGATCGTCAAGCATCGACATATTGCTTTCCAATCCAGCGGAGTGTTATACGATTCGAGGGCTATATCCGCGTTGCCCACGATTTTATTACGTATCACATTAAGGATTCCGTAATATTTCGGTGTGCCTTTACTAGGTTCGTAGATTTGTAACACACACTCGACACTCTTTTTCCAGGATGAGAATTCACCTGGATTACCGGAGAACTCTCTTAAGCAACGGACGATGTCTGGTATCTTGTCAAGATCACTTAAATTATTGCGGTATTGCGCATCTATAGTCTGATCACTGGCAGTAGACAAGTCGGAGTTTGGATTTAGGTATGCTCGCACTAAATCTTTTGTTTGCGAGGATATAACCTGCGTGGCAATAGAAGTTATCAACGACGTTAATTCGGGGGTGCTAGTGGGTGTTAGGGTTTGTGCTGAACTATTTGATTGAACAGGTGGTGGAGGGTTAGTCAACACTGGTGGTCTAATAAGGCTACTGGGGTTTGCCATCTTTTCTCTTTTACACTTATCGAAAACTTTCTAATTTGACCTCGGGTTAAATTATATTCTAATTTAATTTCGAATTTCGGTAATAATTATTCGCAGTACACCGCGTATCAGGTTCAAATCAATATAAGTTTATGTTTTATTATCAAACATTGAAAGCTCTAAATTAATATTTAATTCAGTTTGTGTAAACTTTATTTCTCGTTCTATCGGGAGAAAAATTTATTTTTTTTTTTTTTTATTAATCTAATCTTTATTTGTTTCCGATGAATTTTCACCTCTTATTCATTAATTATTATCACTTTTATATTGCGGATTAATTACAAAACTTCTGCTGTTTTCCCGTAATTTAAAAAATTTTCCAATAATCAACACGTCTTTTCTTTCTAATTTCTGCGTTTTATTTTCACTCTTAAATTTTAATATCGCACTTTTTGTTGAGGTTTTGCACCTTATTTCAGAGTCTTAAGATCTACGTACAAAAATTGCGTAATTTCTATGACTTACAGTAATACCAGGAACATTCTGCTGGACAAGGCGTTCTGGGACTGCAGCGGATTACTCCCTTTTTTCCTACTGGTGACTCAGGATCCTATCTTCAGTACCGCAGGGACGAACGATATCTTCCTACAGGGTTTTTCGCTTCTAGCAGCTTCCTTGGGTTCTGGAGCACAGGAGATGCACTGCTTGAGGGCATATGAAGTTTCCAGTGGCATTGCTTAAGGGCCTAAATGAGAGAGTCGATTCTTGCACTTCTTGAGGGCTTTCGTGTGAACACCTGGCACTACTTAAGGGCCTTTAGATTGATCACTGAACACTGACTCTACTCTACTTATTTAATTGGAAAAATCACTCCTGTGCCCCACGTTGGGCGCCAGTTAAACTTTTATTTTATGGGAATATTAAAAAAAATAGATTTTATCGATCTTTATTACTTCACAATCCAGTACAGAGTGACTTAATTTTAATTTACTTAAAGCTAGCTAACTTAGAATCTACCTGCTTATTCGGCAGTTCACCTGCCGTGCCGGATCTGTCGTCAGCACAATGTAGCGGGCGATGCAATATTGGGTCACGTTGATGGAACAGGTGACCGATCGTTGAACTACGCGCGGATCGCAAAGGGCGTAGTTAACTTATATTCCAATTCCCATGTTGAAAGAACAAAAGAAAAACATTCCATAGAGTCTGATTCACTTTTTACGATGAGGTATTTTTCTAAAGCACTGACCCTTACCAACAACGCACATAGAATATACCTAAACGGAAGACAAAAAAGAGGAAGTTATACGCGGCTGCAGCTTAAATATAATTTCTTGGAAGAAGAAAACATTAATTTAAATTAATTTAATTTGGCCAGGCTTTAGGGAAGCGTTGTGGAATCAATAATTTCTGCTTCCAAATTAATCACAGGGAAGATTGGTGGAAGTTATGCAATAGCAGCTGGCTAATTTAACAGTTCTCATCCTTTTGATTTCACGATAAACGAAATTCAATGTAATCATTCTTGTGAAAGTTTTCGCGATGGTAAGAAGGATGTTGAAGTTAATAAAAAAACCTGTGACACATGGAGGAAAAAAAAATTTTTGTATAATACATGTTATATGTATATATATATGTTTAGGATCCCCAGTAGGTCGAAAATCGACCGCTTCTACTCTTAATATAATTCAATATGAAAATAAAATAGGTGAACATATTTTTTTGCACAACTGTTTTGAAATCATTTTGAAATATTTTCGATTAATAAACTAAACTTATTACATACTTTAATCAATAATAGTTATTCTATTAAAAAAATTAAATTATACATAACATTTGAATTATGCAATAATTGAATTATTATTCGTTAAAATTAAATTCAAATGATATAGATTTATTAGAAAAAATTGTTTGAGCGGGAAAAATCATTGACATATTCTGTTATTACAAAAAACGTTGGCAAACATTTTGTTTGCAATAACAAAACTGTAGTTACATTTCAATAGAAATGTATTTGAAAAATAATGAAGTGTTCCAACGACCACAAATTCAACGCATTGGATTTATTGGTTTTGGTTTTAATTACTCAAAACAATTACGCAGTCTGATGACGAACGACGCATACTATATATATGTATTTGCATGCATGCGCGTCGTTCATACTTGCCTTAAGCTATGCAATACAAATTTCTGTTATAAATCGCACGTTTCATGCACCTCAATTTTATCTTTACCTACGCAGCATAACAACGCAAAACCCTATTTGTACACCACTATATACATACAACAAAAAGGGTTTTAAGTTTTTATGTTGCATATAAATCAGGTAAAAAAGAATTACCAAATAATATGTGCCGTATTTATATATGTATACATAGATATGATTTGATTTCGTTTCTTCGTTCCATTCGACTGGTTAAAGTAGGCCGTGGAGGCATATTTATAATAAAATAGAACATTTAAAATAAAAAAATTCTCGCGTCAAATCAAAAACACCGGGTTATAAAAAAAATCCAAAAGGAGAATACTCGTCGCAATTATAACAAGCATCAAACCAAAAGTACAAAAAGAAAAATCGGAAAGTACACTATCCAGCATTGGCGCACTTATAAACAGCGTCCACTTAAAACACAACTGGCTTAGTATCAAAATCGGAAAGCACACTTTTCCGGTGCAATTATAATTAGTGTCCACTGTATTTAAATTAAAAAAGATTTTCCTTAATTAAAGAAAAATCGGCACTTGCTAAATTTGCATTTAACAGTTCAAATAACAAAAGCAGAATCGCAATCGTTTTATATTCACTCTATTCAGCAGTTGAGTGTGGGGAAATATGAGTGCAAAGAGAATATGAAATGAAACGAATCGAAACAACATGTATTCTCTTACCGTTTCTTTTAATAGCGCGTGTACAGTGCATTAATGCGTATGAATGCGTATGAGAATAAAAAAATTTTTCAGTTAGGTAAAATGTTACCTGGCTTTCACACCTTTCCCTATGCACGTACCTGTATAAAACATATATTCTCCACATCTATGAAAACACACCTTTCGCTTGATATATTTTTCATTAAGATACATGCCCGGGAAATAAGTTAAAAAAGGATCACAATTTTTAGCTTTGCCTATTAATAGACTTACCAAAAATTAAAGTGTTAAAAGTTCTAATTTTTTAAACGATCTTTTTCTATTATTAAAAACATATCTATGTATTTGAAAATAGAAGCATTTTCAATTAATTCTGTGATTGCTGTAATCTAAACATAAAGCAAGAGTTAATTCTGTTATTTTTTTCTTATTCTTTTCTTTAACTTATTGCTTGTTGCTCCGGTATGTTGAAAACTGTTTCATTAACTTCGTTAGGGTTCTCCAGTGTTGCAATTGGAAATATTTCTAATTTTGTCATAGACGTATACATAATGTTCCAATATTTCTCTAAAAGACTGGTATGTGTCGCCAAAGTCTCCTCAATTAGTTTTAAATGTATAGGTTTGTTTGATTCCTTTGGGAAATTGTATATTATTACTAAATATATGTATAGTACTAAATTTATTTTATATTACCTTACTTCTTGCATGAATCACAAATAATTTTTCCGTTTTTTTTCAGATTTTTCCTTTTCTGTAAAATTAAACCAAATTTACAATTAGCAAAAAACTTTTTAATAAAACTGGATACTTTACCTATATTTTCGTTATTAAAATTTCCGCATTCATTCCAAATATGGCATTGTATCTAAACACTCGTTTGTAAGCGCGCGAGGCTCCTCCGACTGGTACCCTCACCTTGCCGTGGTGGAGGAGCTTGCGTGCGTCGATGATTGACTGAGCTACGTCGACGGTAGCAGGGTGCTGCCGGCAGGGTCTCCCATGTCGAACAGGTTAGTCTTGAGGCGCCAGACGAAGAAGGGTCACCAAAAAAGCACACATGGAAGGCAAGCCAGCGGTTTTAACGTCTGCACGAGGTAACCAGCCTGTTGCTGGGAATCCTCCCGCTGTACAAGCGGCCGGGGCTAGGAATGTGCAGGCCCCACTTCCATGTACTGCCGAGGTGGCGAGTCCAGGCCGAGGAGGAAGTTCTCTACTGGACTCCGATGACAGAAGGTCGCAAGACGGACTGTCATCGATTGGCACATTGACACAGTCAATGGAAAGCCTTCTTTTGGAACAGGAAAGGATCGGAAAGCAGCCCGCTGTGACTACGGTTAATCCTGATCCCACCACGGACAAAATCACCCCCCCTCAAACTAACATCCAAGAAAAAGAGGGGTTGTCCAAACGACAGCTGCGACGGCTGAGGATTAAGCAGAACAGAGCTAAGGCAAAGGAAGCGAAAGCCCACTTTGTCAAGGGCTCTGTCCCTTCTTCCTCGACTCCGGTGACAGCAGCCGCCAAGAGAGGTAGGTCGGAGGAGGACTCATCCACTCCGAGCACCTCGACTGGTGCGGGTTGCGCCGGAGAAGCCAAAATACCATCTACGCAGCCTATGAGCAAGCGCAAACGGAGGAAAGTCGTTAAGACCGGTCTCCCGGCACAAGGCTCACCGGACGAGGTAAAAGGGAAACCCGATCCTCGTACCGGGCTGCTGGAGGGTGCAGCTTCGTCGGGCTCAAGGACGGCGGCTGGGGGGGGTGGGGGTGGCAAAAGCTTTGCTGAGGCTGCTTCCCAAGCCCTAGTCGTTGTGATTGAGGCCGACAACCCACAAAAGGAAATGTCGCAACGACATGTAACCTTTGTGGAGGACCACATTTGGAAGCTCTTGGGAGAGACCAAAGAGTCACCCAGGTTTGAGGGGATGGTCTTTCGTGACGGAACCCTGAAAGTTCAATGCACGAATGAACATTCCCTCAGGTGGCTGCTCTCAATTGTGGAACAATTCCCAGCTTGTGACGGCATAAAATTTTCTGCTACAAAAGGTAGCGACATGCCTAAGCTGGTACGGGCAGTAGTTTGGATCCCAGGCCCTCGCAAGGCACCCGGTGAAATCTTTGCCCGTCTCCGTAACCAGAACCCGGGACTGGAGACTAAGTACTGGCGCGTTCGTGCGTTCAGCAGCAAGAAGAAGAACCCTGATGATCCGGAGGGTTCCACTCTTGCTCTGGGCATAGACACGGAGTCGCTGAAAGTCCTGGAGTCTGTTTACGGGCTTCGTCCCCATTTAGGTTTTGGGAGAGTGAAATTTCACGTTGCCAGAAAATAAATGTGGACGACGAGTGATATGCGGAGCAGCAAACCATTATGTTCACTGACTTGAATATCACTCAAATCAACCTGCAGCACAGTAAATCGGCCACTGCTATTCTCAGTGGAAGGTTAAGTAAACTGCGGACATTCCCCAAATAACACTAATACAGGAACCATGGATATGTAGAAAGCGTATCTGCGGTCTCGGTATGGTCAATTGGGGACAACTCTTTCACCTTGAAAGAGCAGATCGACCGCGGGCATGCGTGTTCGTATCGAACACAATTGAAGCCACGATGTTGAGACAATTTTGTAGTCAAGACACCGTCGCGGTGAAAGCTTCTTACAAGATTTCGGGGGTTAAGCATGAGGCCGTTATTGTCTCAGCCTATTTACCCTACGACTCCATTAGTCCTCCTCCTTCACGAGAACTTATGGAAATTGTAAGATACACAGAATCTAATAATTTAGGTCTGGTAATTGGCTGTGATGCCAATGCCCAGCATACCATATGGGGTAGCAGTAAATGCAATCCTAGAGGGGTAAAATTATTAGATTTCATTCTGTCGCACGATCTCGTGGTTAACAATGTGGGCAACAATCCAACCTTTGTCACGAGTAGGCGACAGGAGGTAATTGACCTGACACTTACCAACAGGAAGATGTCTAACTTCATTACTAACTGGCGAGTTCTAGATGAAGAATCTCTCTCGGACCACAGATACCTAAGTTACAGGATAGCCATTGATGACATATACATCCCGGCTGGACGTAACCCAAGGAAAACTGATTGGGACAGGTACAGACAAATTCTTTCGGAGAAGGAAATCTATGTACCGAAGCTTCGATCAACTAAGGACATTGAGGATGAGACTCAGAAATTGAGTCGGACCTTGATAGATTCTTTTGAGAGAGCTTGTCCCGCTAGAAAGAGCCGATGTGGCAAAAGCGTCCCTTGGTGGAACAATAACCTCTCTAGGCTCAGAAAAAATACCAGGAAGCTTCTGAATAGGGCACTAAAGACCCAAAAAGAAGATGACTGGACGGCCTATCGAACCCTACAGCGTGAATATAAGTACGAGATAAGAACTTCTAAGGTCTCATCTTATAGAAGATACTGTGAGGAACTGGTAGGAATGAGAGAAACAGCTAGGTTGTATAAAGTCTTCCAGAAGGACAATACGGCCAAACTGAATTCCCTCCGCAAACCTGACGGCGGATACACGGGTTCCAAACAGGAAGCCTTTGAGATTCTGGTTCAAACCCACTTTCCAGGCAGTCACAAGATTCAAATGAATCAAAGTTTAGAAAGGTATCCAGAAAGGGTAGCCATTTCTAGACAGAACAGATATATAGCATCCAAAGTTGTGACGGAGGAAAGGATCGAATATGCCTTGTCCTCCTTCGAAAACTATAAGGCCCCAGGTCTGGATGGTATATATCCGGCTATGCTAAAAGCAGGAGGCCATCCCCTGGTCTCAGCACTAAAGAAGATTTTTAGGGCTTGTTTAACCTGGGGATATATTCCAACTGCATGGCGTAAGGTCAGAGTGGTTTTCATTCCCAAACCGGGCAAGGAAGACTATGCTCTGGCGAAAAGCTTCAGACCAATTAGCCTGACATCGTTCCTGCTGAAATGCCTGGAACGTCTGGTAGAAAAATACATCAGAGGAGAAACGTTGAGACGGCATCCCCTTAATGAGCACCAGCATGCCTATAGGAGCGGTAGATCCTGTGAGTCCGCATTGCACGATTTAGTCTCTAAGATAGAAAGTGCTTCGGACGGGGGGCTCTACGCTCTCGGGGTTTTTGTTGACATTGAGGGGGCCTTCGACAATGCCACGTTCCCATCGATGTGTAATGCTGCCACCGCATTTGGTGTAGATACCATGCTTGTAAGATGGATCTACTCTATGCTATCTCAGAGACTACTCTTCGCAGAATGCGACACCGACACGGTAATGAAAGTAGAGAGAGGCTGTCCGCAAGGAGGAGTTCTCTCGCCGTTACTGTGGTGTTTCGTAGTAGACTCTCTTTTAGACGAACTGCAAAGTCTAAATATACACATACAGGCGTACGCTGATGATGTGTGTGCACTCGTTTGTGGTAACTCACTTAGGGTCGTCTGTAGTAAGATGCAGAAAACCCTGGACAGGATCCAGAAGTGGTGTGGGAGACATGGCCTATCAGTGAATCCCCTGAAAACAACACTTGTGTTGTTCACCAGGAAAAGAAAACTCGATGGCCTTAAGCTCCCAATTTTGAAAGGTGTAACCATTCAACTCTCCAAAGAAGTGAAATACCTAGGAGTAATTCTAGATAGCAAACTGACTTGGAAGGCTCATGTCGAACACAAAGCATCTCGAGCATTGAATGCCTTTTGGCAATGTAGGAGAGCTTTTGGTAAGACATGGGGTCTAAAACCCGCTATTGTGCACTGGATGTACACAGCTATAATTAGACCCATAATTACGTATGCGTCAGTGGTCTGGTGGAGTAGAACGGAGATGAAAACTAACTGTTCTATTCTCAACAGAATACAGAGGGAAGTGTGCATAGGGATAACAGGAGCTTTCAGCTCGACCCCTGGTGCGGCCCTCAACGCACTGCTTAATTTGCGGCCCTTGGACCTCGCAATCCAAGAAGAGGCAATGAAAGCTATATGTCGACTAAAAAAGTCTGGACTATGGCATGACGGACATGCCATCGGACATGGCGTCTTATCCCGTAGACTTGAAGAGCACTGCGTTCACTTCAGCATGCCGACGGATGATATGACACAAATTACCATGTTCCGAAGAAGATTTCGGATAAATCTCCCGGTAAGGGAAGAATGGGATGATCCCAACAAATTACTGGATCGATTGACTGATATCTTCTACACAGACGGATCGAAGACCCCATCTGGTACGGGTGCTGGATGGTATTTGAACGAAGAAATCAAATACAGTATATCACTTGGAATAACTGCAACGGTTTTTCAAGCCGAAGTAGCCGCCATTCTCGATGTGGCAAACTGGATAATTGCTCATAGGTGGCATAGTAGGAGGATTGGCATCTGCAGCGACAGTCAGGCCGCTCTTGCCACTCTACTTAACCCCACCACTAAATCAAGAATTGTCCAGGAATGTAAGAAAAGACTTAATTCTGCTGCCAAGCACAATCAGGTCCATCTTATATGGGTCCCTGGTCACCGGGGAATTGACGGCAACGTGGCCTCTGACGCTTTGGCGAAAGAGGGCGCAAGCTCTCCTCCCCTGGGACCGGAGCCCATTGTTGGTGTCAGCTCTACAAGGCTGAAAGACTGGATAACTAGATCCATGGACTTAATACATGGCCAGAGATGGTCCAGTATATCAGCCTGTAAATTCACCAAATGGTTCATTGAACGTCCAGACAAGAACAATGCAAAACTTCTGCTTGGCCTAGGCAGGAAAGATTGCAAGAGGCTTGTAGGAACGGTCACGGGACATAACACAACGGCAAGCATCTGAACACCCTAGGGATCATCAGCGACTCGACGTGTCCTTCGTGTGGGGAGGACGAGGACAGTACGGAACACTTTCTTTGTAACTGCCCGGCCTTCTCCCGCGCGCGCATGACGGCGTTTGGCGCTGATGTAATGAGAATGGAAGATTTCAATTCTCAATCTCTGTCTGATGTTCTTAGGTTCGTCAAGATGACTAAGAAGTTCGGATAGGGTAGGGGATGAGTGCAATGGACCTGTGGTCTGAGCGCTCGAGGTTGACGCCTCCCCCTTTCTCTTTAATAATAATAATAATAAAATAAGCGCGCGAGGTTTTCAATGGCTTGTATCCGGGTCCATATTTCTAAAGGAAAGTCAAATGGTTTTGATTGTTAGAATATGCAGTGATGTAAATTGGGGATAAAAACATAAAGCCATCTTTTGGCTTACAAACGAACAGCTTTACAAGCTAAATCATCCATATCGAATTTCTTTTGTATTCTGTAATTGTAAGCAGTGTAGCAAATATGTACTTACTTTAATTTTTTATGTTATCAAATTTATGGTCAATAATGTAGTCTTAGTAGAATTTCTCATAAATCCGGTAACTTTTACCGGTACTAAGGGTTGGATGTAACAAAATCAATCTGGTTCTTTATAACTACAAAATAAAAATTGTTATATCTTATCTCAATTCTAAAAAAAATTTTAAATTAATTCTCTGGTTCAATCATGTTTACTGTATTTTTTAATGTTTCGCTGATTCTGTTATGAATTTGTTGAACTACGTTAATTGGTTGACGACAATCATTTTGTAAGGTCTGCATGAAACTTTCTTATTTATATGCTGAAAAGTTGCCACATTTCCATATCTCTCAACACAGTCTGGAAGTTCAATAAGTTATGAGCATTGTTGCTTATTTTTTCCTGGCCGTACAGAATTGCGAAGTTTGTAACAAAGACTTGCAACATTTCCCTAACAATTTCTAAATAAATCCGGAAATTTTGTGGACAGGAAATATACATTCTGTTTGGTAAGGACGTATCGCTCAAAATTCAAATTACGATAAAAAATTAACAAAATATTATTTTTGCTTATTATTTACTTTATTTTCTTTTACGCAATAAATTTAATATTTTGTGAAGTCATTGTTATTTTCTATTATAGCTATACATCTATTGGTCATATTTGGAAATAATTTTTCAGCATATTCTAGTGGCAAACTCTTCAAGCCTTCTTTACCGATGATTTAAATTGTTGCAAAGTGAAAGTATTTTTCCGCTGCAGCTTTGCCTTCATAAGGGCCCACACATTTTCAATTGAATTGATCTTTCCATTCGTTACAAAGACGATTTCTCTGTTTTGGATTGTTGCCTTCTTGCAAGACCCACGATCGGTTTCCTGTTCCAAACCAAAAATCTGTGGACTTTAATAACCTTTTTGTAAATTTGCAGTATCATTTCTGAATTCAGTTTTCCAGTAAAAGGAATCAAACTCTAAATCGCGAGCAGAAACATGAACTTTATTGGGTGTTGGGTATTTGTGTTGGTCCTTGATATGCCCAAAATGATTATTCATCAATAAGCACGATTTGTCCAATCGTGGTTCCAATTTTCATTAGCCCATTTCAAACGATTTTCGATGTGCTTTTCGGATAAAAGTGGATTGATTGTAGTACTGCGGTGTTTGATGGAATTTTCCCTTATTCTTTAGCGTATGGTATAGAGAGACACGTCGCGTCATTTGTGGATCGTTTTCAAAAAGCTTCAAAATAGGGATGTCTTTTTTTATGTTTTTTTTGTTTTACCCCTTCCTGACAAGCCTTAATTTGATTATAGTGAGAGATTGATCCTAGTATGAGCTGCTGCTGAAAATACACACTTAGTGCTGCTAATTAATATTTACCTCTTTGTACTAAAACGTTACTAGACCCAAGAGATAATATTGTTGTTGAATTAAATTAATTAGAATTCGACATTGGAGGTGACGATTTGCCTTTGTTTAAGAGTTCTTCTAAAACACTTTGCCTGATACAAGGATCAATCTCTCACTCAAATCGCAGGGATAAATTGTTCCATGTTTTATTATAAAACAACAATATCTATTCTTTAAAAAAAAATCCATATTAAAATGATTAGCCAATTTCCCCTAGACCCAATGCATTTAATAGATTTGGGAGCCGTTAAAAAATTATAAGATATTTGTGAGGAGGCAAACATACATAAAAGAACCCAACTCTCCAGAAGTGAAAAGAATTTGATAAATAGTAAACTTACTGCAATGAAGTCATGTATCCAAAAAAAATTCTCCAGAAAACTTCTCGTCTAGAGTCTCGACGAATTCTCTAGATATAAAGCCACAGAGTTTCGGCAATTAATCTTATATACTGGTGTAGTTTTGCTAAAAGGTATATTAGACAAATACTTATATGAGCACTTTATCCTACTGTATGGAGCATATACTCTTATTTTCTGTCCACAAAAGTTCCGGAATTATTTAGAAATTGTTAAGGAAATGTTGCAAGTCTTTGTTACAAACTTCGCAATTCTAACCGGCCAGGGAAAAATAAGCAACAATGTCCATAACTTATTGCATTTTCCAGACTGTGTTGAGAGATATAGGTTAGGTTAGGTTAGGTTAGGTGGCTGCCTAGAAAGGCACACTTAGGCCAATTTTGGCCCATTGTGTTACCACGTAGCGCAGGAGACCATGGTTATTCGTGGGATTCGAACCCACAGCCTCTGGGACGGTAGGACACGCCCGCTAACAACTGAACTACCAGAGGCCCCCGTTGAGAGATATGGAAATGTGGAAAATTTTTCAACATATAAATAAGTAAGTTTCATGCAGATCTTAAAAAATGATTGTCGTCAACCAATTAACGTGGTTCAACAAATTTATAACAGAATCACCGAAAGATTAAAAAATACAGCAAACAAAATTGAACCAGGTAATTAATTTAAAAATTTTTTTAGAATTGAAATAATGAAATAGATATAAACATTTTTAGATTTTAGTTATAAAGAACCAGATTGTTTTTGTTACATCCAACCTTTAGTACCGGTAAAAGTTACCGAATTTATGAGAAATTCTACAAAGACTACATTATTGACCATAAATTTGATAACATAAAAAGTTAAAGTAAGAACCTTTTGATTCCTTCAAAACATTAGGCTTTTGATATACAAATTACAATTGCAGAATACAAGAGAAATTCGATAGGGATGATTTAGCTTGTAAAGCTGTTCGTTTCCAAGCTAAAGATCGCTATGTTTTTATCGCCATTTTACATTACTGCATAATCTAGCAATCAAAACCATTTGATTTTCCTTTAGAAATATGGAGCCAGTATAAAAGCCATTGAAAACCTCGCGCACTTACACATCAGTGTTTAGATGCAATGCCACATTTGGAATGAATGCTGAAAATGTTAGGAACTAAAATAAGACCAAGAAGGCCTACGTCACTAACAACAAGTAATATTTATAAGTTAAAATTGATTTATTGTTATAAATGATTTATAAGTTAAAATTGAAAAAGTTAGACAAGTACAATGATTTTAGTGATGCGTGGGTGGAAATAAGGGATGCGGGGGTGGATTCGCTCGGGAAACACCACTAACTTGTATTGTCACCGAAGTTATACATGTTCGCCAAATTTCATTGAGTTTGGAAAAGTCTAAGTATAAAAATTTTGCATTGCAAGATTTGACGACACGTAGTGTAAGTTAAATAAAAGAATTTAATAAAGGTTAAAGTATCCAGTTTAATTAAAAAGTTTGGTTTTGCTATTTGTAAATTTGTTTCAATTTTACAGAAAAGGAAGAAACTGAAAAAAGGAAAAATAACTTGTGACTCATGCAAGAAATTAGGTAATATAAAATGAATTTAATACTATACATATAATTAGTAATAACATAAAATTTTCCAAAGGAATCAAACAAAACCATGCATTTAAAACTATTTGAAATTGAGAAGACTTTGGCGACACACTGGACCTCCTCGAGCCTTGAAAGCCACCTACTTTCCTGATTTGCCAGTACAGTGCAACATGTCTGCGGTGGTCCCGGGCTCCCAGTGTCATAAAATAGTTACTAGAAGGAAACTGGTATGGGACGTGAACAGCTTCAAGCCCTTTAAATCACCCGGCCGGATGGTATTATACCAGCTGAACTTCAAGCGTATTCTGAGCTGGTGATTCCGTGGCTAGTGGACATTTTTGTTGCTTGCTTGAACCTCACTCACATTCCGAGACTGTGGACTCCGGCTTGGGGCATTGTCAATTCGAAGATTCGCCATCAGGGGCCTTGCCCAGGGAGGGGTTCTTTCTCTTTTTCTGTGGAACCTGGTCCTAAATGGCTTGCTTCTGGATCTGGCACTCTGGGATTTGATATTATTACTTACGCTGATGAAATTGTCCTAACAGTCTCAGCAAACACCTGAACACTCTATCCGAGGTGAGATCTGAAAAACAAAATTAAATGCGCGGACGCATTTCGAATGTTGACTGTGGCATATTGTAAAGCTACCTTGGACCAGGGCCACGTTTATCGGTGGTATAAAATGTTCTCAGAGGGCCGAGAAGATGTGAACGACGAAGAGCGGAGGAGAACGTCGAAGAAGTGAAGAAAATAGTATTGACCAATCGGCGAATCACCGTTAGCGAAGTTGCTGAGGACTTAAACATATCGATTGGCTCGTGCGATTCGATTCTTACCAATGATTTGGGAATGAGACGGTCGCCGCGAAATTCGTACCAAAAATTGCTCAATTTCGATCAAAAACAGTATCGCATTAATATTGCTAAGGAGCTGTTGGACTGCCCGTGACGACCAAATTTTGCTCTATTTATTTATTTATTTATTTTTGGTCTATTTATTTATTTATTTATTTATTTCACTTAATACAAGCTACATAGATAAATAACAAAAAAAAAAAAAAAAAAAAAACAATTAAAATAAATAAGAACTAATTAACTAAATTAAATTAACCTACTTATGAAGAAATCGGGGGGGGGGTCATGGAGACAAAATGGATCATTGGAGAGTTGAGTTGGGCAAGTATAGGGCATGCTTAAGGTTTGGGAGGTTTTGTTTATAATGTTTATTAAACAGAATGAGTTTAGGGACTGGGTAGGCTAGGGCAGGGGCAATAAAAAGCTCGCTTGAGAGAGAGCTTACTTAAATGGAAGTCGAAGGTGGAGGAGTTGTTGGCCTTACGCAGCATTCGGTCATAACTGGTGACGCATTATGGGTTTATGATTATGACGTGGAAACCAAAATTTGATACAGATTCTTTGATCCATTTTTTGAAATAGGCAAAAAAAAATTGAAGACGAGCCAAAACACGTCCAAAAACAATATCTGTCAAAAAGTAACTGAAAATTCAAAATATCCGACCTTGTCAGCATAGGACAACATAACATCACAAAAAAATCGAAAATCGAATATACGTATCGAATATCGCAATTCAGACATCGTAGATATGCCCTAGAAAGAAAAATATGTAGTTGCAGTTTTCCGATGTGTTGTATTTTGCGTGTGTACTTTTAAATGTCCAGTAAAGAAATATGCATTATTCGTTGCTTCTCAGTAAGCTAAAGGTAAGCAAACCAAAAAGCTTCAACTACTTTCTCGTTAGTTTAGTTGATTATATGTCATTCTCGACTTGACAGAAATTTAGTTTAAGGTTTGTCATTTAAGAAATGGGACGGTATTCGCTTGAAGAAAGTTGGAAAATATTAAAAACTTATTTCCAAAGTGGTGAGTCTTCTATTCAAACTCTGAGAAATTTAGGAACAAAATTAGACAACAAAAAACTTTCAAAACCCAATTTGTGGAACAATTCGTTAAGCGAGCTCATGAAACTGGAATGTTGGTGGATAAACCAACCCGTGTACGTACTCGTCCACATTGCTGTTGTTGCTCAAAGTGTGCGTGCGCAAGCATCAACATCACCTCGTCATCGTTCTCAATAATTGGACATTGCACGCACTTCTTTGATGAGAATTTTGCGTAAAGACCTTGCCATAAAGCCATATAATAATTGGTACAGCAGTTAAAGCCAGTTGACCATCCGAACCGTCTATGGTTCCCAAACTGGGCGGAAAATCTTTTGGCTGAAGATGGCGAATTTTACCGAAGAATCATTTTTTCGGACGAAGCTCATTTCCACCTCGGTGGTTATGTTAATAAGCAAAACTGTCGCATATGGGGCACAGAAAACCCGCACGTCGTCGTGGAAAAGCCAATGCACCCACAACGAGAAACTGTTTGGTACGGAGTTTGGTCGCAGTTTTTTTTCGAAAATGAAGACGGAGCCGCCATAACCGTCAATGGTGAGCGCTACCGCGCAATGTTGCCCGATTAGTTTTTCGGGGGAATTGAAGCCGAAGACTTGGAAGATATTTGGTTTCAACAGGACGGCGCTACGTGCCATACAGCGAACGCCACAATCGATCTTTTGTGCCCTATCTTCGGAAATCGCAAAATCAGCAAAAATGGTGATGTGATTTGGCCAGTAGAAGCTGCGATTTGACTCCGTTGGACTATTATCTTTGGGGAGAGCTGAAAGATAAATGTTACGCCAACAAACCAGAAACAATTAAAGACCTCAAGTACGATACTCAAGCTGCTATTGCTGACATAAGGCCCGAAACAATCGAAAATGTACTCAAAAATTGGGTGGACCGAATGGACTACTGCCAAGTCAGCCATGGTAGTCATTTGGCTGAATTTGTTTTTCATAAATAAATGACATAAAACAACCTTTCAAATAAATATTTTTTTATAAAAAAAAAAAAGAAATTCCAATTTTTAAATAGGTCAACCTGTATATTTACTATACCTTCTAACTCCTTCTATATATGTAATAAAAGTCCCTACGGTCCTTATAATTTTAATTTTATAGAATTGAAAGGTCCTTTGAATAGAAAAAATTCGGTTTGATTTATATTTTCGTTACGTTTAGAATAAATATCAAATATTGCAAGCTGCCAGTTCAATTACACATACATGCAAGAGCCCAGTTGACGGCTTGTAAATATAGAAGATTTTGGTTATGTATATCATATGACCGTACAGTGAAATCTCCAGACAAATTTAATCAAATCGGATTCTTTATACTTCTGGGACAATTAAAACCACATGCTAAAGTATATTAATTTGTCAGTTCTTTGGAACCAAGCGCGATAGCTAGGGATTTGTGGGAGATTCTCTGTCACAGGACCGAGGTGTCAAAAAGATGATTTCTGGGAATATCTTGAGAGAGATTAAAAAAAGTAAGTAATACAGGTGAAGTAAGTGACTCTCTATCTCAACTTTTAGCCGTAGAAAGTTTCTAATTTTGTGATATGTGCTAACAAATGACTTCTTTTGGAACATATCGAAATAAGAAAAAGATCTTCCAGGCAAATTTCTAAATATTCAATTGAATGTGAGAAGGTTGAGAAAGGTCAACGCAGCGACATCGAACTTACGACAAATATTTACTATCCTAATGTCCTTTCCAATAATGTTGACTTAGCATCTAACACTGCCGGTACACTCACTGATAGGTTAGGTTAGGTTGTGGAGGCTGCCCATAGAGCACCCTTAAATCTCAGTTTAGGCATATTGCGATCATCATATTGCGATCATACAGAGCGACCTAGAGTCTAACCGGAGAACCAGTTGGTGTCTCTGATGAACAAGCTTAAATACCGGATGCTTATCCAGCTCACTGTGCCCAGGCAGCCAAATGAAGTTGATGTCAACTCACTCAGCCAGCTGCTTTAGCCGGGGCCGATACTCAGTCATCACCCTTGAAGTGTTATACACGCCTGTGAGTGATCTGATTGCGGCTTGGGTGCTAGTAAGGATAGAAATACTGATCAGGGTGGTAAAACCCTGATTATTACCTCCGTTATAGTCATAACATCTGCCTGAAAGAGATTGCAGTGGTTAGGTAACCGGAATGATATCTTGAGACCTAGTTTTTCGAAGTAGATACCTCCATCACCTCTGCCTTTTTTCTTGGATCTGTCAATATAAATCTATATCACTAATATCACTAGTTTTTGAGGAAAGCTCTTCACCCAGATCCGCTTGGACAGGCTGTGGGATTTTAATTTATTATCAAAGAAGTGCTTAGAGGTAATGTAACTCAACCTAGGGGTGCATGGTGTAAGGATCCTGAAGTGTCCATAGGCCGTACATATCCATGGTTTTACTAAATTGAACCTCGCGGTTGACTTAGTTGCAATCTGCTTTCCACAGAGTTCCACTGTAATAAGTAGAGAAGAACATTCGGCGCCTTAGTTGGGGTTATTCTAAAAACGCCAATGATTAGTCGAGAGCGTATTCTCTGAATATTTTCTACATCTTTCCGGCCTCGGTCACTCCATCTACACAACCGGGACTAGGACTAGGATAGGACTTTACTGTATATATCCCAATTAGTTATGGTTCTATTCCTGTAGGGTGAGCAGACCGGTTTTTTCAAGTCTAGGTCTCAATATACTGGTGATCGGAGAAAGGAATCATTGGAAAATTTCCAATTTCTAACAATGCAGGAGGCTTGCTTATAGGCTAGGCTAACATTAAGCACTTCCCATCTTAATGAATTAATGAAAGTTGGTTCGTTTCTCACATTGCAAATACGAATATTAAAACTGAGGATAAATGTCAGTAGAGGCTCAACTCTTTCATTGATGTCCGAGCCTCCTCAGTGCGTATTTGCATCCGCGTCGGCGACTGTCATAGCCCTTCGTCCGTTTGCTCCTCAACGATTTGTTGAAGGAGGCTATGAGGGGGATGGGGTCCTTCATGGTCATGCGCCATGTTACTTGATGTCATCCAAACGGTCTGAGCTCCAGCATGATCACTACATTGTCCTTATCACTGAAATGCGTAAGGATAAAGACGGTATAACTGTTATTAACTAAAATGCAGGATCTGGGCTTACCTACTCTACCTATAGGTTAGAAAATTTTATACCCGGCTGTGTTGAGTTCACGGATCCCAACGACCCATGGATCCTGGACCAATACGATGTACTCCCGCTTATGCAGGCGAAGGAGTAGCACAGTCAACACTGCTTTGAAGTGGTGTAGGTTAATCCCATCATAGCTGCGACCGGGGGACTCAACCTCGACGACCGTCCTCTCTACCTCATCTGAATTCTTTAGCAAAAGGTCCTTGTTCATCTCCTCTACCACGGACTTTCGGTCCTCTTGGTGAACGATCAAGTTAGAAAACATCCCTGACGCTAACAGAAGGCTGTCCTCACCGACGATAGGTAGTAGGGGAAACATGGACCCGAGGTAGAGGCTACTGGGGCGGAGGTTTCACGAGACACAGTCTTGGTGAGGTTACCCTTTCTATTACCCTTCCGATCCCCTAAGTAACCCGTTAGAGTCGAAGGCGTAGCCATTTGCCTGCTTGGCAAATGACCACTGCCAGTCTCATTTGTCCCTTAGCTACACTAACCTGGGCAATTTTCCACTCCTGTGTAGGCAAGTTGGTATTGCACTCCTGATTTAGTACCAGAATCTTTTTGAGATCAAAAGGCTCTGAAGGAATCCGATTTTGGGGGCCTATATTGGTCTATTACTCCCTTGGCTCAAGCAAGGGAGGCCTTCTGCATTTTCGTCAAGTCCTCCACCGGCAAGTGCTTTACCAAAAGACCATTCTTTCTCCTGGAAGGCCACCGCGGTGGGTCTAGCGCGCCCTGGTTCTAGAACAGCGGGATGTGGTGCCCCAAGAGACGCTTTAGCAATAGTCAGTCAGCTACCTTCCGCAATTTTTGCGGTTGCTGGCAATACTGCATCCTATTTTGAAAACGCACTGTGCAGGTTGCTGTCTGGAAGTTAAGGAGGCACCAGGCTCCTTGGGAGTCGGTGCTAGTCGGAGGAGTGCAGGGCTGGGTAATGCCTACTGAAGATTTCGTGGATACATGTCCTGGCCTTCGCTGCCGTGCTAATCTGTTTAAGCGATTGATTTTTGAAACCTCAGGTTTATCTGAGGTGCGTTGGGGGGTTCATATAAAGCAACACTTTCTCGACGTGACGGTACTCATAGTCTACTCCGTAGTCTCGGGGAAAAGATGTCCACCAAAGAGCGCCCTTTACATGGCAAGTCCTTGTTTACGACCTGAGGCGGGCAGGTATCAAGAAGGCTCCGTTCAAAGCCTGTATTACCTCCTGGCTGCAAACCATCCACAGGCACGGTACGCATGTCGCCCTAAATTAGGGGATTGGTAGGATGTTGATTCATGCTCATCAGCTGCTCATCTGACATGAGTGATTCTACCAGGAGAGGTTAGCCATATACGACTCCCGTCAGCTTGGCCGTACTGAGTCTCATCTCTGAGTATCATCAAATACCCACCGTGGTAATTTTATTTAAGAGAGTTTTCATCCTTTTCGCCCAACTGTAATTAGCTAGCATTCTAAGCAGAGACATGAGAGACAACTGGGAGTCGCACTACAAGTGTACATAGTTACCGCACATGCACACAGTTACGGCACGCACACCGCAAAATTACATGTAGTTTCCCCTGTACGCACATGTTAACCCTCTATATATCTGCTGGCTGACGGCCATACTCACTTTTGAAACTGGCAAAAAGGTTTTGTATTTTCCTAAAATTCAGTTCTTCATCGAATTTTCTCCAAAATTCATGTAATTAATACACATATTTATTATTTTTATTGAATTTCTTATCTTATTTCCTTTTTAAAAAGGTACATCATATTCAAGTAAAGGGAAAATATGGAAAAGGAACACGTTGCTGATCTGGCCAAACTCTGACCGCAACAGGTCACAGCCGAGCTTATTTCGGTTGGGAGGAAAGCCATCAGTGAATTAGTAGCCGAAAGGCTCGGTATACCATCTAAGGACTTCTATAGAAGTTGTCATAATGAGGACGACGACGAGAGTGTCCAGCACCTCCTCAGTTCTTGCAGTTCTCAGGAGCCGTCACTTGGGCACTACTTTCTTTGGGAAACTACTTGACCTAAGCTCGATAAGCATCCGGCATTTAGACTTGTTTATCAGAGACACTAAGTAGTTCTCCGGTTAGACTCTAGGTCGCCCCGTGTATGTTCCTGATCGCGGATCCCGTACGTCGCCAAATCCCTCTTTGTCACCTTCGTTAGGCCTCTCCTGGAATATGCTAGCCAAGTTTGGTCTCCTTACCAATCTACTAGCATCAACAGGATTGAGGCTGTACAACGCAGGTTCCTTCGTTTCGCTCTTCGTGAGCTCCCCTGGTCTGACCCTCAAAACCTTCCGCCCTACGAAAACCGCCTTCGGCTTATTAATTTGCAGCCTCTATGGAAGCGGCGGGACCTTGCTGATATCACATTCATTCATCAACTGTTAATCGGCGAGATTGACTGTCCTTCTCTACTTGAGCGGATCCCTATCTACACCAATCCCCGTAACCTCCGTTCGGCCCCTCTCTTTCGCCTTCCTTACCATCGAACCAACTACGGTCTTTCTGAGCCCCTCACAAGAATGCTTCCAAGAGCCAACTCCCTTCCTTCCTTCGACTTTCACCTGAGTAAAAATTCTCTCTCTAATTAGTCTCCCCTAATCTGCCTTGTGCTTTCCCTTTCTCCGTTTTTCCTCTAATTTAGTCTCTTAGGTTAGCACTAGTCTTAAGTTTATTTACTGTACGTAGTTTGTATTAAGCGTTAATAACATAAAATAAAAACCTCTTTTCAGTACCACTTCCGGTTTCTCTTAATCTCTTAAAAGTCCGCAAAAATACCCCTCGTCGGAGTACCTGTCGATTTGGGAATCTCCTTTGGTATTCCCGAGCATCCGCTTTTTCGTTTCAGGTCACTACACCATAAATGTAAAGAATATTGGCGTATTTCTCAAAAATTCGGTAATTTTTAAATTATTTTGGCTGAGAACACCCTTAGTTATTGCTTGGTTTTTCAACTATGATCGATGTTCTTGCCGGACTGACCCTCTTTCAAAGCCAAACTTCCTCAGATATTAGTGACAGAGCAACAGGATACATCCAAGTATGGCTAGCTAAGACAAGCTAATTACGATTATAAAATAAATTCCATTAACCTTTTTATGACTATTATGCAGCAATAATTAAAAGCCTGTGTGTGCTAAACAAACTTTCCCGATAATTTTTGAAGATATTTTATTCCTTTTACGACTTTACAATTGCAGGGTAATGAAACAAATACCAGTCAAGGTTTTCTAAAGAGCAGATTTTTCTACCTCTATTTAATCTGCACATATCGTACTTTTTTGGGAAGGTAATAAAATGAGCAACTAAAAACCACCCTGCATTATAAGTAAGGATAATAAATTTTGTAGTAAGTTTGAAACGCGTCAATTTTATAATATCTGATAATTCTTTTTACCTATAACTATTATTTGTATTGTTGATAATATGTTTAAATCGCATCCAGGATTTTAAATAATGATTTTTTTTATACTTATGTGTACCTGAGATGCTACAATTGCATTATGGGAAACTATTAGGGGTTATCACGATTTAATGCAAAAGTACAAAACTTTATAACCTTGCAACAATAATGTAATAGGGAAAGAGTAGCACTTTTGCACTTTTACAATACTTACAATCATAGCAAAACTATTTATAATAAATTGTCACAAGTAAGCTTTTATTGTTTACGCATTTTTCATTCAAAGAGTGAAAACTTCTTTTCAAAATTGCGTATGACAAACAATTCCAGTAAAATTTGACATTTAAAAATGCGACCCTGCATTTTGATGTGGAAAACATTTAATTTTTTCGTTACGTGAAGAGAAAGCTTGATAAATTTAATTAACAGAATTTCCAGGATTTCGGATAATGCGTGCGGCCGCCATCTTTAAAAAAAGAATGAAAACTATTTGTCTTATTAACCATGCGTCTTATAAAAAAATTCGTTCAAGGTTTTTTGTACAGAACCAAATTTTTCATAATTTTACCCAAGTCACTTTTTGCCATAATTTCAGTAATATAATCGTTATAAGCTAAAGGAAATATAAATTCGTTAAAAAGTAATCTTTTTGGTGCTATAAAATTATTTTTTTCAATTTCACAAAAAAAACTCGTCACATGTTTTTTGTAGATCGTTTCATAATGCACAATTTTTATTACCTTACGTTTAGGCTTGCTCGAATTTTTAGGTTAGGCTTGATAGTTTTTTTTTCGTCCTTTTACATTCGTTTAGTTATCTTTTTTAATGATATTTAAATAAAATTATTATTCGAATTATTATATAATGCAATTTTTATTCAATATTATTGTACTGTTTTAATTGTTATTGGCGAACTCATTTTCACATCGCCTATAAGGTCGATTTTGAAGCCGCGTTTATTGTAACCAAATCAAATTGGAAATTCGTCTTCCATATCCATATTGACTAATCAAGATATTTCCAAAATATTACTGCATATTTCGCCAGAACAATTTTAACAAACTGTGTGTGGTGCCTTGCGACACCCATAGTTGCTTTTAGTACCACCACGAAATCAAGTACGAATATTACCAATAGGCAGATTGTATTTTATTCTCTATCCATTGCTTGGATCTTTATGATTTAAGTAGCATAGGGTAATAGGTGTAGGTAGCATAGGGTAATACAGGCAGCATAGGGTCGCATTCCAATTTATATCCCGTGTATAAAATAGTTTTGCAAGCCGGAGAAAACTAAGATATAATCAAATGATAAACGTGGATAAAATAAATTGTCGAAAAACTACTATTATTTCTCACAGTTTCCCACTTTGATATCTTTGCATCGTTGTAAACCTCTAAAAAAAAGCATATCTAATAACACATTTATTCCTTAAGAAACTCTACAAAGTAACATATAATGCATTTCTTTTTGTGAAGTCGATAAAAAAGAAAATATATGGTAGCACCTAAAACAATAATTTGCAACTAAATTTTATCTTCTTTAGCTCATAGCATTTATTATTAAAGATAAAAGAAAATTGACTTGCATAAAATCATAGAGAATTTGATTCTCTACAAAAAACTTTAAACGAATTTTTTGTAATACTCATGATTAACAAGATAATCTGTTTGCATGGCTTTATTAATATGCCGGCCGAGTGCATTACCTGACAATCTCGGAAACTAAGTTTTAAACTTAAGAAGCCTTCCCCTAGGCAACTAAGAAATAAAATTTTGTTCACTCCAGAAAGCACCGCTAAATTTAACTTAAGATGCGTGATTATCCCTATTTGTCATATTAGTTACACAATTAGTAGTTTTGCTTTTCATAGGTGCCTTTTCATTTTTGGTTAATATGAGTAGTACATTGTTGTACTTGATTAACGGCACCTTATGTTATTAAATTCTCATTGTTAAATTAAAGCAGTATAACTGCAGGAACAAGAATTGGACAATTTTAATAATTATTGCGTATAAACCAAAAAGCATTTGAAATAAGAAAATAGCATGAGGATTAGGAAAAAATCAATCTACTATTGATATTAAACAAACAAGATATGCGATACGCGAAGAGGGCAATACAGCATTAATAACAACAAAGAGGAAGCGCAGACTAGTTTTGAGGCTTGCATAAAATTCTGAAATTTATGCAATAGAAATTGAATGAAATGTGAAAACCAAAGTTAGAAAAGAGTACTGTTACCTTTTATTTTTACCATTATCAGCACAATAATGAATTCTCAAAATAATGATCACACTGCAGAGTCAACTAACAGAAGTGCCATCCTTTTATGGTAGCTTAAAAATTAATCATTAACACGCATTTTGAATGTGCAATGATTGTGTCATCTTTTTGACGCAATTTGAATGCGAAGATATTTAGAATTTGCAAGTTTTACGTAGAAGTAAAAGGCCTTTCAAGGAAATTTAAGTCGCGAAAACCACACCAATGATGCATGCAATCAACGAGTAGGAGTTTCTATAGCTTGCTGTAAAAGCAATATTAACCATGATAATGCAGAATATCACCTTGCTGAAAGAAGCACTATCCGAACACGAATCGAAAGAGATTTTCCCCATAAAGATTCAATTTTTATTCGATCAGCTTGAATCTCTCTGTCTCTATTTCGGTATGTTTAGATAAACCTTGCAGGTCATAATTAAAAATGTTTGCTTAGTGGAACGAAATGCGGGCTGTGGCTTAGCTGGACGAGAAGAGAAGGCTACCCTAGACGTGACCAGTGACCGAAGCCGGGAATATTTAATTGGATACCTAATAAAGCCCCACTTAACTCATACCAATCCCAAGTGCTTGGTATTTGCGCTGCTGGTATCTTGCGCAGTTCTCAAAGTTTAACCCGAAGTTAGTCCGCCATCAAGCTCGGAAGCTGCTATAGAGATGCGATTGAGAGTATGTTCCTTTGTTTACAAAATTCGTTCTGTTTAAAAAATGTTGTTTAACAAATAAATTGTTATAAGTGAAATAATATTAAGAAAAAACGATCGGTACCTTGTGTGTTATATTTACGATTTATTGATTAAATCACTGATCACTCTATGTAAATATCAAGCTGCTGCAACAATTTTTGAAGTGCAACAAGTGGGAAACAAGTTTTTGCAAAGGGAAAATCTCTATAATATCATCGGTTTAGCCTCTTTCTTTGTATATGACATGTGCTTGTGATCTTCCAATTTGTAGTTTTTATTTGAGTTGCGTGTATCTATGTAGATAACCAGTTAATGGAGAAAACTGAATGAGAGGAAATGAAAACCCAATTGGACAGATTTATGACCAGCAGAAGAAGAAGTTCTACATCCGTATTAAGACAATAAACACTCTCTAATATAAACACTGCCTTACTGATTACATGGTACGTAGCTTCCTATAGTTTAATGATAAAAAAGATGACCGTTTATGATTACAAAATCACTTTCGTTCGATTGAAACCAATCGGTTTAGAGATGGACCAAATTCATGGAAAAGGGATTAGGAGCTCTTGATATGCGATCAACTGATTAATTCGAAATTCATTTCCGAATAATATTTCTTTTTCAACCATAAATAAAAAATTAAAGATTTAAGAATACAATGTTTTTATATTATTGTATAGTAAGTGGCATCTAGGTCAACTTCACATTCCCAGATGCTACCTGCCATAACAGTAGGTATAGTAAAAGCATTCCAAAATGGCTGATAGTATTCACAATAAACGTTTATAATTAAAATATCACATTTAGAGTCATGGTCATACATAGGTGACTTTTATTTTAACCATTTAATATATTTATAAAAAGCATTACTTATCATGCGGTCACAGTTGTTTTCGCACAACTGAAGCGGAAGCAATTGACTTGTATTTAAAGAAGCAAAGAACATAAATATACGCATAGTCATATGATCTAAAAGTCTTGTAATTAATATCATCAATGAAGGAAAACTATTCTAAGTTCTGGCAAATCTTATCTCATCTATTCCAGCTTTAGTCTTACGAACAGATCCCACTTTAGCTTATTTGTTTAAATTAAAACTGTGTGCGCTACTTTATTTATTCCTTTGTAATTGAAGGAACCGAACTATGAGTGGAGCTACGAATATTTGGAATTTGTGAAGGAACTTTAGTTCAAAAGTAAGCAACTAAAAATTGTCTAGAATCCTAAGTTTATTTTAGCGATTCAAAATGGATGCACATCAACCTGAAGACAAATAAAACGGAAGATATATATGTATAAAGAACAGAATCGTCTTAAAAAACTATAGAGCAATTTTATTTTAATATACCTAGGAATAGTTAGATTGAACTGCAGAAATACTTTGTATAATTATTACTAGTAATTTATACATAGATGCACGAAAAGGAAATTTTGATACAGCATAAATCTGAAACTATTCTTGGTTTCCATTCCACTTGCTTTCATATGATCAATTTGCTGAGTGGACTTTTGATTCTGGGCAAGATTGGTCTTTTAAATTGAAGCAACATTTTGACAAAAGTTTCGATATCTTGCTCTGTCTTAAAATTTACAGGCACTTATAACATAAGCATTGGCAAAACTGTATATTAAAGAAAAATCATTTATTTTTATATGTATTGTATTTGACACTTGCTTTCTTCAAGATTTGCTGATCAATGCGAGAGATATTTTGTGAAAATATACGATATTTAAAATAAATATCCAAGTAAATTACATCGATTTTTATGTTTCTAAATAACAGTTAAAATAAATTTCATTCGTTTTTATGCTTACTACGTATACATAGATTGTTGAAGCTAGGTTGAACGGTATACTGAATACGCTTTATATCTGGGAAACAAATCTTTTAAGTACATTTCCATGGAAGAAGTCCCTTTTTACTTCAACATAATTAATTGTATGCATTCAAGAAATACTTTAAAAAATGACGAATTTTTATTAATATAAAAATATACCTAGTAGTTATCATACAATTACTAAATAATTATTATAAATATTTTTCTTGATTTGCCAAATATATCCTACAACTGCAACATTTTGTCGTTCTCTTTTACTCACACTACCATATTAATGGATTTTGAGCAGTGCTTTGAGCATTTGCTCCAGAGTCATAACCAGACGAATCATGGGTTTATGGTTATGACGTGGAAATCAAAATTTGTTACAGAATCTTTGATCAATTTTTTGGAATAGGCAAAATTCGAAGACGAGACAAAACACGTCCAAGAAAAATAGTTGTCAAAAACTAACTGAAAATTCAAAACAGCTGAGCTTGTCAGCATAAGTGAGGAAAAATCGAAAATCGAAAATCCAATATACGTAGCCCGCGGAAATTTAAAATATTCGCGATACTTTTTGAACAGACCTCGTAATATGTTTTACACCATAAGTCCTTTAAAATTAATGCAAACATTTAATTACCCCACTTTAAGATACACCTGAATTTCTCATAATTTCTGACATTTTCGACTAATTTTGATTATAAAATTATAAGAATTAGTTTCTTAGTAGTAGTAGTAGAAGCAGTATTGCGAATTCTTATTTTATTTATTAATATATTAATGCAAATGAAAACAGTTAGTAATAAACCTAAGGGTTGTAATGTTGCGAAATAATTCGTATGTGATCGACGACATTGTTGAGGCCACAAACATACATATCACAATTTTAGTTTGAAAAAAATATCTGAGTTACCCGGTTTTAACAAGCATTATTATTTTACGTTCTGCTAAACTGAATATTTTTCAATTGATAAATCCACTTTGCTACTACTACTACTACTACTACTACTAATAGATTTTATTGAATTCAGGTAAGCGAATTCATAAAGGGTTCAACGAATGCAAAATATGCCAGATAAATAGAGTCCAAATAATTATTTATTTGTCTTAAAATCAAAATAAGCTGTATTCTTAGCTTCACAACTATGCCTAGTTTTTATTCTAGATATTGTTGGATATAATTTAATTTTACATATGAATTGCGATGTTACTTGATGTCTGTGTGTATGATAAATATGTATTTAATTTTTTAGGATAATTTATAAAATAATGTAAATGGGGTCCAAGGATGTATGTATATATAACTCGTAATCTATGAACCAACAAATAAATAAAAAACAATAATTAAGTTACTGTGACAAATTTATTCCAAGTTCATCGTTAAGACCTCATTTAAGCTTGCTTTCTATTGCTTGCGATAAGCTTTTTGAAAATGTGATAAAAAATACTAATGAGAAAATGAGAGAAAACTATGATAAAATGGGTAGGTACGTGCATTTTCAAGTAGTGAAAGCAGTTTACTTTTTGTGATATTTGATATGTCGGTTTGTTTGCTAAGATTCAGTATTATCTAAATGGCCGTCCAGCAGCTATGAACCAGTCCGTTACGATATTATTACTTGCATACAGAAGTAATGAAGTAGAGATGTGATTGATTGATCCGTATTAGCTTTCAACATAGAATTTGTATGCTTGAATGTAAGGGCCACAAAGGCCACCATATCGATGGAGATGCTGTTTGAGAGGTCATTCCGGTTCGCCTTACTCCTAATCACTTCTTATTAACTTCATTACACCTGAGGAAATTTAATCTTCGGTAATACCCTAGGAACATAACAAGTCTTTATTATTGATTATTATTACTTATTCCTTATGATAGCTGTGTGTCAACCAATTTTGAACATTATGCCTTCACAATCGTAACACTCGTATTACTAAACTTTTCACTGTGGCAGAGTGTCGGAGAAATCCATCAGCAGATACGGCGTATTATATGCATGTAGGTCGCTGTGTTGCGCCAGACCCGGGATTAGTAACATAACTGGAGTATTAACTGATTGATAAAGCAAGGGTGTATTATACTGCAAAAATGCAGAGAGCGCATATTTACTGTTATTATACAGTGGCAAAAAAACTAGCATAAATTTCCGTGTAAAGTCCACAAGAAATTGCGATGAAGTGAAAGACTTATAAGAGCGGACATACGCCTTTCATATACGAGTATATTGAAATAGAGTAATGAGAGCGTTTATATCCGCCTTTTGTAGTGAAAGGGTTAATATCTCTTAATGCTTCACTTTTGTGAATGATTATCATATCATGAAAGAAAATGCAAAAGCGTAAATGGCATTTTCATACCGAGTTTATTACATTTTTAAGAATGTCACATTCTTTCAACTACACTTTTAGTAACATTCTGCATATAGTCACTAATATATAGAAAGAAATTACTCAATTTTCCGTCTCAAATAGTGCACCTCTTGACAAATCTCACCTAATGAGAGTTCAAATATTGCTCTCTATAGGGTTTTATTTATTTTATTCTCATAAGGGAAGATAATCACCTTCAAAAACCTGGTAATTTAAAATTTAAGATGCAAAACATATTATTTAACAATTTTAGGTGTAATTAATTCATGTGCTTATATTATTAAAATTGAGAAATGCTTCAAAAATACATTTGACAATTATTCAAAATTACAAAAACGAAATATCTGACCCAGACAAACAAAAATATTTTATGGGAGAGACAATTTCAACCGTTTAGGAAGTAGGCCGATTCATAAATTCAAATTTTTCACTGTATGCATATCACTATTTTATTTTTATCTTTCGATCATCTCAACGCAACGACATCTGGCTCTCGTTGAAAACCTACTATGCCAATTCCTTTCCAAAGATGTATACAATGTTCACCTACCGCCACCCTCTGTAAGTACACTCACTTCCAAAATTGGAAATTGTGCTCCTGATTTTCCAAAAATTCAAACTTTCCTCATATTTTCTCCAAATTTCATGTTATTAATACACCTTTTTATTATTTTTATCGAATTGTCCATTTTATCACCTTTCCAACAAGGTATGTATAAGTAGAGGAAAAGTATGGAAATTTATTCATGGAAAGCTTCTTTTGGTAAATTAACAAAAATCAATTATTAAAGAAATTAAATTAAAATTAATCCCAAAATACTTTTGCTTCATTAAGAACCGGTCTACCATAAGTTAACGCTAATCATCCTAGAGTAAGGTCTACAGATCTAGCAGACTAAGGAATCGGTCCACCTTGTCCCATCAGGCGGTCAGAAAATTGTTCATTTAATTTTACCTTCACAATGTTACCAGTATGCGCTGATGCTCCATCGTGTTGGTAAACCCTTGACCTTATATCTTATATTATCCAGAGAGATGTCTTCAAGTAATTCTGCCAGTGTATTCTCCAAAAAGTCCGCAAAATTTGGCTATTAAGAACTTGCGGCAAAATGAATGGTCCTTTTAAATGATTATCGATGATACCAGCCGAAGCATTGACACTGAATATATGCTGAAGTGACATCGTCTTTTAGGTAGTATTCGAAGTTATGAAGGTTGTGAAAATTTGCGATACCATCCTTAGTGAATTGCGGTACATCCGTCCACAGAATTCGGTCTATAAACGCCCCATTCTCTATGTCGTATTCCAAAAGCCAAGTATCCAGCCAGGAGTCCTTGTATTGGCATATGATGATTTCGATGCAAAATTCATCGATGAAGAACCTTCCAAACAAAAGTTAACTCGTACTCGTTTCAGGGTCTTGCCTGACGATGCTGGTTATTTGCTGTTCGTCGTCGGCAGAATCTTGCAATGTTCCTGATCCGTCCTATTTGAAGTTACACTTCCGGTTTTTCTTAACCTTTGGAAAGTCCGCGAATATACCCTGTTTTCCGTCAGGTATTAGTAACAGAGCGTCAGGATACACTCAAGTATGCCTGGATAAGACAAGTTTACTTTTTTATATATTTTCTGCGGCAATAATTAAAACTAATTACCTGTGTATGCTAAACAAATATTTCTAATTTTTTTTTGGAAACATTTTGCTCGTTTTACGACTTTTGTAATTACAGGGCAATAAAACAGTGAGATATCAGGTAAAGTTTTCTAATGAACAGATTTTTCTATTTCTATTTAACCTGGACATGTTGTACCTTGTTGAGAAGGTAATAAAATGAGCAATTTGATAAAAATAATATATAGGTATATTAACTACATGAATTTCGGAGAAAATGTGAGGAAAAGTTGAGTTTTGGGAAAATTAGAAATATAATTTCCTATTTTGGAAGTGAGTGTACCTGCAGCGGGTGATAGGTGCTGACATCTTTGGAAAGAACATTGGTATAGTAGATTTTTGGCATGAGTAGGATGTCGCTGCGTTAAGTTCATCAAAAGATGAAAATACAATAATGATGTGGAAATTTACGAATCACTCTGTAACTCTCAAACGGATGTTGGGGTAAAACCTGTATATATGTAAGTCATACAGCATGAGCGAACATAACAAAAGTGATATGTAAAATAAATTAGCGTTTACATTCCGCTTGGTTGTTTATTTCTTCCTACTGTAAAAATAAGTTTTCCTAATTGAGTAGCATTTTGCATGCCGCTTCCACTGAAAATAAATAAAGTATCTATCTGGAATCCGTATTCAGAATGCAGCATGTTAGCCAATGCATTACACGGTGATGATTTTGCTATACGATTGTGAAATTTGAAATTTTGTATGAAGTTTTCTTGTTGCTAAATATTTTAATTTTATAGAAATTTTCAGATATTATTTAGAAATTTTGATCTTAATCTATTACTTTAATTTATTGATGTTAATATAAAAAATTGATTAATTTAATTTTAATAATAATTCTAATAAAATAAGAATAGTTTGAGCAGAGAGTGGGAACAATAGAAAAACTTGTATATACAAATTTACAAATCATATTCCAATTTTTCCGGTTCCCGGACTTGAAATCTTATTTTTTCAATGAAGGCGATTCGTTACCACTCTATTAAATTCCATGAAACACCTTTGATGAATCATCCGCTTTTCTACAATACACTCTAGCTACTCTTACAAAAATGAAATTTGGAACAATTATTAATAAAAAGTAGCAAATGTAATACAAAACGTATTTTGATAGAGCTTATTTTTTATTTTTATTTATTCATTTATTAGTTTGTATATATACTTTTACAATATCAGAATTCGTTAAATCAATTCAATATATACAATAAATCAAAATTAGTATGTATGTAGAGATTGGCAGCTGGATTTTCTATTTTTTTATATACTTAGAATGTTTACGCTTAAAACGAGATGCATTGGTTTTTTGTCTAAATAGTTTCAATACTTTATACATAACAAAATTTTGAGACATACATACATACATACATAAATTGTATTTTCGTAATCTTCATACTTCTTAAGAAATAATGTGTCAACTTACAAGTATATATTAAATGTCTAGGTAACATTCTTCACTTTAATTTAAAGACAAAGAAAAGCGCATTATACTTTGAGCTTTGTTCCAGATATCAGATAACAGATATCCATATAAAACATCGTATTCACTTCACAAAATTCTTGGAACTACGCTTAAAAATCATCCTCATTCACTTTTTTTCTGTAATACCTGTAGGTTTTAAAAGTTTGATCTGCACAAAACCAAATAGCTGAGCAATAATCAAAATGAGGGAGAATTATGTAGGTTATTTTAAAGCATGATTATATTCCCCAACTCGATTAGATTCCATATCCTACGTATAACGAAAATTTTATTTGTTATTTTTGAGCAAATATTATTCACGTGTTGCTTAAACTTTAAACTTTATCAATAATAGACTTATAATTAATTTCGTACCTTAGATTTATATTGTTTATTTGTTTGTTTGTTTGTAATAACATAAAAAAAATTTGTTTAAGTTTTTCATCAAACAAAACTTCTTCAGAATGTGCCGCGGCGTGAAACAAAAATGTGTAAGAATAGCTAGAGAAGTACTAAGGAAATTAAAAAATAACATGTTTTGTAAAAATAGCACACGTTCACAGTCAAAGTTCTTCTATTATATGTTCAGGTGAATATTAGGATTTTTTTTATCTACAATATGAGAATATTTTACTCGCGATATCTATACAAAACTGTAATGCAAAACTTAACCCTTGCAATTAAAAATAGAGCTCCAATAAAAGGTGTTTGTGTGAAGTAAATATTTACATTTTGCTCTTCGCTTTCATTCTAATATAAACAAACTAGTTTCTCTTTCATGATCTCCGTAGTATATTTGGTTTTCTTGTAGTTCATAAAATTTACTCGCAGGAAGTTTTTAAAATTAAATATGCCTGTAGGTTTTTTACATTGAAATTAATCAAAAATCATTTAAGTGAATTAAAGGACGGTGTAAACATTATTTATATATTGCATATATATGGTGTTTCAAATTATATATAGTATGCCAAAATAAATAGAATAAAGATCTAATCTAGATAAACAAAAAATTATATGCTAGGGGGGCCATCTCAACCGTTTGAGGGTTACAGAGTGATTCATAAATTCGAACTTTTCATGGTATGCACGAACAAAAAAAATAATTTTATGGGAGGGGGCATCTCATGCACAGCAACGTTTTATTTTTATCTTTTGATCTATTTAACGCAGCGGTATGGGTCAAAGATTACCTACAACAAGATGTGACACTCTCTATACACGACCAAAGTATAACCAATAAGCAATTTTTAAAATCATGTGAGGAAAATTGTCCCATTAGATAACGCAGGGAAGAACTACTTCTTTCCCAAAGATCAAAAAATCATAAAAACAAGAGATCTAACCCATATGCAATTTTTAAAACAGCCTGGGCAAACATTTTCCCTTTAGATAAAGCAGCAAAGAACTACTGATTTCCATGCCTTATCTAAATTCCAATAAGAATGAAAGATATGAGAATAGACACCCAAATGTTCTTATCTATAGCATTTAACAAAATCTAAATTTTAATTGTTGGGGGGGGGGGGGGTTACCCATATGTGGACACTGCGACCAAATGCTCTTTTGTGCCAAAACCCTGTTAGTGGAGTAGACGATCCGTTACACTAAGGAAAGCCAGAAGGTCACCCACAGAAGAATTGCAGGCCTCAGATGAGCTTAAGAAAGGGCTGAAAGGGCCCACTTATAATCCGTACCAAAGTCGGACAGTCACACAAAATGTGCGCTGTTGTCCTCTAAACAAAGTCGACATTCCGCCTCAACTGACAGACCTATTTTATGAAGGTGAAGTCTGACGCGTTGATGGTCAGATAAGTAACCCATCAACAATCTTAGATCCGCTTTAGTGTTTGTAAAGGAGTACTGTGTAATAAATACATTCCATTGCTGTAGTGGCGTACAGGGCCTTGGTGCCTAATAGATGATCCTTCTCTGGCCAGTTCGTCCGCGACTACATTTCCCTCAACGCTAGAGGGCCCCGGTATCCAAACGAGTGCGACTCTGTTTGAGGCAGCCAGGCGTTGGAGACAGTCAAAACACTCTTTGTCTAGAACGAAGTTCCAGGAAAAGAGCGCCCTGATTGCCGCTTGGCTTTTAGAGAGTATATTGATTGTTGTGACTTTAAGGCCTTTGTTGAGGTTCAGCTGGGCACAAGTTATGATGGCATGGACTTCAGCCTGGCAGACGCTGGACCACTTACCCTTTTCAAGCAAGACCGTAGTATTGAGCCCAAAAACACCAGCAGTACCATGTACAGTATTATGTGCAGTACCGATTTCGAGCCATCAGTGTACCAATTAGGGTTTTTCGGATCTAGATTGGGACCTTCGCTAATCCAATCCGCTAGTTTAGGTATGGAGATCTTGAATTTCCTACCGAAGCACAATTCCTTGTTCATATAGTCTGATTTGAGGCAGATCTTGATATCTGGAATGTACTTTAAGATGCTCATATTACCTTTGTCAGTCATGGGCTAATACAACCCGCACTTTCAGAGCACTAAAAGTAGCTGTTTTCAAAATGAAAATGTGCAGAGGGGCAAGTCCAATTATGTGCCTCTATGGGAAGTGTGGGATAGGTCCGCTATAGCTCTCTATGGACCGGTTTTGGCTTTTTTGGTAGCCGGTGGGTCGGGGGTCTTGTCCTCCGATCGAGAACTTTTGTTTTCTTTCCTCGGAGGGGTTGTTTTGGCCAGCTCCAGAGCATTTACTCTAGAGAGGCCTTCTGCCATTACCTTTCTGGACCTTCTCCGTTCCGCGTTGGTAAGCTTAACGAATCCCGCATTGCTGTGTGCATTGCTCTGGGTGGCGTAACGTGGTTTCAATTTTCGTTCCGTCTCCCCCTAAATTTTTGTCTTGAGTCCTTTATTACTATCTACTTTTAGCAAAATCTGCAAGGCCGGTGGGCTAACGGGACCAAGGTCAGAAAAAGATTATAATGTATATAAGGGGATCAGGGCCTCTCAGGTCAAACTCGGCGAGAATATATTTGACATAACTTTTTAATAATTTATGATTAATCCTACTAAATATAATTTAAACTAATTGTATCAAATAAAATATAATTAATCTATAAAAAGGGTGAGGAGTTAGGACCGAACAAATGAAAGATCGGAACGCGGTTTAGACGGACTATCTGCAGTATGGAGGAATGCTACAACCAATACAGAAAATAAAATATTGTTTTCTTGAATTAAGAGGGATAGGAAGCCGAAAGTGTCACCACCTCGATCAGTAAGGTAATATGGGAACGGAAGTATACTTTATTTAAACCTCGGTTGAAGAGACTATGCCATAATAAACCGTCACTATATACTTTTCTGAAAAAGAAAGTATAATCCGAAAAAGTTAACTCCTCGATCGACAGGAATGGTAGCGGGTGGAAAAATATCAAAAGAGTCAAGACCGCAATGGACAGGAACGATACCGGCAGAAGGATATCCAAAGAGTCAACATCTCAATCGGTATGAGTTGTAGCGGGCGGAAGGATATCAAAAAATTTAACATCTGAATCGACCGCCCACTACGAAAGGGTACCAAAAGAGTCAACACTTCAATTAATAGCGGACGAAAAAATCAGGACTAGCGGAAGAGTCAACACCTCGACTGTTAGTTGGGAACTGGCTTCTGAATAACAAAATGTTCGCGTTTATATAGCCCGAAACTATCCCACCGAGTTGTCGTAATTTTCATATGGGAATTGAAACCACAACCTCAGAATGGCATACTTAAATACAGCCAAACCTCTCAGCCAGCAATGCCACCCCAAAGATCATGAATTACTAGATGTGGCACTCTTTATACAATCCCAAAGCTTTAACCCATATGCAAGTTCTAAAACTGCCTGGGGAAAATTTTCCCATTAGAAAAAGCAGTAAAGAACTACTGCTTCCTCGGACTTATCTAAATACCAATAAGAACGAAAGAGATAAGAATAGGCAGCCAAAAATTCTCATCTACAGCACTTACAGTGTAGGTAATAAAATGCAGCGTTTTTTTATTACGCATTTTTAAAGGCGGGCCAAACACTCGAGCACGCTGTGTGCCTCTGCATACATGGTATTAGATGCCGTCCCCAGGTAATGTTCCAGCATAGGGAAATCCTGAATTGACAATGGGGAACAGGCAGGTAGCACACTCAGAGCATATGTACGGATCCGGGCTGTTTACATTTTTTCACTGTACATTTTTAAAGGCGGGCCAAACCTATTCTAACGTGTGCGCTGCTCTGGGTGGTGAAACGTGATTTTAATTTTCGTTCCGCCTCACCCTAATTTTTGTCTTTCTCTCACGCGTCAGCCCTTTATTTCTATCCACTTTTAGCAAAATCTGCAAGGCCGGTGGGCTAAGGGGACCAAGGTCGAAAAAAGATAAGAGAATACGTCACGATTGTCACATCTAATATTTCATGATCTTTGCCCGTGGACATGAGCGTGACACGCTACGTGACGTAGTATTGTTCTCTGTTCGGTTACTTCATCTTAAGAATATTCAAGTTGTCGGCCCTCTTTTATAGCAATTCAATCCAGTATTAGTAAACAGAACATCAGAATACTTGGGTATGAACACTGGCTAATAGAGGCTAATAACGACAATAAAAATAAATTCCATTAAACTTTTTCTGACTTATTTGCAGCAGTAATTAAAATTAAGTACCTGTGTAAGCTAAACAAGCATTTCCAAACTTTATAAAAGTTTTGTTTATTTGGAATTTTACAATTACAGGGCAATAAAACAACAAGAAACTGGTTTTTCTACCTATATTTTACCGGCACACGTTGTACCTTTTTGTAAAGGTAATAAAATGGTTAATTTGATAAAAATAAAAAAATAGGGGTATTAACTGCAGGAATTTTGGAGTAAATATTGGGAAAATTTGAATTTCAGGTAAACAAATAAAATTTTTTCAGTTGAGTGTACCTGCAAAGGTAGGTGGTAGGTCAACATTTTTGAAAAGGACATTAGAATAGAAAATTTTAAGTGTGAGTTCGATGTTCCTGCGTAGTAGAACAAAAGATAAAAATAAAATAATGGTATGTATGCCATAAAATTTTGAATTTATTATTATTTATCTATAATCTATAATTTTGAAACAATTGAGATGGCCTCCTCCTATTATATAATTTTTTGTTTGTCTTAGATCTTTTATTCCACCTATTTTGGCATACGTACTATGAAACATATGAGTGGGGGGTATTTTTGAAGTGTACGTACCACCTCTAACGCGAGTTTTGGCATTTTTGGTTTTCCGAAATCGTATAATTAGGTGGGCTGCGATAATTAACATTTCAAAGAAATCTACTTGAAAAGAATCGTCTAAATCAGTTCACGTGTTCGTGTTATGCGTAAATATATATATATGTATATAAAAAATGCATTCGTCTATAATTAGTAACCTGTCTTTTCTGATTGAAAATATATTGTATATACTTCAATCAGGTCGGTTGCTTTTTTAACCTCTTTACATGTACGGCATTAAACGATTTGGAACGCTCACATTTAAATGGCAAGCAATACATGCATGCATTCTAAGTCCTTATTCTTAGCAGATATATATTTTATATATATATGTGCACATATGTATATAATATACATATATTTAGGTTTCTACTAATCTTCCGCAAATTCCAGATACATGGAAAAAATTATTTTTGTATATGTATAAACGTGAGCGTTAAAAAAATATCTCATAGTAGTATTTTGTTTCTTACAAAAAAGGTCGTTAGTACTTAAATTCATAGTATTCCAGTAGTTTCAAGGATATGTTTTTTTGAATATTACACTAAAATTTGATATTGATAGTTTTCGAGCAATATAAGTACGTATACCCAAAAAAAAGATTGTAAGATTTTGTCGTAAATTTTATCTAAATTTATTAAATTTTAAATATTAAAAAAGGTTTCTGAAATGTTTAAAACATATTATATCCATTTTTGAAAATAAAGACCGTTTGTATTTATTTCTTCAATTTGACGTCACAAAAAATCTTTAATCAATTATATATAGCACTATGCATTAGCAGTAATAGTTTTTCCATTTGCACCTTCGAAGAAAAAAGGAGCAATAATTCCACCACCCCAACACTACACTTTTGTGGATATATAATTTTTCTGAAATTATTATATGTTATATATTAATATCTTCTCCCCAAATACGACAATCCATCGAATGTGAAATAAGTTTCATAACAGAAGATGATTCTTCGTGAAAAACCAGCATTACGCCTTTTTTGTTTTAACAATAAGCTACCTCTATAAAGATGTGACATATGTGGCGTTTTTCCTTATCTTGACCCGGTTAACCTACCGGCCTTACAGATTTTCCCAAAAAGTAGATAGTAATAAAGAGCTCATGCGTAAAAGAAAGACAAAAATTTTAAGGAGAAGAATCGAGAATTGAAACACTACCACAGGATGCCTCTTTATATTATACAAATTCTGGCATTTAAAAAATAAATAAAATAGCCTCGGTTATTGGCATTTCTTTTCAGTTATTACTCAAGCTGACATGTCGCCAAGTTTCAGAATTAGAGTGTAACAAACAAATCGAAGGAAATTTTGTTTTAATATTTAAATGTAGAAATAAAAGCCCGTTTTTGCTAAATTTATTTCATTGTCCAAATGTGAAAAGTTGAGTTAAATCTCTTGCTTCATGATTTGAAAAAAAAATTCTGAATAACCACGCTTGATTATTGCTGTTTTGTTATTACTTACGAGGTGTTGACGATTTCAAAAATACGGGTGAACTAAGAACAAAGGCCGCCATTTCCTAAGCACACCAGGTAGCGCCAAAACCGGTCTAGTTGAGCGACATCTGCCATTGTGACTAACTCCCTGTTTAAAGTGTATTGCCAGCCTCTCCCGTATATTCGTCACTGCAGGCCCAATTCTGCTAATTAATTTGCCTCTCACAGAATTCGGTCTAGACACGCCTTGTTCTCTATGTCGCATTCTAGAAGCCAAGTGCAAAACTGCAATCTTCTCTTGGAATCTCCTTCCAGTAGTCATTTACTGGCATATGATGATATCGATTCAACATTTATCAATAAAGAACCTTCCAAACTGCATTATGACAATTATTATCGTCTTGTAATTTAACTCGTACTCGTTTCAGGGGTTTGCCTGAGGATGCTGATTATTTGCAGTTCGACGTTGGCAGATTCTTGCAATGTTCCTGATCGCGGATCCGTTCTATTTGAAGTTACACTTCCGATTTCTCTTCACGTTTGGAAAGTACGCGAAAATATCCTGCTTTTTGGTACCTCTTGATTTGGGAATCTCCTTTTTTATTCCCGGAAAGCCTTTCGTTTCTGTCTACCACACCGTAAATGTAAATTATATCGGCATATTCCTCAAAAATGAATTCAACCAAAAATATTTAAGCTTAGAACACCCGTAGTTATCACTTGGTTTTTCAACTATGATCAATGTTCTTTCTCACTGACCCTCTTTTATAGCAAAATTTCCGTTAGGTATTAGTAAAAAAGCGTTAGCATAGTCCTAAGTACATCTGCCTAAGATAAGCTAATTACGGAAATAAAATAAATTTCATTAACCTTTTTATTATTTATTTCTGTAGCAATAATTAAAAGTAATTATTTGTGTATGCTAACCACACATTTTCAATCATTTTTAGAGACATTTCGTTCGTTTTACGACTTTTACAATTACATAGTAATAAAGCAGTAAGATACCAGTGAAGGTTTTCTGAGGATCTGATTTTACTACCCCTATTTAAGCTGGACAATGTTGTACCTTATTGCAAAAGTAAGTGAGAATGCAGGCTCAAACATCTTTGGAAAGGAGATAGGTGTAGTAGGTTTTTGGCGTTAGTCAGATGTCGCTTCGTTGAGTTGATTAAAAGATAAAAATAAAATAGTGATTTCCATACCTTGGAAAATTGGAGTTTTACCTTGTAACTCCCAAACGGTTGAAATTGCCACATTCCCCCTCTATGCAATTTTTTGTTTGTTAAAGTTCTTTTTATTTTTACAAAATATTAAATTAAATATAATATATGGTTCTTTATATAAAAATTACTTAGAAATAGTTACTTACTTACTGTCGAGAGCAAATTTTTATGAATTATAGAATCCACATTTCGATTAAACATACATATGAATTATTGACTCATACATAAATTTTCTTTTTCTATAAAATGGAAAGCTCCTATACAACGACGATCCTCAATTCCTTCAGACAAAGCTGAAAAAAGGAATTCAAGCTAAATAAGTACTGAACAAAATGTATTTCTTATGAATAAACAACAAATAAAAAAAACAATGAAATAAGCAACATATTCAAATAAGCACAATTAATTTTTAATAATATTTAAAAATTTGCCTAAATAATTATGCAAATATATTAAAGTAGCTATACATACATACCTGGTTTTCTGTACTTTAAATGTGCGTAATTATTCATTTTCAAATAAAATATCATTGCACGTAAAAATACAATTCTCGACTTTCTTTTCCATATAATTTTTATCTCTGGTAAAGAATTAGTGAGCGAGTGAGTGAGTGAATTCCCTACTTGAAAGTTTTTTTTGCTTAATGAGACACAATATTATTGTATAGCTCGAGCACAATCAAAATTTGCTACTTTCAAAACGTCCGACAATGTACAGCGGGGACTAGATTGATTGGCTCATTCAATTGTAAATTAACAAATTTGCATAGTGTAAGTTCGTAAAAATGTAAAATAGAGGAAGTAATAGTTAAGGATAAAAGCTTGGGCTTAATGGCAAATTAACTGAGATGGTTTAAAGATTAAACAGATCGATCCATTTGAGGCAGAAAATGTACCAGCCGAACTTACACATGTGATACCTCTGCGAAATAAAAATATAAAAGTGTAATAACAAAATCCCATCAAACAAACATTTAAAATTTTAGTGATCTTTTTCTCGCTTCAGTAGCTTATCCTAGCAATTTTTTTACGTGCATTTTATACCTTCATATTCTCCATATGGCTGTTCATTTATTTTAAAAATTTGTTGAATTTTTAACAAAGCAGAAGAGAATAAAGAAACCATGGTACCATTCGTAAGAGGCTTAAAGCACTGTCCATAATTGGACTTCTAGCAAGAATTAAGCCCACACTTGTCTCTGAATTGAGTCATGATTTTGCGCAATAGGTTTGCGTCACTTAGTGATCATTTTTCAGCTAGCTCAAATTTAGCATAGAGGAGTGTGAATGAGTTTCCGATAAATTATTTTTTACAGTTGGATAACATTTCGTTAGAATGTACACATTGACACATTCAATTGCAGTAGATTTGATATGCTAACTTATTCAATTTTGCTGAGGATGTGGTTTTACCTATGAATAAACATTTTACACATTATTCATTTATGTAAAAGAAATTTCATGGGGACTTAAGATTAATAATAGTAGCTAATTAAGAATATAAAGCTAAGTTTTGAAATATTTCAATAAATATTTTCTACACATTCTGCATTTAAAATTGTGTCTGTCTTTGTTGTTGCCAAAGGACTGATCTTGTGATTACTTCGCTTCCCATTTAATAAATTGCGAAAAAGAAAACTCGTATTAGATAATTTAATGAATACAAAATTATATCGTTAAGTAATATATTAACAATAATATTTCGACTTTTCTAGCTTTTCTATGTATAGTATGCAGCAGTAAAAATGCATACTATCAAATCCTGACCGGAGGCAACAAATGCTTGCTCTTAATTGTAAATTGGTAGCCTCTCACAATGTGTCACAATTTTATAGCATGAAGTTCAGAAAGTCGAAAGGATAAGAACCATAATTATAAATTTTTTATTTTTTTACGAATGAGCAAATACTTTTTTTAATCTTTTTAGTCCCTTTTTTAATTTTTTAATTAAGTTATAATATTTTTTTGATTCATAGTTGGGCACAAGTAATTTTTTATAAGTTTTAACTTTTAAAAGGACCTTTCTATTTCTTAATGATCTTCACAATAGTCTGGGGGGAGAGATCCACATCGGTGACCGAATTATTAAAAGGTGGAAAGCCTGCAATTAATGATTTCAAATCTGGATTCTTAATATAAAAAATACTTAGAAATATGGTAAGCCGTTTTTTTATAGATTTGAACTTTCGAGAGCACATTTTTATGAATTGAAAAATCCGCATTTCGATTAAATATGCTAATGAATTATCGACTCTTAACTAATATTTCATTTTGCAAAAAATTTAAAAGTTGTTATGGAAAGACGTTCCTCAGTTCCTTCAGACGAAGCTGAAAAATGGAATTCAACCAACAAAACACTGAACAAAATGCATTTCTTATGAATAAAGTGCAAATAAAAAAAAAACAATCAAATACACTACATATTCAAGTGAACCTATTCTCAATATTCAGCGAAATAAAGCATTGTAAGATTTTTCTTATTTCAATTAATTCTTGAACATGTATCTCCATAAAATGTTAAGAATTTTGCAAATATATTAAAGTAGCTATGCATGCCTGGTTTTTTTCATTGTAAAGCTGTTCTTTTTCGAATAAAATTACATTGCACGCAAATATTTTGTGTATATCTTGAAAATGTGGAATTTTTTGCAAAAATATAGTTTAAATGAATTGATATATTATTCAAAGTATTGTCCATCGGTAATTATGGCATTTCCCAACTGTTTGAGTAATTTATGGATTCCAAAAAAACTGCTTATCTTTTCAAGCTAGGAACAAATGAAACCAATTTTTGATATCTTCAACTGAAGATTTATGGTGTAAGAATACCAAAAGAATTCCCCAATAGACGCGCACTTCAAACAAGGGTATTTTAGCGGACTTTCCCGATATTAAGAGAAACCGGAAATATAACTTGAAATAGCAGGTAATCGCTATCTGGAACAGCGGAAGATTTTGCCGATGTCGAATGGCAAATAATCAGCGTCGTCTCGCAAAACCCTGAAACGAGTGCTAGGCGAGTTGCAAGATTATTAGGAGTGATTTAAGTTTCAAGCGTTATTTATCGGGAGAGATAAAATTAATGTTGTCATATTCCAGTACATGAACTACTGGAAGGGATTCCGTGAGGACATTGGAGTTTTGTACTTGGCTTTTGTTATGCGATATAGAGAACATTATAGACCAAATTCTATGGACAGATGAATCGCAATTTACTATCATAAATTTCCAGAAACTTCATACCTGGTCCGATATTAACCCAAATAGGACAAGAGCGATTCATTTCAGCTTAAAGTCAATGTTTTAGCTGGTATCATCGGCAGCTGTTTAATATGTTAGGACTATTAATTTTGCAGCGAGTGCTAACCAAATTAATGCTCTATACATATACATATATATTATACTCAGGAGAATACACTGCCCAATGTACTTTAATATATCTCTCTGGATAATACAAGGGAAATTTTTTACCAACCCAATGAAGCAGAAGTCCATACTGTAACATTATGGACATAAAATTAAATGAAAAATTTACTGAACGCTGGATTAGACGGTGTGGACCGATTCCTTGTCATCCTCGATCTCCAAAACTAACTCCATTGGACTTTTGGAAGTATACTTAAGTCCTCTTAATAGCAGAAACAAATTAGTTAACAAAATTTGAACTCCAGCGCTGAAAACCAGGAGAGGCTCGCTACAGTGCACTTTACAGAGGGAATCAGAAGGAAGTTACTGGCATGCATCGAAAGTGTCTGACAGCATTTGGCGGATTTGGCGGTTTTTGTTAGATATTAAGATTAACCTAAACAGGTTTTGTGAGATATTAGCATTAACAAAGCAAAACGCATTTTGGGGTTAATTTCATTAAAATATATACCAAATACCACAAAACGTATTCCACAAATAAATTTTACTTCATGCCACAGAAACCCAAAAGAACCAATCAATTCTACTTATGACTATCTTTAAAATTGTAAGTAAAAATTATTTGAAACCAAATTTATTATCTGCAAAACTCAGTCCGGCGAAAGACCAGGTGTCTGTGGAAGAGACAATTAGCCATAGTCTCACTGATGCGATGTCTCGATCGAAATACTCCGTTCATTAATTTTTTGAAATTTTAAGCAAACTTCTATCCCCAAAAAATTTGTTCTGCTTATTTGGGGAAAACACAAAGTTTTTCGTTCGCTAAAAATTTATTTTAGGTGTTTATTTTTTTTTTATTTTTGTTTTCGTTTTATAAATATAATTAATTTATATAATAGTTACAAGCTTTGAAAAATCAAGAACCTTTAGTTAAATTTAGTTATATGCGGCAATCGCATATATGTACTACGAATTCCCGAGCGAATTTTGGAATTTCGATCATTGAATGTTAATTTTATGAATGCCTTTATTGTGGTTTTGTTCAGGGTTTCATTTTTATCTATATATTTATGTACATGTATATAGTTTTCCTCTGCCTTTCTTTCACGGGAGAATATTACAAAAAAAAACATATATACAGGCAGCATAATGCATGACCAACATCCAACATTGCCGCACCTTTTTTGCTTTCAATAAGAGATGATTTTAGCCTTTTATGGTACATCATTCACATAAATTATTTTTGCAGTACTTATTGAAAAATATTATGAATGTCCCAATTTCCTAAATAATTGTACGTGTATTCAAGGCTATAAGATTTAATTCACAGTAATGAAACATTGTTTTTTGTAAAGTTGAGGCATTAACCACGTAGTGCACTTAACAAAAAGTCTGTTTGTATCGTAAACGCACAAAAAATTTTACGAAAAGGGTTGAATGAAGTCACACGAGAATCAATTAATGGATATCGACCACACCAGACGGTGTGATAAGGGTATTAGCGTTGGTTTTCAACATTTACCAATTTAGAGTGGAATTAGAACGAGATGCAGTTGAAAATGTTAAGTAAAACAAATTATTATTCTTTGCATTAAAAAAAAGCCGATCCATCGGTGAAAGTATATCATAGACTGAAATTCCTTTGCCCTATGTTTAGATAGATGGTGAATCATTACACATTGAATTTCATTACTTCACAGACACAATTGGTTTCAACCACAGACGATAATAGTATTATTATAATGTATATAAGGGATATATTAAAGGATATTAATCGATAATAATTTTCAGCAAAACTCTTAGTTCACCATATGTGCACTACGTTGTTTTCTTAATCGTCCCGACCATTGCAGATTTTGAAATTACATTTAAAAAAGGGGGTACTACTTTACAGGTTATTTTTTTTAATAAGTTATTACTATTACTATTCTTCAAGTGTCTTGTCATTGGCATGAATCAATTTCCTGAGCACCAACCGACAGACTGATTTGGAAATAAATTTAACGAAGCAGAAAGCATAAATTTATATTTTTGTCTTGCCAGAAAACATATCATTTGTCATAAAATTATATTTAATTTTTGCTCTTAGTTACCAGTAACGAAACATATTTCAAAAGAGTACCAAAAAATTAGTTAAAATATCCCGACCTTCACCGTGGATTGCTTCTGTAATTTAAAAGATGATGCGAAAGATACAAAAACACCGGATAGGTTTTTTGAATCATCTTCAATGAAGAATTAAGTGGCGTTAGGCAAATCCGCCTTAGCCAATACCAAGGTTTTATTTAAGTTAATTGTTGTTTTTTCAATATTTTTCTCGAACGAATAGAACCGTGAGGAACCGTGCTGTTTTTTCATACACATTTTTTATATTATTAAAAAGTGACCACCTTTTCTTAAAACCATATTTTCCTAACTTTTTTTAGGTGATCTTTAAGTTCCTTACCTAACTTCACGTTTGTACAAAAACTAATTGCAATATTTTTTACTCAGACGATGAATTCCCAATAATAAAATTATTTTCTATCAAAAGCACATACATATACTGTATGGTATTTTTAGGATTTTGAAATAATCAAGATAAATTTAGTCAATGTACCTTTTTAGCATAGAACTTGTATAAAAAAATAATTTGAATATTATCGATAAAAACTCTCTCTGGTTCCAATGATAATTCCTTATCATTCTTTATTGCTTGATCTCCAAAACGAAGACCAACCACCAATTTCTTAAATGGTTGAATAACGTATAAAAAACAAGTCCATGCCTATAGTTGAGCCAGTTGGTTGTCAAAGCATCGCTTGATAAATGTTTAATTCGGAAAATTTACCACTTTTCGAAGGGAAAAACTACTCAACTTTGCTTATAATGAAATTGATAAAATTACAGCAATTTTTTGCTTTATTTTATGGTTTTAGGAATGATGCTCTAGCAACCTATGGATAGCGGTACATATAGTTGAGGCTTGAATGGCTACTCCTTTTGATTTAAACTCACACTTAAAAAAAAACAAAAAAAAAGCATTACGGCATATCTATTCTTTCGAAGTCAATAATTTTTCGATAGTGAACTGAATTCAAATACAGCCAAGCAACTACCGATGATGCAGCACTTTCATAAGCTCCAGAGTAGATAAAACCAATTCACCGTTTTATTTTGGAACACCTCAAAATAAGAGCAAAGGAATTAGCTAACAGTGTAAAGAAATATCTTGCATAAACATTTAAAAATAAAAACGCTTCGCGGAAAACAGATGCCGCGTTTTTTAACAATCGATCAAAATCAACAACGGGTTGATGGTTCAGAGTGCGGCTATAAGCTATTTTAGGGAAATCCAAACAAATTTTGAATTGTAACAATGGATAAAATATGGATTCATGACTTCATTCCTAAGTCCAAAAAGTAATTTTGGCAAAAGTCCCAGAGCTACTACAAAGCTACTACAAAAATACTAAAGACGCAACAAAGAATACCTCGAGAAAGGAAAAACAGTCACATTCGGTAGGACCGGGACTGCGATCATCAGCAAGTGCATTATTGATGGAGATAGCAACAATTGAGGTATCATAATTGATGAAGCAATGGAGGTCTGAGGATAGAAACACATAGAATAGAACAGTTAACATCGAGCTCGGAAGAATGCTCATTGAAAGATTGGATGAAGTAATGGGCTAAAAGATTAGTTAAAACTTGAGGATTGGATAAATACATAGGCTTGATTGTGAGGGAAAGCCACTGCTCTGTCTTTTAATGTGGATGAATTGATAAAAGCGTTTAAAATCAGGGAAAATGATGAAGAAGAAGGAAGAAGTCGAGGTAGGAGAAATCACTGTGTTCGGAGAACATAATGACGACTGAAAGGTAGTTAGAGAGGTCGAAATCTAAGGGAGATAAGAGACTTTCTCCTATTCGGTAAAATTCGGAGTATAATAAATATACCACGGTGGTAAGAGATTAATGTAAGCGAATGTTTCGGTATGAAAAACTTCAAGGGCATCGATCGCAGGAAGCTGAGTATCAGTTGTGATGTTGATTCGAAAATTCAAATAGAAATAGCTTCTGTTAGGCATTTTACTCAACCTGTTTAAAAAAAACAATATCAGTTCATGTTAAATTTAATACGTACAACATACAATATAAAATAAAAATAAAGTTCACATGACCTGATTTATTAATGTAAACTTTTTAAATTAAATTATTTTTTTTCGTTTTCTAGTTCCAATTATTAGTAAAGTCCGGCAGAAATGGCGAAAAACCACGAAATTGAAATGTCCCAATTCATCACATGCATGCACGACCCTCAGGTAAATTTTTATGTGAAATAATTTAAGTGACGCTTCATTATTTTCAACGTGTAGGCGTTATTGGCTAAGGCGTTGGAGGAGAGAAATTTATATGAATTTAAGATGGCACTTGAAATGGATGCAGATCCAACAAAAATGGATGAGACCACTAACATAAGCGTTTTTGAAAAAGCTCTGCAAAACTATGAATGCGTTGAATTTGTTGCAGAGTGTATTCGCAGAGGTTGCAGATACGATTATGTAAGTGTTTTTAAAATAAAATTTATGACATTTATTTTTCTACAAAGTTAATTTAATATAACTTAAGTCTCTGTGTTTCTTCTATGTATGTTAACCATCCAACAATAATAAGTTCTAGCGCCTTAACTGTACCACCGGATGTCAATTATAAGCACTTATAAACATGTATAATTCATCGTATGTACTCTGGGGTTATGTGTAATTAAATTCTCTTATGGTCGGCAAATTTAAATTTTTTCACCATAGGTTAATTTTTCGAATAGTTAACATCGGGCTCAGAAGAATTCTCACTGAAAGATTGTATGAAGTAATGGGTGAAAAAATTAGCTAATACTTGAAGGTCGGATGAATACATAAGTTTGAGTGTTGATCGAAAGCCACAGGAAAGATCAGAGATAAGGATGGATTGCATATGACTAAGATAGTCCAGGTAGGAGGATTCACTTCATTCGTTCGAAATCGGAGCGAGATAAGAAATTGATACGCCACAGTTTATTTCTCTTATTCCGTGGGGTTCGAAGTTTCTTATTATACCACCGTAGTATAAAGTTGATGCAAGCGAATGTTAAATGTTAATGGTATAAAAAACTTCAAGGGCATCGATCACAGAAAACTGAGAATCAGTTGTGATTGAGTTCAGGGACGATTAGCCAAGCAGGTGGTTTAATTTACCAAAGTAACCCAAGTTTACCCATTTGAAAATTCAAGTAGAAAGAGGTTTTAGAGTTAATGTAGATAACGGGGGCTGAAGAGAAAGAGCAAGGAAAATTTCAAGGTGATACTGGTCTAGAGTGAAGATAAGATAACTACTCATAATGAGAGAGATGGTCAATGAAAAATGCCTCTTTGTCAAAGAGAACATTTTAAAGGACATAATAAGGATTCTTCAGATTAAATCTATTGAAAGCGAAGGAGCTTAAAGTCATCAAGAACTACGACTTTATCATTTGGTAAAAAAATATTAATGAAGGAAGCGATCTTATAGTTGACGACTTTATAGACTATGGTTGGGTTAGCTTAGGTTGTATTGGCTGCCCATAGAGTACACCTAGGCTGCAGCTTAGGCCCATTGTGATACCACACGGGGCCACCCAGAGTCTAACCGTAGAACCACTTAATGTCCCTGATGAACACGCTTCAATCCACGAAGCTTGTCGAACAGACAGCTCATCAAAGAAAGAAGTGTTAAAGTAATGGCTTCTGCGATATGCAAGGGCTGGGCAATGACAGAGGAGGTGCTTAATAGTCTCTTCCTCCTATTCATTATGGCTACTTCTACAAAAGTCGTTGAAAAGCACAGTGTCAGATGATAGCTGCTACTATTTCACTGATGGCTTTTCTTCGAAATGAAAGGCCAGATCTGCCTAGTAGTCTCACATTCTTGCGTTTCCACGTGATGTCAACGATCTTTTCATACCATTTATCTGTCAGAAACCTACTTCGAGGTGGTATAGAAGCCAGTGAGTAATTTGATTGCGGTTTGGCAGTCAGCAAGGATAGAGATACTGTTAAGGGGTGGTGGGGTCCTCAGTGACCATTTCTGCCTGGAAATGCACACTAATGCAGTGTTTAGTTATGTAACCAGAGTGATCTTTTGAGACCCAGTTTCTCGGAGCAGATATCACTACTAACTCTGCCTTCTATCTTGAATCCGTCAGTATAAATCTGAACGGAATCTACTCCTGGAGGAAAGGGGCTTGAATTTTTTTTTATCAAAGGAGGGGGTTTATTTATTTATTTATTTATTTACATTTATTTATTTATTTCACTTAATACAAGCTACATAGATAACTAACAACAAAGAGAAAAACAAATTAACTAAATTATATAAACCTACTTATGAAGAAAACAGGGAAACAACAGAAAGGATCATTGGGGAGTTAAGTTGGTCAAGAGTAGGGCAAGCTAAGATTTTGGGAGGATTTATTTATAATATTTAACAAACGGAATGAATTACGGACTGGGTAGGGTAGGGCAGGGGCGATAAAGAGCTCGCTTGAGAGAGAGCTTATTTAAATGGAAGTCGAAGGTGGAGGAGTTGTTGGCCTTACGCAGCATTCGGGTAAAAGGTTCGAAGTGGCCATAGTTTGTACGGTGGGTTTCAAGGCGAAAAGTGGGGAAAGATCTGACGTTACGGGGGTTGGGGTTGAAGGATATTCTATGGAGGAGGTCTGGGCAGTCAATAGCGCCAACAAGGACTTGGTGGACAAAGACTATATCGGCTAAATCGCGGCGAAGGGAAAGGGGCTGGAGATCGATTAATTTTAGGCGTTTTTCATAGGGGGGAAGGTTGAGGTGGTCGGACCATGGACGATTACGCAAGGCAAAGCGGATGAATCTTCGTTGGACAGATTCAATTCTGTTGATGGCTGTGGAGTGTGAAGGTGACCCGACCTGACAGGCATAGGAGAGGACGGACAAAGCAGATGAAAAGGGATTTGGTGACATAAGGGTTAGAGAACTCCTTAGACCATCGTTCAACGAAACCGAGAGCGGAATTGGCCCTGTTAATGGAAAGGTCTATATGGGATCGGAAGTTGAGTTCGTTATCACAAACGACATCGAGGTCACGAAGGGATGTGACAGGGGGAACCGGCACACCGGAAAGGAGATAAGGTCTGGGAGGTGCGGAAGTGCGCTTGCGGGAGAAGGTAATTGCTTGGCATTTTGATATGTTAACTTCGAGAAAATTATGCTCACACCAGGTAAAAAAGTTATTTAGATCGTTTTGGAGGAGTGCGGAGTCAGAGACATTGGAGATAGGTTTAAAGATTTTCATGTCGTCGGCATAAGCTAGAATGTGAGAGTGATTAATCACGTTCACAACGTCGTTAGTGGACAATATGAAGAATAGTGGGCCGAGGTGGCTGCCTTGCGGAACTCCGGAGAGGGGTGAGAAGGGGTGAGAAATGAAGGAATCAAAACGGACCTTGTACTGACGGTTATCAAGGTAGGAGGAGATCCATGAGATAAGACGGGGAGGGAAACCAAGGTAGGTTAATTTGAGAATGAAAATTTCGTGGGAAATTTTGTCGAAGGCTTTGCTAAAGTCAGTTGCTATAACGTCAACTTCAGCGCCATTCTCCATAGCAAGGAGGGTGCGTGATACAAAGGTAGTTAGATTGGTGGTCGTGGATCTGTTAATAAGAAAGCCATGTTGAGAAGGGGACAAGACTGACTTGCAGTGGAATGACATAGAGTCATAGATGAGGCTTTCGAAGAGCTTAGGAATGCACGATAATTTGGCGACGGGTCGGTAGTTGGAAACGTCACTCTTGCAACCCTTTTTATGGATAGGGGTGATGTAAGAATCCTTCCAGAGATCGGGAAAAATTCCCTGTGAAAGGGAAAGCTGGAATAGAGCGGTGAGAGGCTCAATTAAATGGGTGGCGCACTTCTTAAGAAGAATGGCCGGAATACCGTCAGGGCCTGGGTCAGTATCATTAACGAGAGCGTTAATTTTGGCAGCAACTAAAGAGGGATCGATGACGATAGAAACAAGGGAGGTTTGAATGCAGTTGCGCATGTAAGAGAAGAAGTTAGGATCAGGGGTGGGATTTTGATCTCTAAAGGATTGACTGAAGAATTTAGCAAAGAGGTTGGCAATTACTGAAGGGTCGGATGAGGATAACTCGCCGAGATTAAGGACAGGGGGAAACCGTTAGACTTGCGTTTCACGTTTATAATCTTATAGAATAGTTTCGGGTCCGATATAAGTTTAGATTGCATGGAGGCGAGGTAGTCGTTGTTGAGGGCAGAGTATAGCTCAGAAAAAAGGTTGGAGAAAGCGATGTAGGAAGAGTAGTCTACGTCGGACCTGGATAAGAAATAGGAGTACTATAATTTGTTTCTTTTATTGCGTAGAGAGCGGAGTTCTTTATTATACCAGGGTGGTGAAGAAGAGCGGCTCTTTATAGGTTCAAAGGGTACGCATTGGGACACACAACTGAAGAGATCAGTATAAAAAAGGGTGACTTCTTTGATAATCGAAGATTGGGAATTTAAAGACGGAATGCGGAGATTCGAATTACTTAGGAGGAGGTTAAGCTTGGCAAAGTCGGCTTTACGATAGTTAAAGCAAGATCGGGGTGCGGGGAATAACGGTGGATGAGAGGTAATGTAGTCCAAGTGAGGGGTATGAGCTTTAAGAATCCGAAAGTGTCCATATTCCGTACATGTCCATATTTTTACCGAATTGAGCCTCGCGGCCGACTTGGTTGCAATCTGCTTTCCAAAGAGTTCCATTGCAATAAGGTGAGAAGAAGAAGTTGTTCTAAGCTCGCCCATAATTAATCGGGAAGTAGTTCTCTGGACCTTTTCTAAGGCATTCCGGTGCCAAACCTTGGAGAAGTCTGGCCACCAAACCAATTGCTGTTAGTTTGTTATTGTTAAAGGCGCCCTCAATTTCCAAGAATGTCGCAAATTTGTATTCCTTATAGTATAGATATATATAGATTTTTATTATAAGGCCAGCAAGGGTGATCTCGATAGATTTACCCTTGGTGTACGTATGCTGGGAGCATGAATGTTTCGATAGGTTCACGCTATCTCTAATACTCGTAGAGATGTCGATCATTCTTTCTAATGTTTTCAGAAGGCAAAACGATGGACTAATCGGTTGAAAGTCTTTAGGTTTACAGTGGGAGGTTTTTCCCTCTTTTAGGATATAGACAAGCTTAATCCCTGCCCAAGATGCAAAGATGTCCGTTAGACGCAGACAAGATCTGAAAGATGCACACAGGCCAAGGAGTTAGCAGTCTAGAAACTCTCTGAATCTCAGTCGGTATAACGCCAATCAATCCAGAAGAGCTATTTATGGTATAGTCCAGTCTAGTCCCATTTTACTTAGGATATCCCGTGCAATTTGATTGGAAACGGGAGCTGCCATAGTTTCGCTGGTCTACGCTGAGGTGCATCCAGGGAAATGCGTATCAAGGATATCAGCAGCTCAAGTGTCTCCTGAGGCAGGGGGAGACTGGGGTTGCTGGGGAATGATGAAAAAATATTTCGAACTTGGTTGGCCTCGGCCATTCCTTCTACACTGCTGCAGAAATATTTCCATGAGGAGCGCTTTGCTTTTCTTATTATATACTTAGGGATTCTACGGCTATCCTTGTAGGATGCCCATTCATTGGTCCGCCTGGCCCGATTAAAAAACCTGTGACACTCTTGCCTAGCGGTCGTGACCTCAATGGACCAAAGGAGGTCACGACCGCTAGGTATGTCTGTGGCTTAGTGAAGGTGGATTCATTCCCGACATTACAAATACGGGGGTTATATCCGCAGATAAATTACAGTTGAGACTCACCACTGTATTTAACGTACAAGCTTCCACAGACAGTGTGGTGCGCATTCGCATCTGTCTTAGTCCTCCGTTCTTTCGCTTCGTCAATAGTTCGTCGAAGGAGGCTATACGGGGGTGAGTTCTTCATGGTCATGCGCCATGTAGCTCGAAGTCAATCCAATGTGTAAGGATAAAGGCGCTATAGCTGCTATTATATAAGATGCAGGATCTGGGCTAACCTTCCCCTCTACAATAGAATCCACAGCTTCGGGACCAGTACGATGTCCTCCCGCTTACGCAAGAGGCGAAGGAGTAGTGCAGCAGCTGACACTACTTTGGAATGGTGTAGATTAATCTGCGCCACTCTCACTATTGCTGCAACTCGGAGACTCGGCTTCGATTACGGTTCTCTCTGCCTCGCCCGAATTCGTTACCAGGAAGTCCTCGCCCATCTTTTTCTTAATTACAGACTCTTGTCTTCTTGGTGGATGATTAAACCCTCACACATCCCCGACGCTGAGAGGATGCTGTCCTCATCAGCGACAGATGATGGGGGGATGTAGCTCTTGAATTCGACCCCCGGGTCGGGGGTGTCCACTGCGATTTCATCAGACACTACCTTAGTGGGGGTACCCTTTCTATCACCCTTCGGTCCCCTTAGTAGATCGTCAGGTTAATAGAGTAGAAGCCATACCTAACCTCCCTCTTAAACTCCGACAATATGGGCAGTGACTCCTCGCTTCTCCTCCAGTCCTGTGTAGGCAGCTGGGGGTTACACTCCTGAATTAGTGTTAGGATCTTATGGGGATCGGAGGGCTCTGCTGGAATTCAGGTCCTCGGTCTGCTCGAAATCTGATTCCTTTTCACAACCTTAGGCCTAACACATGGCCAAACCTCTCGTAGCAAATCGCTACCTCGTAAAGGTCAGCAGAACGCTGATCCGCACAGGCGATAAGTTTGATGCATCCCTGGTACCATCTTGTGTCTCGACAGATGGAGTTTATGGAACGTCTTCATGACTTCTCTATAAACCTTTAGCAACTCGATCCGCAACATTTTCCAGTTCTCCTGGGAGATGGTCTTATCCGGATTTTTGAGGTAGACCGTTACCCATAGAAGGGTACCTCGCGACTTCACTGAAGGACCTGGTGGGCTGAGAGGGCTTGGGGGCCTAGAGGGCCGGACCGGCTTTGGGCTTTTGGTTCAAGAAGGGGGCTTCTCCGTGAAATCCTCCATAGAGAGAGTACTAAGCTTTTCAAAAAACTTGAAAGCTGGTCCCTTCTCCAGGAAAGCTAACGCGGAGGGTTAAATACAACGCCTTGGTTTTGTAGCAGTAGGCTGAGGTGCCCCCATGGAAATCCTTGGTTACGACCTCAGGCGGACAGGTATCAGGAAAGCTCCGTTTGCATACAGCCGTATAACCCCCAGACTACAAACTATCCACAGGCACGGTTTGCGTGCAGCCTGTATTAGGGGATTTGGTAAGATATTGATACATGCTCATCGGCTGCCCAACCGACGTGGGTAACCTTACCAGGAGAGGTTAAACATACAACTCACGTCATTCTGGGCGTACTGAGTCTCCGTATGCTGAAATACCCACCGTGGTAATTTTATTTAAGAGAGTTATCATCCTCTCCGTCATACTGCAATTAGCCAGCACTCACAGCAGAGACATGACCTAACTAGGAGTCTGTCTCTAGCGACCACCACGAGAAGGTTGTAGTCGCACTACCAGCAGTGTACATACTAAATACGGCACATGTTTATAGACTATGAACATATTGTTTATAATTATGCACAGAGAGAAAGATACAACGGCCAGTTAAGTCATTATCACATGAAGACAGTGAAATCGGTATTACTATTTACGCTGGGAACTATGCTAATTTCAGTTAGGGCAAATAGGGAACAAAAAGGGAATCGATGAAAGAAGGTTTTAATGTACTAGGGGTGCAATGGGAGCAGTTGAACTCAAGTTGGAAGGAGGTTGGTCCGAAGAAGAAAAGAAGGAAGTGAATGTGGAATTAGGAATCTTGGCAGAGGAAAGATTAGTGCGTGTCGATGGATTTAATACGTGGATTAAAATTAAGTAAAAACCTGCCGTAAAATGCCAATTGGAGTTCGAAATCGAATTTGGAATATTAACGGGTACAAGGTTGTCGGAATTAGGGGACTACGAGGAAAATTAACAAAAAAAGGCAAGTTTGGCTCTTCCAGTACTGCTTGTAAATAATTCATATAGTAGCAGTGTTTAATTAGCGGTTCTTGAGCGTAGGGGGTTATTAATAGCCCGCAGTGCGGATAATGAATCCAAGTGGAGTGAGATTAGCCTCATTCACTCTGAAAGTTAATTCGCTTTTAAGAGGCATTAAATCTATCTTACCAATTAAAAATTGGTGAACAAATGCATTGTTAGCGGTTTCCCAACATTTCCGCAAAAAGTACATATCAAGGAGCCGATCATTATAGGGAGGAAGAAGAACTTAATTGCTCCATAACAAATTCTTGAGGGTAAACCTCACGAATTTTGTGTGTATGGACTCAACAAAATCTATGTAAATCAAATTGGGCTTGCGCATTCAAGAATTGGTCTAACAAAAGGAAAATAAAACTGTTTAAAGAAAAATCGATTGGAAAATTCATGGAATCATCTTTTGTTGAATTCCAACATAGAGCTGACTTTACGTTCCTTACAGTTACAGATATGCTCATTGATGTCTACTTTGCAATCTTATATACATAACTCTCAGATCCCGAACAGAAAGAACACGTCATAGAGCATAATTTCATAAAATATAATCGAAATTCAGGGGCTTGCGACATCTACTGAAAGTCATGACTTCGAATTTATCTACATTCAATTCTGAATTGTTATGTGTATACCAGAAGTGGAATATACATATTTATGTCATCTTAAACCGCGTTGCAGACGTTAATATTTTTAGCACAAAAGGATAATTTAATACCAACAGCATAGATTAAGATTTTGCAGGTTTTAAGAAGGTATTAGATCTCGTGCCTGCCCTGTGGACCTTCTGATGTAGCTAATATTTTGTTTGAAGTGGCGCGACAAAAAGAAACCCTGTCGAGCAAGTAATACCGAATCCACTTAATAAGCGAGGACGGAAACTCAATACATAGTCATTTAAGGGTTATTACATAATGAGAAAGCTGATCGAAAGCCTTATTGAAGTCAGTATAGATGGAATTTCTTTGTAAACCGTTTTAGAAACCTACTGTAATAAAGATGACAAATTTAAGAAGTTTCTTAGAAGTTTATTATTATAGTAAGACAGTAATGAGATGGAGGACAATCTCCTGGAAAATTTGTCTATATTAGCCTTCTTGAAGTTGTAAGCGTAGTTGCATGATTTTTAGTATTATCCGAACTACAAAAATAATCGATTTGGATAAGCGGGTGATATTTGTCCTGAGTAGAGAAAAGAATTGGACTGTGATCAACAATTGTATTGTTGCAGTCAGAAGAAAAAATGAGAGTAATCTGCCTACCTCATTCTTTCTCGTACTTATCTAACTAACCGAGAAATGAAGACTCTTTATAGCCTAACCTATTAAGGGATGGCTGCTATCGTTACCGGAATTGGTTTTCAATGAAAATAGTGTTATATATAAAACTTTCCACTGCCAAATTATTTAAGATTTGATGCTTCTTATAGGAGAATTTAATTTAAGTGTGCATAACACATTTAAAAATAAATACAAGTTTTCAATTTGTTTAAGAGCCTATCTTGCCTAATAAGTAAGGAATAGAGAGAGTTATGCTCTTTATATGTGAATTCACCTTAGGAGAGATCTGTTAAAAGTGTGCACCATTTTAGACAAAAAAGTTAGTAGTCAATTTCTGTATGTCAGTGGAGCGTGTTGGAATAACGTGGCGCGAACGAGTTGATCAACTTTTAACTTTATCGGAACATATAACCTCGCCATTCAGTGACAAGCGAGCAAATTAAATGCGAGCACAATTGAGTCCATTTCGCTAATTTTTGACAAAATTAAACGGGAAACGACTACCGAAACAACTCAAACAATGGAATGGAGCGGTGCATTGTTACCACCACCACCAATAAATGGCGCGCATAATGAGTATTAATGATATACTATAATATTATATATATATATAACAACTATGTTGCATTTTCATCACTTGACTTGCCTGAAAAACTAATTCCCACACGGAGCTTTCATATTGTGTAAGCAAGGCACTATGAAGTACTTTATTTCGCAATTTAACTGCTATTAATTAATCGCACTTATTTAAATTATCACCAATTGGGGAAAATGGCATTTTAAAATATTTTTTAAATTTTTCTCAAAATATTATTCAAGCTAATGTAGCCAGTACGCTCACGTACAGGGTTCTTACATGGTACAGCGGGTACGAGATGCATTAGCTTATATTTCGCCGTGAAAGCCTGCGACGTTAACGTTGCATTTCGGAAGCTATAGCCGACCGCTAAAAAATTCGTCCAGATCTTTCCAAACTAAAGACTTTTACAAAATTTTATCGAAATCCGTGAATTTCTCCTATTCCTAACTTGTTCCAATATTTTTTAAAAATATCGTTCTCGATTGTTCTTTCGTCTAAATAATATTGGAAGATTTCTTTCATATTATTAAGCAGTTTATTCTTTTAGTCTGAACTACTTTTACAATGATATATTTATTAATAAGAAAAATATTATTTTTTGCAGATAAATCGTCGGTTGAATAAACGCCCAATAAATTTTGCTGCAGACTCCCGAAATCCACAAATTCTCTCATATTTGCTGAAGTCCAGAGATATTCTAATTGATTCAAAATACGCTAGTCTAACGCCTCTTAACAGTTTAGCGAAAAATTTAACGTCTGAAAATGTAGACGATGTCTTCCAATGCATAAAGCAGCTAGTCGAATACGGTGCAAATCCGAATATTGCAGACCAGAAGGAAATGACACCAATTTTGTACATAATTAACAACAGGAAGCTAGATAATGATAAGAAAAAAGATATCATAAATTATATGATCGAATACTCCGAAGTCGATCTGGATACCTTTAGAGATGGTGAAGCCAGAGAGAAATTGAAGAGTCAGTTTCCCAATATAAAACTTCCTCAGCAAAAAACACATGGGCTGAGCTTTGAAACATTGTTAACACTCTTAAAAAATGGCGATGAAGAAAAGTTCATTAAGGTTTTCAATGATTACCAGGCAAATTTGTCAAACGAGGAGAACCAGCAAAGCATCACACAAGAACAAAGTATAAGTTTATTAATTGAAGCTATTAAAAAAGGCTTAAACGAGGCTTTAAACATTTTAATAAAGACTGGAATAAATATAAATATCGTAGAGAAAGGAAACACTTCAATTGAAATAGCTTGCATACATGGAAACTGTAAGGCCCTTCAGATGTTATTAGAGCAAGATGAGCTTCAACTAAGGAAGTATGAGAACTTGTTAATTACTGTCATTAAAAAATTGGATGAATCGACCTACAATAGCTTTTCTGATTACTATGCTTGCTTCTACACCCTTCTGGACTCATCTAAAATCGATATAAATGAAGTTGATCCTTCGGGATCATCTGCTTTGCATTACGCGGTTAAATACAAGAACGAAAAGGCTGTCATAGAGCTATTGAAAAGAGGTGCATATATTGGAACCAGAAGTCGTTTCAATGATATCCCAATATCTGGAATTAATCCTGAGGTTTTAGAAGAGTTTTTCGACAGCTGTATTACTACAAATGGATTAAAGCCCGGCGACGACAATTTCGAAATTATCATCAAATATGCGAACCTTATTCCAACACAAAGGGCACGCACTAAATCTGATATGTGTGCAATCAATGAAGAAATGCTGCCTATAGAACACATTGCTGATTCAAAAGATTTAAGACATTTGTTAAAGCACCCTCTTATCACCAGTTTCTTGTTTTTGAAGTGGCATCGACTTTCCGTGATTTTCTACATAAACTTCCTACTGTACTCACTGTTTTGCGTTTCCCTAGTCACTTACATCATTCTTCATTTTAATAATGAAACAGATGGAGCAATTGTTGGCACGTTTAAGACTTTTTCATTTCTAGGATTGGTTTATATGATATTTCGGGAAGCGATCCAGTTTATTATATCCCCACAAATGTTTATCAGATCAACAGTGAACTTCCTTGAAATTGCATTAATACTTTTGACGATAGTCACCTTATGTGATCCAAATTATGAAAAAGAAACGCAACGAGTTTTGGCCGTTTTCACAATTCTCTTAGCTTCCGTAGAGCTCTGCTTGCTTGTTGGATCCCTTCCAGTATTATCTATTTCCACTCACATGTTAATGCTGCGGGCTGTTTCTTCGACATTCATCAAAAGTTTTACTTTGTATTCGATTTTTGTGATCACATTTAGTATATGTTTTTATATACTCTTCGGTAAAGTAGAAAATCCAAATGAGAATACTGGAGAAGATAGTGAAAACGGAGAATTTAATAATTTTGTAAACCCTTTCACTGCTATCATCAAGACTATTGTTATGATGACTGGAGAATTCGATGCTGGAGACATCAACTTTAATTCTTTTATAAGCTACTTAGTATTTCTCATTTTTGTAGTCTTCATGTCGATTGTGCTGTTCAATCTGTTAAACGGTTTGGCTGTTAGTGACACACAGGTAAGCTTAAACACAAATGAAATCCTAATGATTAGGTATAAAATTTACATTTAGAAACAATTTGCTGAAAGAAGCTCAAGAATTCCATGTTTTTAAATCCGTTGTCTTATACCTATACACTTATTATATACCTACGAGTAATTTATTCAAATTGAACTTATTTTTGCGGAATTACACGAAAGGTCGTGTCTTTGAAATTATTCACAAACTCCTTACATAAGTAAAGAGAACTTAACGTAGCGCTATCTATTTAAAGCTTAGCTAAAGCCTTTCGTATGAGGGAAGTGCAGCCAATTTTTTGTGCGATTAAAAAGAGGAATCTTTACACTTCTATAAGAAAAATTCCACACCTCCTGATGTGTCTGTAATTCGTGTGTAATAAGCATTTTTTTGAAAAAAGATATTGAAAAATGCTGCATACGTGAGAGTATTAAAATGCGAATTCGTCTAGAAAGAGATATACACAACACCTGTAATAGTATGACGTAAGGCAAAAAGAAGTCTGTGGCACTCCACTGACATAGAAAATGGACACAAACGCCAAACTAGTTGTGTTTTACTACACTTATATCACTTATATCACATTTTCTTAGGCAACTGCAACTCTGAGAGTGCTTCAATTTTACCCTAGTAAGCAAAGTCTTGCTAGATTAACTTTGTACCCTATCAATGCATCTTTAAAGTATTCAATTAAAGTCTGCTAATCTTGCTTGGAAAAATTAAACGGTACATTAAGTTCTTATCGTTTTTCTAAGGCAACAGAGCAAATTTATATTCTTCATATAAAATAAATTGAATGTTCCATAGTGATTTGCTGTCAAGCAAAACTTAAAAAAATATTGACGACCATAATGAATTATCATTTACCGCTAATTTTAGATTTGCGTTAAAAATGTAATTTTTCATATGGTATTTAAGAGAAAATTTTAAATAGTTACTTCTTAGCACGATTGAAAGCATCTGATATGGTGAACATGTTTACACCGAACATCTACTATCTACTATCCGAATGTCCTTTCCAAAAATGTTAACAATATTGACCTTGCACCAGGTACACTCACTTTCGCAAGTGGGAAAATGTTTTTGATTTTTCTAAAATTCACCTTTTCATCGAATTTTCTCCGAAATTGGTAAGTAGGAATTGTAAAGATCAAATAGAGTAAGATTGGGGCTAAGTACCATTTTCATGTAGATAAATAATTACACATTCATTCAGATGGTCTTTGTCATAAAACATAAAACAATTAAATCATAAACAGCATACTTAACAAAAGAAATATTTCCACAAGAGCAGACATTTTTAAGAAAGGCCATATATTTACTTCAGTCGTCAATTAGTGCATATGACAATTAATTCGAAAACGAAAATTTTTCAAAAATGTGCACCGATTTGTAGACCTTGCGAATATTTCTATCGACAAATTAACATTTTTATTGAATGCCTGCAGAACACAGCTTAGCCTGAGTCAAGAATGCAGAAACTTCCGCTTGCTTAAAACGAAGAAATATGCATAACAATTTGTTCAGAAACCTATACGTCCCGCTACATTCAACTTGAAAATTTGTATGTCGCCTTCTTCATCAAACAAATTAAGTTATTTATAATGAACTTGTACACAATTCAGTCGCAGTCTTGGCTTATTCGTTTAATCACTGCGATTAAAATATTTTACTCTACTTAAAACACTTTGTCTCCCGAATAAATGAATCTAAAAATGGAAAAATTTGGCGTTAGTTATAAAGGTTACACCATAATGACAGCTTGATGAAACTATGATTTGAAGTTTCCCCTCTAATTTGTTTGGCACGATTCATCTGAATAAGCATTCGTAATTTAATGATGACAAAATCAACGAAAATATTTAATAATTTTTAAGAATTTGAAAATTAGATCTACTATTTTTAGAAAAGAAACAATTATCATTATTATCGTCACGCTTGGTTTCTCTATGCTGGAGAAGCTTCGCTGCGATAAAATCCATAGTTAACTTATAATATACTCTTAAAATACCAAAAAAAGTAATATACCAAAAAAAGGTAAGAGAATTCGATCAAGGACATGTTTGACATTCACCTTAAAAACTTCTCCATTTTTTTACTTAGTATATTCTAAATATGCCCAGTTTAGACGTGGGGGTGTGATGTGGTGCCATAGTTTCCGTTAAAATTTATTTGCAAGTTATTCGCAGAAACAAAAAGGCACTGTTTAATTTGCTATTATATCTATGACTTTTCTGCTATTATATCTATGACTTTTCTGCAGTAATAATCAAAAGTAATTATCTGTGTATGCTAAACAAAGGTTTTTTCGGTAATTTTTGGAGACATATTGTTCATTTTACGACTTTTGCAATTAGAAGGCAATAAAACAGCAATATGCCAGTTAAAGATTTCTAAGGAACAGATTTTTCTACTTCTATTTAACCTAGACATGTTGTACCTTGTTGGAAAGGTAATAAGATAAGCAATTTGATAAAAATAATAAATAGGTATATTAATTACATGGATTTCAGAGAAAATTCGGGGATAATCGGAATTTTAGGAAAATGAAAAACTTTTTTACACTTTCGGAAGTAAGTGTACCTGCAGTAAGCAGTGGAAGAACAACATTGTTAACATCTGGTCAAAACAGTTTGGAGTTTACTGACCTGAAAATAAAAAATTGTATGGCATGGGGAGCAGCCATCTCAATTGTTTGGGAGTTACAGTTTGGTTCGTATATTTCTAATTTTCGTGGTATGGTATTATATTTTTATCTTTTGATCAACTTAACGTAGCGAAATCCAACTCATGCCAAAAATCTACTATTTCAATATCCTTTCCAGAGATGACAACAATTTTGACCTACCACTACCTACTACAGGTACACTCACTTCCGAAATTGGGAAATATGCTTCTCATTATCCTAAACTTCAGTTTTTCTGACATTTTCTCTGAAATTCATTTAATGAATATACAAGGTGACGCAAAATTAATCACTCTATCGGAAGATGTTATATATTGCAAATGGCGTCGTACGTCAATCATATTTGACATTTGTGAACTACACAGCTGCAGAATACAAACAGACAAGCAATGTATCGCTATACACCGGAAGAGCGTGGAATAATTGTGTCCTTTTTCTTGACTAATAATCGGTCGGTGGTGTTAGCGCAGCGACGAGGCGCACTTCCGTTTAAGCGGTTACGTCAATAAACAAAATCTCCGTTTCTGGGGCACGGAAAATCCGCGTGTCATGCGCGAAGAGCCGGTACAGCCGTATTTTTTTGAGGACGCCATGATAAACGACCGCACACACAGCACGAGCCACAATGGATATTGTGAAGGAAGCGTTTCCTGGTCGCGTAATCTCCCGTTTTTGCGATTTGGCATGGCCAACCAGATCGTCCGATTTAACCGCCCCAGACTTCTTTCTTTGGGGCTACTTGAAGTCGCGGGTTTATGCTAACAATACTCAGACAATCGCAGCCCTTAAAAAGAATATGCGACAGGAATGCGAACAGTTATCACCGGAAATCTTGCGGAAAGTCATGGAAAATGCGATAAAACGGGCACAAATGTGTATCAACACTGGCGGCAGCCACTTGACGGATATCATCTTTTCCACTTAACAGAAAAAATTGTAAAGGTCCAAAGATAAAGATTTCCATCAGTCAAAATATTTTTTTTATTTAATAAAAAACTTATACAAAAACAAAATTTTATGATTAATTTTGCGCCACCTTGTACCTATTTATTATTTTTATAATTTTGACTATCTTATTTCCTTTCCAAAAAGGTCTTCATGTGTTTTGAATAGGCTAAGAAACTTCTAAATAACAGCATACTAGGCTTTAAGCTGTAATATTCGATCAACCGTTTTTGATTCTGAGCCTTTTAGAGCAATGGCAATAGAAAATAGAAAAATGATTAAAGCATGAAGCACCAAATATATAATTCAATGTAGTACTCTAAATAAATTCATATGTAATTCTCTCGTGAAAATTGTCCTAAAAATTTCGTAAACGTGTTAAAAGTTTCTAAAATACCTATATATTTTAAACTCAATTTAGTATTCAACGTGTTTAAAAATGTCTCATTAGACTGAATTTCCATTTCTAGGTAATCAAAGCACAGGCGGAACTCAATGGTTGCATATGTCGTACATACCTCCTAGCAAATTACGAAAAATCTCTTATCGGACGAAATGGACAAAGAGCATCATTCATTAACTATCAACCATTTAAGTCAATCTGCAAGAGACTAACAAATCTCTTTCCAAATTACATCAACGGTCTACACATTGCTATTTTACCAAACGATAACAATAAAATTTTAGTACCTGTCTCACCTATCAGGAAAATAGACTCAACTCCATTAAAAAGAAATGGCTCAGCATTTCTTTACAGAAATGGAGATGAAACTGATAGAGAAAAGAAAATCCTTGGTGCACCACTGAGAGTACTGCCATGCTGCTGCGTTTGCTTTAAGGGAAAATGCTCTGAAATGGATGTCAGAACAGTTAAAACAGCAATGGCAGTGATAGAAAAGAAACAACTGCTACACAAGCACAAGCAAAAAATATATGAAATGGAGAATAGACTGAAGAAGATCGATGACAAAGTGGATAAGGTTCTTCTTTTACTTCAAGAGATTAACGCAAGATGAGAAATTCCTTCTACATCTTTTCTTATAAAAAGTAATGTTTTCGTTAAAATATATGTTTTTTGTGTAATTTCAATGATGTTAGAGTAAGATTAATGGAATTAAATAATCAATTTTTTATTAATTAATTTATAACAATTTTTTGATTACAAAAAATGCAAATTTATTCTTAATAATATAATGCTAATAGCTCACCAAAACTGCTCAAAATGTCCTCCGCCACCTGCGATGCATGTCAATAATTATTGAAATTTTATCGCTGGAGTCCCAATTCTGCTAATTAATTTCTCCCTGGTGTTAACAGGGCTTAAGTAAATTTCATCGTGCATCGTTCCTCATAAGGAAAAGTCCAAAGGAGTAAGGTCTGGAGGTAGGAGTAGGCCAAGGAAATTCATTAATTTTTAATTTCACAATGTTACCAGAATGCGGTAAACATTGACCGACATTATTCAGAGAGATGTCTTCAAGTAGTTCTGGCAGTGTATTCTCCAAAAAGTCTACATAAATTTGGCTATTAAGCACTTGCGGCAAAATGAATGGTCTTATTAAATGATTGCCGCTGATACCAATCCAAACGTTGACATTAAATTTATGCTGAAATGATGTTGCCCTTGTCTTCTATGGGTTAGTATCCGAAGGTATGAAGGTTGTGGAAGTTCATGATGCCCTAGTGTCTATGTCGCATTCCAGAAGCCAAATGCAAAACTCTAATCTTCTCTCGGAATCTCCTTCCAGAAGTCCTTTTTCTGGCATATGATAATATTGATGCAACCTTTATCGAAGAAAAAACTGTATGTGAAGACACTCCTAATCGTCTTCCGACTTGTCTCATGCTCGTTTCAGGGAGTTGTCTGACGATGCTGTGTTCCATCTTGTTGTAGGTAATCTTTGAGTCTGACCATAGATAGGTTGGCATATCTTTCAGTTTTATCATAAACTGTGCTGGAGGTGTTAAATTTGTGCTGCCAGAAAGTTAGCTCCTTAGGCTCCTAGGTCTTATCATTGCGGCCTTTTTGGAGATGCTCCGGCGCACCGTGGGCTGATGTAGGAAGCGAGGGCAGCAAGATCGGTTGAAACCTTCTAGGGCTAATGTCAAATTCGCCATGAGATTTAGAGAAGAGCTTTCGTTGTGATGCAAGGTCAGTGGGGCGTACTTCTTGGTGAATGGAAACCAATACATTAGTTTTGATTTTTCCATCGATACGAGTCCGGTTTGTCGTGGAAGTATGCAAAGAGAAAACGGATATTGTCGTAGATTCTCGTAAACGGGATAATATTTATTTTTTATTTAATTTGATTTGCGCTTAATACAAGCTACATAAAATAAGGACTTAAAAAGAAAAAAAAAAAAACAATTAATTAACTAACAACTAGACTTAGAAAATAATTAACAAAAATAAAAAGAAAGGAGAGTAGGGAAAGGGAGTGGGGCGGGCAGAGCTTAAGGGGGGTTATTAAGGCATTTCTTGAGTGATGCCTTACTCAGGTGGAAATCGAAGGATGGGAGGGAGTTGGCTATATATAATGGCATATATAATGTCTTTATCTAAACCCAACAGATTGCATAGTGAGCTTAACGACAGGTGATATAAGGGGATTGATGAAAGACGGCTTAAGCGTGCTAGGGGGTCTAACGGGGAGAATATTGGGTGGAGTCTGGTCGGAAGACGAGGTGAAATATTATTTCGTATAGGCCCTAAATAGTGTAGCATTAATATTCTTTAGTGAATACCTAAAAAAAAAATGTCAATATGTGTGTGAATGCCTGTCTATTCTAAAAATGCTGAAATGTGGAGAAAACCTGCATCTGCACATCCCTGGAATCGAAATTCAATTTAATTTGACCAGTATAATTTGCGGTTGATACCTTCCAGATTCTAATTCGAAGAGTAGTCGCTTTGGTGGATACCTACACCGAAGACTGTCAAAATCAGATTGAGAATTTCCCGTTTGTCCCTTTTTTATACTAGATTTTGTGGTATTTAGTAGCCACTTCATTTGCAAAGACTACTGCAATTTAATTTTTCAATACCTAGTGTCGTCTTGGAATGCAGATGTCGCATTATGTGCTCCAGGGATATTGCTGCTGTCATTTAATAGTTGTTACTTGCTGTCTTTTAATAGCTGTTACTTGCTGTCATGTGACTATTACTATTATTACTATTCTAAAGGGAGATGTTATGTGGATAAGCATAACATTGTTTTTATTTGTCGTTGTAGATCTAAACTAGGTTGCTTTCTAATTCATGTCGCGGCTGCAACAGCGGTGCTGATATGTAGAGTAATAACGTTGATTAAGATAGACTTACATTGCCAGAAAGACCCATCCCAAGGACGTCGACTGAGCTGTTGAAGTGTCTGGATCTGCGCGTCGTAGTTCACTCGGAGAATTTGTGTAGATTTTAGTTCCTATAATCACATCAATACGTGAAGGTCGGTTACACTCAAAGTTTGCTAGTACAAGACCACATAACTGAGATCAGAGTTTCTGAATGACGTTTCGATGGCATTGGTTGTGAGTGTAGGCATGTCTATGACCATACTGGCTAACAGAAGTTAGCATCCACAGCAGAGCCTGTCTTACCTGCCTTAGCCAAGCTTTGACTACGCCAACCTCTTTAACACCAACCCCAGAAACAGCGATATTGACCGTTTCTTTTCTAAGAAGGCATTTATAAAATTGCATTCAGAACCTTGATCGAGAAGAGTCCGGTCTTTAATGAGGCGACCTTCAGCTGATCTGATGAAAACTATGACAGTGGTCAATAAGACTATTGCAAGGGCTTGTTAATTATAAGCTAAATACGAGATGACTGTAATAGAGCCTTGAATCTCGTATTTAGATTGACTCGAAGGTAGCGTCAGGCACTAAATGACGGTTTGACCTTCTTGCCAGCAACCGTTATAGATTGCGGAGTAGAAGTAGTTCCTTGTACGCTCATTGGGACAGTCTTGTGCAACATATTATACTATGTTCTGACAAAGCATTCATCGTTTCTCTGAATTGCAATTTGGCACATTCCGATGTGATCTGAGCCAATTAGTACACAACCTTTACCGCACAATAGCAATTCTGCCATCTACAGATTTATGTATATCGAAACTGGGGTAGAACAACACAAAATGTCTTTGCTGACATATAACACAACGATGGTTGGAAGTTGTTGACGAATAGAGACTTTTAACTGTAGCCTTTGGGCTTTTAGAAGCAGGGGCCGTTGTTTTTTTTTTTTTTTTTTTTGTTTTGAGAACGACTTGCTAGCATTAATTGTTTGGCTTCTCGACGCTGGCGTGGAAATGAGATATACTTCCGATTCCGAGTCTTCGCTGAAGATTTTCAAGAGCTCCTACATGCTGATAGAAACTATCGACTACACGTCGAAGTTTGCTTGTTGCTTCTGATAACATAGACGGAAGGTTAACCAAAGCAGTTAATCTAGCGCTAACTAAGATCGTGGTATTGTTATGACGTTCAAAAAGTATCTTCCAAGCGACTGAATAATTTGCATCTATTACTACCTGCAGGAGTCTCGATGCTTCTCCAGACAAAGATGATTTGAGATAGTGCAATTTTTGCACTTGAAACAGTGCTTAAAGCTACATATGTAATTGCCTTTAATCGCCGACCATTCGAGGTATGACCCGCTAAAGACAACAGATTACTTTTGGTAGCTTGACGGCTTGCACCAAAGATTTTTCTCGAATAGTAGAATTTACAGGCGATGTATCTTCAGAAACGGATAAGGTCGTATTCGCAGGTTGCATTTGATCACTAATCCAGCTAGAAGCATCGTTGAAAGCCGACCCAATTTCTGCAAAAGTGTCTGTATAATCTTCTTCCGTTTCCAGTTGCTCGCTCGTACTGACTTCGTATTATTCATCCTAAAGTTGTAGGTATTGCGGTTTATCTTTACCCGTCTTTAATAAATTCGTCATAAATTTATTAATACGTTCATCGTAACTTGTTAACTTCTTCTTTAAATTCATTGTTGTAAGAATTTAATTTATTGTTAATAATTAAAAGTGCGGAAATTAAGGGACTCAAGTTAAAATTTAAAAAAAAATTTATGGAATCAGCGACATTATCTCTGATAAACTTTTAATAATACTTTCACAACCACTATTCGGTATAAAGTTTAAAGTTGCAAATTTTAATATCAATACGATCAGTGCAAGTTCCAAAGATTTCACAGAGCAAAAGTTTATAGTTAATATTCTCTACAGTTCAAGCTGAAAGTTCGAAAGTTTAACATCAACATTTTTTTATCGATTTGGTTCGAGAATTTAAGCTTAAAGTTTAAACATTTCAAAGGGAATTTAATTTTTACTTGTCCAAAAAAATTGCTGGCACTGAAGCATAACAAGCGGCAGCTCAGCTCAAAGCTTAAGCATCTAGCGTAATAAGCTAAGCCGAGTTCATATGTGATATGTAAATGTTTTATGTTATAACATATAGTTTAATATTTGATTTTGAAGACAAGAATGAGGTTTAGTATTATAAATGAATTTCTCACTCCTACTTAGGTACATAGTCCAACCGTCCGAGTACAATATAGAGGCAGTAGAGCAGCTTCTGAGATTGTCCAGTCCCATTGTTCACATTACTCTTCTATATAGGCACCTCGCGCACTGAGTGACAATATGCACGAATTTTGCGTTTTGGTTTCCCTAAAAATAAATTTTTCATATCTGCTGGACAATATGTTTTTCGCACATTTTTTTTTGTTTATTTGCTATTCTTCTTTTTTTTTAAAGCGTGTTATTACAGTTGATTTACTTTTATTTAAAATTTGACATATTTTTCTTTCGGTTTTACCTTTTTCAAAATTTGCACTTATGGCTTTTGTTTTCATATATGTACACATATTTTAATTTGCTTTTTATGAATATCGATAGGGGCCTGTGGGTTCGAATTCCACGAATAACCATGGTCTTATGCGCTACGTGGTAACACAATGGGCCACAAATTGGCCTAAGTGTGCCTTTCTAGGCAGCCACAGTTAAAAAAAAAAAATATCGATACCAAAATAAATAAAAATTAGAATAATTAAATAATATTTGTTATTTCGTATAAACAATTTTTTGTAATAATTGGAACGACTGCGACTGTGAGGTGTTGAGAGTTAAAGCATTTCGGGCACCGGCTGGCCAATTTAGTGATGTCCGCCGATGCTGCTGCCGAGGATTTATGGGACTTGGCCTCTTCTTTCGGCCCCGTCATGGTGCCACTCAACATTTGTCTTTATTTTGCTTCTATATTACGCATCAAATTTATCTTTATCCACCCCTATTTTTTACTTATTTAATTCTAATTATAGTTAATTACTATAAAAATAGTAGTTATAATTAGTCTTTATTTATAATAAATGCTTTAATTAGGTTAATTTTTGTTTTTTTATATTTAGTTATAGTTTTTTTAGTTGGGCTACACCCCAAACTGGTCTACTGAAATATTTAAGATAAAAGAAGTAAAAAGTACTTAACCGATAAGATACATTCTTGAAGACTACCAAGGAAATATAATTCAGGATTATGAACTAGAGCTAGCCCCAGTAAAATATCTCGATCTTTATTTCGTGGAAAAAGTTTTTAAAAAACGGGGTAATAATGTATTTGTAAAATGGCTTGGATTTCTGCAAAAGCACAAAACGTGGATTAATTTTTGTTAAGTTTTGTAAAGAGTTTTTATTGCAGTAATATTGTTGATCCTAAACAGTGAATCAGATCGACTAAAGACGTTTATGAACTTAACTTTGGATGATAAGAAATCATATAAGTTGGCAAGAAGCGGTTTATTTTACCCTAATCTGAAAGATATAGCAAAATGGTACTTTTTCTGTATGGGAATGAATGCCTTAAATTGCTCCTAACTGTACCCATGCTAGATGTAACAATGAATGCGGCCCGTACTTCACAATGTTCAGATTGTTTTTTTAATATTCTTAGATTTTTAACAGGCAGATTTATATTGCTTGGTCTTTGTTTTGAGATTTATTTTTTTTTACTTATTTTATTTTTAACATTTTACACAAAAAATATAAAAAAGCATTCTGATATATTATTACGTGGTATGATATGAGGGTTCTAGCACACTTTTACCCTTTAAAATATATACAGGACTTACGCAATATTGTGAAATAGAGCAACCCGATAAGGGCAAAACAACAAACGCAGCGCGCAAAAAAATACCATAAAACCAGCATGGGCCAAACAACAAACACTGCATACAAAGAAAATATCAGATAACCAACATCAACATTACAGTTTTTATATGAACTCTACGAAAATAAATTTTATAAAATAAAAATTCAGTTTCCCTCTTCAAATAAAATTCTTACTCTGCCGCTTTATGTTTTACTCTACATTTCCACTCACTTCACATTTCTTTTGCATTTAAACACATAACACTGTCTTAGGTACGTACATACAATTCGCTCCAAATTCCTATCTTAGCTCTCCTATCCTTAGCTCTCCCACCTTCAAAAAGCCCGCAATGATCACAAAAATTATTTTAGTTCCTAACCCTGCCAGCACTCAATCCTCTTCCCGTTCCCTACCCTCTTCTGCCAAAGTCCATCCCCTAGCTGTCTTTCCATATACTACCAAAACGTTAGAGGCCTGCGCTCTAAAACTTACTCAGTTTTCCAGAATTCCTTTCTCTTCCCTTACGACATTTTTGCGCTCACAGAAACCAACTTAATCCCTAGCGTAAATAGCAATGAATTATTTTCTGCGGACTTCACTGTTTTTCGTGCTGACGCCAGCGATAATGACTTAGCCCCTATTAGTCGCGGCGTCCTCCTTGCTGTTCGCAACCGCTTCGACGCTAGCCTTTTTACTTCCTCTAACACCACTAATTGTAATTTCGTCTGCATCAAAACTTCTCTAACTTCTAAATTCTTGTATATACTCTGCGTCTACATTCGTCCCTCCCAGCCGCTTGAGACGTATAAAATTGCCACCGATGTGATTGATTCACTCTTCAATAGTCTTGGTCCAAATGATGAAGTCATCGTTCTTGGCGACTTTAATCTCCCTCGCCTTCAATGGATCCGGTCTGATGACCAACTCCATTATGTCCCTTCCAACACCCTCTCTGATAAAGAGACTTTCTTCATTGACCGCGTCTCCGACTCTGGTCTCTACCAAATTAGTGGTGTAACTAGATTTGATTTTTGCTTCCGATCTAGTCAACTCGGTTGTCATCGAGGGTACTCATCTCCTCTCCACACTGGACCAGTACCACCCCCCACTCTTCCTCACTTTTTCTCTTGAATCCCCCCTTCTTCATACTCACTCTGAAACGTCTTACTCTTTCAACTTCCGAGCACGGGAAATCACCTACTTGATCAATCGTCCCTTGACGATTGATTCACAGCTTTCTGCTGAGGATGTCACAGACGTTTTCTACACCGAACTATTTGCCTGTTTAGCTCAGTCTATTCCCTTCCAACCTCGTAGAGATCATGCCTCATGTCCCCCTTGGTACAATAAAGAACTTCGCTCTCTTCGAAATAAGAGAAACAAACTGTGGCAGGCCTATCTCTTAACTCGATCGGATCCCGACCTGTCCAATTACCTCTATGTGGCTTCCCTGTTCTCTGAACGCAGCCAATCCTCTTACCTCGACTATTTGGAACATCTGCAGTCAACTCTTCGCTCAGATCCTAAACGCTTTTACCAATTCATTAACATCAAAAGAAAATCCAGTGGCTATCCTTCAACACTTAAACTTGACGACACATCTTCTTCCGACCCTCGCATAATTGCTAATCTTTTCGCTCAACACTTCAGTCAATCCTTCAGTGAGCACTCTCCCGAGCCTGATGCTACCTACTTCCACTTCATGCGCTCTTTCCCACAGACTACTAGCATCTGTCAAAATTGGCTCTTCAGTAGTTGCTGCCTCCATCAACACTCTTGCTGATGATCACAGGGACTGCCATCGTTCTGAAAAAGTGCGCTCAACACTTGATTGAACCTCTTACCCACATCTTTCAACTTTCTATTGCCCAAAGTATCTTCCCTTCTAGATGGAAAGATTCCTTTATCATCCCCATTCATAATAAGGGCTGTAAGAGTGATATCTCCAACTACCGTCCTATAGCCAAACTCTCCTGCATACCCAAACTCTTCGAAAAAATTGTAACGATTGTTCATTCTTTCATTGTAAATCCTTATTTTCCCCTTCACAGCACGGTTTCCTTAAAGGCAGTCAACTACTACTAACCTTACCGACTTCGTCTCTAAATCACTATGTGGCTTGAAAAACGGTCAGAGGTCGACGTCATCGCTACTGACTTCAGCAAGGCGTTCGACAAATTCTCACATAAATTAATTATCTTCAAACTCAGCTACCTTGGCTTCAATCAGCCTTTTCTCTCCTTGATCAACGCCAGTACAAGGTCCTCTTCTCTTCCTCGTCCTCTAACCCTTTCGTGGCCAATTCTGGTGTTCCCCAGGGAAGTCATTTAGGACCGTTGCTTTTCATTCTGGCTATTAATGATGTTGAGTGTATTATTAAGCACTCGGATCTTTTTATCTACGCCGACGACATGAAAATCTCTAAACGGATATCCTCTCCCACGGACTCACGACTCCTTCAAGACAACCTTGACAACTTTAGTATATGGTGCCACAAAAACTCTCTTGAGCTTAATGTCTACAAATGCCAATCTATTACTTTTTCCCGCAGACGCCCTTCCTCTCCTCCCAGAGTTTACCAGTTATCTGATGAAACTATCCCCTATGTTTCCCCTCTTCGCGACCTTGGTGTCATTTGTGATAGCGAACTTAATTTTCGTGATCACATTGACAGTGTGGTTGCTAGAGCCAACTCTGCACTTGTCTTTGTTAAGCGCTGGTCTAAGGAGTTCCTTGATCCCTATGTTACCAAATCCCTCTATGTCTCCTTCGTCAGGCCTCTGCTCGAATACGCTTGCCAAGTTTGGTCTCCATACTAATCTACAAGCATCAACAGGATTGAGGCTGTTCAGCGTAAGTTCCTTCGGTTTCCTTTACGTGAGCTTCCTTGGTCTGACCGTCTGTATCTTCCCCCTTACGAAAACCGCTTGATGCTTATTGACTTGCAGCTCTTATGGAAGCGGCGCGACCTCGCTGATATTACATTCATCCATCAGCTGCTTTCTGGGGAGATTGATTGCTCTCTCTCTGCTTCAGCGGATTTCTTTCTACACCAACCCCCGTTATGTCAGGTCGGCCCCTCTCTTTCGCCCTGCTTACCACCGCACCAACTTCGGACTTGCCGAGCCTCTCACCCGCATGCTTCGAGAGGCCAACTCCCTTCCCTCCTTCGACTTCCCTAGCTTATAAGTTCAATTTAATTCTAAGCTTTAATTGTTATTGTTAAATAAATAAATGTTACGTAGCTTGTATTAAGCGAATTAAATAAATAAATGAAACCCTTGACAAACTTGTAACCCGTATAGTCAATCGCATCCTCCAAAGCGAAGGGCGAAAAATCGTGAACTCGATAATAAACCCTAATTCTGAGAATTTTATAGGGGCAGACCCTATTCACCCACAATACCACCCTTCTATCCGCAACTAGTACATCCACCCCAAACTTTTAATCTGATCTTCCAGAATGCTTAAAAACCTCCAAATCCTACCTAAACCCATACCAGAACCGGAACCGATGGATGTTGATCAAATCATACAATCGCGTAGAGTCAACTACATGAGGAGGCCACCTCAAAATCCGATGTATGCGAAAAGACCCTGACCGAACCCATCAGGGCCATCATTATTCTGAAAATAAATGAAGTTTTGTCACTAATATGTGAAAGCAAATGATTTTCCGACATTGATCTCAAGAGTGGATTCCACCAAATCCAACTTAAGGAAACGGATTGCGAGAAGACAGCCTTTTCAGTTAACAACGGAATATATGAATTCAATAAGCTCCCTTTCGACTTAAAGCACACGTCGTTGATTTTCCAAAGAGCATTCCATGATACATATATTAAGAGATCACATAGGGGAAATTTGCTACGTCTATAGACGATATTGTGATCATCAGTAAAGATGAGGACACACACTTTGAAAATATTAGAAAAGTTTTCCAAACGCTTGAAATCGCCAACATGAAATTACATACAACTTCACAATTGCGAATTTCTTCACAAAGAAGTTGAATATTTAGGATTTGTTATTTATTTGTTTGCAGGCGATATAAAACCAACCCTAAGGTCAAGGTCATAACAAATTTTCCTCCCCCTAGAACACTGAAGGATCTTCGTTCCTTTCTTGGTCTTTCAAGGTATTATAATAGGCTTATTAAATCATATGCGAACAGCTCTCTTAAGAGGAAAGGAGGAAGAATCTTCAAAACCTCTTAAGCAGAAAGGCTATTCAGCTCGTCGATGAAGCCATACCAGCCTTCAAGAAAATTAAAAACTCCCTAATATCAGACAATTTATTACGAACCTATCCTGAATTTAGTAAAGAATTCCAATTCGCTACAGACGCTTCAGACTACGCCATAAGTGCAGTGCTGGCACAAGAATACATACCTATTATTTTTTATTATTATTGTGGGTAAGACAGGTAGTCTCGAGCGCTCAGGCATGGTCCATTACACTCAACCCCTGCTCTATCCGAATTTCTTTGTTGCCCTAATTAACTTAAGAATCTCTATCTAGATTGAAAAATAAAATCTTCCATCCTCTAAACATCAGCACTGAATTTACACTGACAGTTACAGAGGAGGTGCTCTGTGCTGTCCTCGTCCTCCCCACACGAAGGACACGTCGGGTCGCTAATGATCCTTAAGGTAGCCATGTGCTTGCTACATGTGTTGTGTTCCGTAATCGTCCCTACCAACATTCTGCATTCTTTCCTACCTAAACTTAGCAAGAGTTTCGCGATGTTCTTGTGCGGGAACCATTTAGTGAATCTACAAGTTCATACACTGAACTATCTCTGCCCGTAGGTTGAGCCCACTTATCGATTTATCCAATTCTGCGGCGTTACCGAGTTTGGGCTTTGGATCCAGGGTGGAGGAATCTGCTCCCTTCCTCGCCAAAGCGTCTGAAGTCTTGTTTCCTTTAATTCCCTGATAACCAGGACGTATATGTATAAGAATAACGTGGTTGTGTTTTGCAACCGAATTGATTTTTTTTTACATTGACCTAGTGATGGGGTTAAGTAGAGTGACCAGAGAAGCCTTACTGTCACTGCAAAAAACACTGTGGGCAATTATCCTGTGAGCCACTTCAAGAATGGCGAAAATTTCCGCTTGGAAGACCGTCGTCGTTTTTCCAAGTAATTTACTGTATTTGACCTTTCATTAAAATACCATCCATCCATGGTACAGGCCAATTTCGTCCCGTCTTTATAGAAGACATCACTTAATCCATTCAGTATTTTTCTTGGATCGTCCTACTCTGCCCTTACTGGGAGAATAATCTGAAATCTTCTTCCGAACATTGTAAGTGGTGTCACATCATCCGTACACATGTTATAAAGAGCGCAATGCTCCACAAGTCTCCGGGATATGGTACCATGTGCGATCGCATGTCCGTCACACCAAAGTCTGTACTTTCTTAGCCGATATATAGCCTTCATTGTATCTTTTTGGATAGCGATTTGCAGGGGTTGCAAGTTAAGCATTACGTTGAGAGTCGCACCAGGAATCGAGCTGAAGACCCCTGTTATCCCAATGTAGACTTCTTTCTATATTCTGTTAAGAACAGAACAGGTAATCTTTTTCTCTGCTCCACCAGACTACTGACGCATATGTTATAATGGGTCTAATAATGGCTATGTACATCCAATGTACTATGCCAGGTTTGAGACCCCATGTCTTCCCAAAAGCTCTGCTGGGCATTCAGTGCACGAGTAACCTTGTATTTGACATAACCCTTCCAAGAATGGAATGTGAAGGGGTTCGAAATCGAGAAGTCAAAATGGACTTTGAAATGGCGGTTATCGAGGTAGGAAGAAATTCATGGAATGAGTCGGGGTGGAAAGCCTAAATAGCTTAGCTTTAGAATGATCATTTTGTGAGAGATTTTATCGCTGGCTTTACTAAAGCCAACGGATATAACGTGAACACCGTTTTCGATAGCAAGAAAGGTGTGTGACACATAGGTCATTAAGTTAGTAGTGGTCGATTTGCCTTTAAGGAAGCCGTGTTGAATAGGGCATAAAATGGATTTGCAGTGGAACGACATGGAGTCACAGATAAGGCTTTCGAAGACTTTCGGGATGCAAGATAATAAGCAATAGGACGGTAATTTTAAATACAATCTTTATTATGAATAGGATTAATGTAAGAATCTTTCCAAGGATTGGGAAAAATCCGCTCAGAAAGAGAACATTGGAAGACATAAGTGGGAGGATGAAGTAAAAGGGGGGCACATTTCTTTAGAACAATGGCGGGTATAGCATCGGGGACGGGGTCTTAATCATTGACGAGTGCACTGATTAAAACAGGGTCGATGTCGATAGAAGCTAGAGAGGTTTGCGCACAATATAGCATGTAGGAAAAGTAGTTAAGATCAGGGGTTGAATCGAGCACGTTAAAGGATTGACTGATAAGTTCAACAAAAAGGTTGGCAATTTCAGAAGGGTTAGATGAGGATAAGTCGCTGAGCTTAAGGACGGAGGGATAACCGTTGGATTTTCGTTTTACATTAATGAACTTGTAGATGTTTAGGCTCGGAAATAAGTTTGGCTTGCATGAAGGACAGATATTCATTCGCACCGTTCGGAAAAGAAGAGATGGCGCCATAACAAGAGTGATCAACATCGGACGCTGATAGGGGAAAAGAATGCCATAATTTGTTCTTTTTATTAGGTCGAGAACGAAGGCTCGAAGGGAATACATTGGGATAAGTAGCTGAAAATCTCAGAGTAAAACGGGGTGGGCGCTGTTATTTATTGGCAACTGGGAGTTGCTTAATATCTGAGGGTGATGATTTAGGAGGAGGGTAAGCTTCATATAATTTAATAAGAAGTTATAATGACAGCGGGTTGAAGAGTTAGTGAGATGAACTAACGATTCATTGAAAAAAGAAAGGAAGAGTGGAGGGGTGGTGCGAATCAAGAGTGGAGGCTTTCGATCACGGCCAAGTCAAGTGGATTGGAAGAGACAACAAGCTCAAGCTGTCTACCAAGATGGTTTTTCACGCCACTGATTTGGCCAAGAAGTCATCATCATTAGGGAGGGCCCAGCGAAGACGAGGAAGGTTAAAATCGTCCAAAACTATAATATCGTCTAGGAGAAGTGTAAGAGCGGCCAAGGCATCTATTGTATCTGTACCGTGTTTTTAGGCTTCAAGAGGCTAGGCTGGGCGATTGTAACAGCATAAAATGAAAAGGCAACGGTGGTTGTGAGAAATTTTAACATAAACCCGCTCAAAGAGGAATGAGGAGGAATTTATCAAGGTATGACGAAAACGTTTGTGAACTGCAATAAGGACGCCGCGACCGTGAAAGACTGAAATTAGTTGATGATCCATCAGCGCGAAGTTAGACGTGAACAGTTGTTAATCCAGGAGGATAAGTTAATATCAGATAACGCAAAGATGTCGTAGGGAAATGGCTAGGAGTTCAAGAGCACAGCCCTCTGACATTCTGGTAATATAAAGAGATGCAGTTTTGGTTGGAAACTGGCCGATGGGAATCCGATTTGGGAGAGGAGTTAGTTGAAGAGTTAAGGGTAAAAATAGCTTTTTGTGAGTTTTTTGCAAAAAAGTAATAAGCTTGGAACTGATATAGAAAGCATATGCAGAAAGATCTTCGGAAACTTGTTGGGGTGGGACGTCGAAGGCTGCGCGGTACTCAAAAAATACCCAGCACAAGACATAAGAAGAAGTTGGGAGACCCTTTTGGTGAATGGAGGCCATGACGTTAGTACGAGTTTTGCCATCGATGCAGATATTATCAGCTTTGTGGTGAATGTACGCCAGGTAAAGGCACACGTTATCATAGATTCTGTGCTCACAGAGGCGGGAAAACAAATAACGGCCATCAGAAGATTCATGTGAGTGCTTCATTAGCTTGACTACCGGAAGGAAAAGAGGGTCAATAAAAAAGAGCTTAGCAGGAGTGAAGTTGGAGTTTATTTGGGCTTAGGCGGATTGCTGTCATTGCTAGCCCGAGGGGAGGTGGGGTGAAGATTTATAGTACAAGTTAGAATGGTGTTAATGGATGGTTGCCAATTTTAATGATGCAACTAGATGGATCTGATCTGATCTGCGATCAGATCGCTAGTAAGTGTTCACACGACATCCAAGGTCGTTGCGGACTGTCGCACGGAGCTTGTCCGCATGGCTGCTAGTACGGAGGTCAGTCTGGTCTGGGTGCCTGGCCACTTTGACATCCCGGGCAACACCAGGGCGGATGAGCTCGCGAGACTTGGCGCAGGCTTGCCCGCTGAGGATATAACTCTTAAGCCGGGTGCTCCGCTTGCATCAAGCAAGCGGACCATACAAGAGTCCTTCTTGGAATTTGCAAATCGCAGGTGGAGAAAAGAGCCCACCTGCGTAACGACCAGATCTATTTGGTCCATCGCTCAAGAGAACCGCTATCAGCAACGTAGTAGCGGTCATTACGGGCCACTGTCTCATCGGCAAACATGCCACTAGGATGGGGGTGACCACGCATGACTTCTGCAGAAGTTGCCTCAATGAGGAAGAGGAAGAGGACATCCTTCACTTCCTGTGTCAATGCCCAGCACTAGCGGTGCGGAGTAATCGGAGCCTGGGCTCTACTTTCTTTAATGACCTGTCGGAGCTGAGGTCCGTCAGGATCAGAAGCCTAGAGCAGTTCATTAAAGAGTCTAAATGGTTCGAAGGATAGTAATTGGGACTTCGTCCCATGTGGTATCACAATGGGCCTACCTTGGCCTAAGTGTGCCTTCTTTTTGGCAGCCACTTGAACCTAGAACCTAGAACTAGATGGATCAATGAGGAGTCAGGCACATTTTGCTGAAATCTAGACTCTGAAGCAATTTGACTGACCGGACGAGGAGCAGTTCATGTCGGAGTGGGGAGGAACCCCTTTAAAAAAACGAAGGAGGGTTCCCTTACGTGTGGATGCTCGTATACTGCAGCTTAGAGACTCGATAAGGACAATTGTCTTTGGACCAGGTAGTCCAAACATTTCGAACGTTGAGGCTAGGGCAGATGTAGGGCCAAGATCCGCGTCGAGACGCTGGCGAGTTATGTTCGAATCAGCACCTTCCGACTCTTTCGAACAGGAATTAGTGCTTTTTGAAGTCTCCAAGAGAACTGCTGTAGGAGAAAGATGCTTCAAACGGTGGTTTTGTGCAGTCTCTATACGGACGGCTAGGGGCGAAGAGTTAGCAGTGCGGAGTAATAGGTTTTTTTGTCAGAGGTGAGTGAGCGCACTAAGTTAGAGTGAAGCGGTGCAGCACTGTTCTTAGATATAGCGTCGGTTTTAAGTTGCGTCTTCCGATCGCAACTGAAGACCGCCGATATTGGAGGAGATGGAGTAAACCTTTGTTGCAATTATGGATATGGTTGTAAATTTTCTCAGTAAAAGAGCTTAAGGAGCGGAGGACATAACATGGCTTCATATCGGCACACTCGTCATAGATGATCAAGTCATCAGGACGTATTTTTGTTCCAAGTTTGAGGCAATATGCATCCGAGCAAAGGTGACAGGCATACATAGTGAGCGAGGTGATCACAAAGAATGGCGAATTAGGTAGGAAAAAGGTTGCAAGCCGCTGGTGAGTGTGTACCAAAATCAGTTATGGGGAGGCAACTGAGTGGTGCAGGAAAAAAAGTTGGAATCCAGAATGGCGATGGGGTCGCGTATCCGCTCGATGATCGATCAGCAATAAAAAACAATATTGATAACATCAATCCAGTAAAGCATTAGGAGCAGCAGACATAAAAAACAAAACAAGGCCATGAGCCAGAATTGGGAAAGCACAGCTACTTCGCGGGAAGTATCAAACATCAACGAGACCAGGACGGAAAATGAAGACGACACGGGAAAAAACAGGTAAAAAAACTGGTGAAAAGTGGAAAAATAAGACAGCTGCTGATGACACGTCAATCGAGCAGGGTCTTGATTAAATACTTACATAAGTTACAGTTATAAGTTTAATTCTCTTTGCTTTATTTTTCGTCAATTTACGCGTTAGCTTATTCCTTTTATTTTCCTTAAGATATATTTTAGTACATTTCCTAAGTTCTACGGGATCTGATCTATACTTATTTAATTTTCCTAATTGCAACTTTCTGCTCGAGCTGAGATTTTAACGTAGGAAAGATTTTTTCTTGAAATTCATTAATTTTAGGCAAATATTCATGGACATTTTCATATTTCTCTTTATTAAATTTATAAGATTTTTTTCTTTGAATTTATTATGAATTATTCTGTAAATTTCTGTAAGGGTCAAGTGCAGTCTTTCAATCGGTGAACTGTTACTGCTTTGATGAATAGAGGTAAGTTGTATCTCAAACAAAAGTCTTTGAAAATTTTGGAAGTAAATTCGCTACCAGGATCTGCGATAAGTTTTTTTGGTATGCCGTGAAGGCTTATATAATACTTTAACTCTTTAAGTATTTAATTATTAAAAGACTATTTCGTGCACTTAATATGTAAGCGGCTGCAAATTTGAGAAATTTATCTATACCGTGAGAGTTTGTTGGAAATTTATAAACTATATATCTATATGGAGGATATTTAACATTCTGTCAAGAGTTTCTGGAATCTTCTGCTTAATTGTTGGTGGATCTCTGTGATATTTGTGTTTGGAAAGCATCACAATTATTAATTACATTGATAATTTAATTTTCATGAAAGGGAAAGATCTCTCTGGAGAAAGCTCTCATTAATACCTCTCCAATTGCCGGCATATTGGAGTTGGAGTTTTGAGTACCTTTCTTCTAAATGACTTCGTAGTTAAATTCCTCGAGTTTAAGTCTCCAACGGACTAATCCAAGTCAAAGGCTTGTGATCGGTTACTATTTTAAACTTTTTTCCGAACATATAGAGTCGAAGGTATTTGGTGACCGAAACGATTACCAATAGTTCCTTCTCGATAGTTGAATAATTTACCACAGATGATTGAATAATTTAGCTCGTGAGGGTCGGACTTGCAAAGTATATCGGATTGTCACTGCCAATTGGGCCTTGGGATAAAACAGCGCCAATAGCATAATTGCTGACATCTGTTGTGAGAACGATGGGTTTTGAGAAGTCTGAATATTGAAGTATAGGGTCGTTGATCAGAAGACCGAGGAATGATTTAATTTCCTTCTGAGATTGTGGTATAGGAAATTCTTTGATTGCTTTGATTTTTGCGGGATTGGGATTGGATTATACCGTTGTCGTCACTACGAAAGTCGACTTCCTTGTGCAAAAATTCGGTTTTATTCAATTGTACTTTAAGGTTAGCTTCTTTCAACCTTTTTGAAGTTTTCTATGTGCTTTTGTAGTAAGATGCAATATACTATAATATCGTCAAGATAAACAAGGCATATAAAACCTTGCAATTTCTTTAGTACATTGTCCACGACTCTCTCGAATGCTTGGGGCGTTCTTTATTCCAAAAGGCATTCTGATATATTCATAATGCCCTACTTCCACCGTAAAAGCTTTTTTTTCGACATCATGTGAACCCATCTCTATTTGATGGAATCCACTATTCAAGTCTACGGTGGAAAAGTACATACATTTTCCCAATTTATCCAAGATCTCAGTGATATTTGGGATCGATTATCTATTGCTTATTGTAATGCGATATTTGTTTGACATAAAGTTAGGTTTGAATTCTAAAGAGATTGTGGCATTGTTGGTGATTAGCAAATGACTAACGAGGTTCACTTTAGCTCCTAATGATGCCAAGGAATCAAATCCTAACAGCCCATCGAAATAATTGTGAAATCGGAACACAAGAAATCTTGTATTGTCCAGTTGAGTAAGTTCAGAAAAATTGGGGAGTGTTACCTCTTTATTTATGATATGTTTCTTGAAAATTGTTGTGATTATAATAGACCTAGTTTCTCTAACGTCGTCGGGATGTAAATACTCTGGGTTGATAATCCTCCGCCAATATCAATCAGGAATTTTAAATAGCGCCAAAAGGTGAAAAAATTTTTATATAGGGAAGTATGAATCCATGTTTGTTGATGTCTAGGTATCCGATTGATTTTTCGAGGCAGACGATTGAAAACTCAAGTCGTATATTTCATTTTCTAAAGGAACATTTCCGACCTGATTATTATAAGAATGGCCTTCGTCGGAATAGTAAGAGTAATTATTGGGGAATTGCTTGATAGGGTAAAAATTTGAGTAATCATAATTTTCTTGAGAATCTGAGTTAATTTCTGCTTCATTAAAAAAAGCCTTATTTCAAAAATTTTGTTGACCTGCTAATCGGAGATTATTAGGAAAAGTTTGTGCTTTATTTTGGGGCATTAGATTATGGCATTCGCGGTTGCAATGTGAACTTATTTTTTTGTACGAAACTATTGTTTTATGGAAGGTTAAAATGTTGAGGGTGCCTCAGAGATTGTGTGGGGAATAGGTTATGATTATATCTTTGAGGTGGACAATTTTGTGGAAAGAGTCTAGATTGTCGTCTTAGTTGAGGTATATTCACGCTTTGAGATGATAAAATTGCCGGTTTTTGTCTTGATTTTTTACCTTCGTTTTTTTACCGAATATAGTCTGTTCTTTAATACAAAAAGCGAAGGCTTCAGCTAACGTAGAAGTCTTCATGGCTCGGATTGTAGAATCCATAGGTTCTTTTAATAGGGATAAAAATGTATTTAAATACACTTCAGCGTAAAGATTCTTTTTAGCACTGATAACAATCGAAGGTTTTTCGTGAATGTTAAATGTTGAATAGTTAGTAATACTAGAATGCAATGCATGATTTCGCCGTAAAATTTCTCAATTGTACTATTATCTTGCTTCAACTTGTGAATATCCCGTAGAGATGTTTCATTTCTTGTATCACTATAGTGGAGAATTCAATTCTCTTTAATTTTAACCCAATTCAATAGTGCCTATTTAACACTTCATTTGCTGATCCAATGATTTTATTACGTAAAACTCTTTGTAATACCTATCCGTAGGGAGTATTGTTAGCAACAGAAATTAAAGAAAGAATTTCATCAACGCTGTCAAGAAAGTCCAGCAATAAACGCGAATTTCCGTCAAAATTCGGGAGGTCTTTAATAGGAACTCTCAATGAATTAAAAATATCAATAGTTGTTACTTCATTAGCATTACTTGCTGCCATTGTTGCAGACTGATTGTTAATTGGATTTTATTCAAATTGATTATTAATTGAATTTTCTATTTCTGCTAAACTTTCCGCGGATTTAAAGAAAACACGCTGTTCCGTAGGAACGATTTATCGTTAAATTTTAGGTTTATTTATAATTTAAAAAAAAACTCTGGATTAATTGAAATTTAATTTAATCAGATTTAAAATCATGTTTAATGAACAATTTTATGGACCTCGTCGTTTCATGCCTCAATCGCAGTTTCTTATTACAAAAGAAATATAATAAAAAACAGATGTTGCATTCGGCCGTCGCAAACAAATTCCTTGTTCTCAAATCTCCTCGACGAGTTGGAACAGGATTTAAACAGACCATAAAAAAAAATCGCGATTGGTTTCCAATCTACGTTTTGTTATTTTGATCGATCAGTTCTTATATTAAAATTTAAGTTCTTGTTTAGAATTTAACTTATTATTTTAAGCGTGTGTTTTTTGAAGTGTCAATAAATATTTTAATTCGAAAACGGTGTTGTCAAAAAGGATTTTTTTTTTTTGCTACACCACACACGCCTAGGTTCTAGATTTACACTTGTTTGTTCGTTTATAGTTTCACTTGATCTTATTCTAAATAAGCTTAAACTATTTAATTTGAAGGTTTTAGATACTAGGGCAAGATTTCTCCGTTTATCAAGAGTCATAGGATTTCTATGAATATTCAATATCGACTTGTAGCCACATAGTTAACGATGTTTTTTCGTTGATGATGACTTGGTTCCAGTAATGTGCGTTCGTTGGTTGGTTGGAAAATATTCCCTTCTCTTGCTCAGCGTTTGAAACAACACTTTTAATTAATATATCGTATAATTCCGATAAACCGTTGGTACGAAATTTATTAATTAGTAATTACCATAATATTTCGCATAAGCCTGATAAACGATAGGTACACAAAAACTAATTAATTATCGACACGAGAAAAAAAAACTCCGCCCGACTGCACCAGTTAAAGAACTTACGTTCGACGGTATTGCCGAGAAGTCGTGCCAAGGAATAAGGCGGGTAGGGAGGGACGACGTTCTGCTTACTAGTGGGCGGATGAGATCGCAGCAGAAGTGTCTCCGCCACAGGCGGCTGGCTCGGCGAAGAGGGCGCAAAGCCATCAAGGTGAGTAAGCATCGTTGCTGGAAGCGGCTGGGGGATGATGTCCAAGAAGATTCTTGGACACTGGGGTATAGAATTGTTCTCCGCAAATTGAGAGCGCCCATCTTGATGCGAGGACACTCCGTTACATAGTGGGTGTTCTTTTCCCCACCCATCCACTGGAACTTAACCGGCCGGATGGCGGGGCACTTGAGGCTCCTCCCTTCACAATGGAGAAACCCACAAGGGCCTGGAGGAACCTACAAAATCGGAAGCCACCGGGGTCCAACGGACTTCCATCAGCGGTGATAAAGGCGTTGACGGCGAGCTATCCAGAGTTCTTGCTGAAATTGTACAATGCCTGCCTGAAAGCTGAAATTTTTCCCTCCCGTTGGAAGGCAGTCAGACTTGTGCTGATAAGCAGGATCAACAGTACACGCTATCGAGGAAGTAGTGGACGCAGCCTGAGCCAAAAAACGCGGGAATAATTATTTCCGTCCGGTGTGCTTATTGGTCACTTTGGATGGGCGGTCAAGATCGACGAAAAAGCGCATCTACCTCTAGAAGGAGATGCTTGTGGGATACATGTTGGTCCAGACAAAGCCGGCAAAAAAGTACCTAGGGTGAATCATGATTGTAGGCTCACCTTCTGGGAAGAGATCAAGAGCAGGACGGGCGAGGTGGCCGTGATAACGACTGCGACTGCTGTACCCAGGCCCAAAATGCGTCTGTTTCTCCGCGCCGCTGAGGTCGTCATGCTCAGCGGGGCGTAAATATGGACCGGCGCGATGTGGTATAAAAAGTACCGCAAGCGTTTACACTTACAGTGTAGGCAATAAAATGCATCGTTTTTTTATCACGCATTTTTAAAGGCAGGCCAATCTGTCGGGCTCGCTGTGTGCCTCTGCATGCATGCCGTCCCCAGGCAATGTTCTAGCATAGGGAATTCCTGAATTGAGAATGGGGAACAGGCAGGTAGCACACTCAGAGCATGTATACGGATTCGGGCTGCTTACATTTTTTCATTGTGCATTTTTAAAGGCGAGCCAAACGTATTCGAACGTGTGCGCTGCTCTGGGTGGTGAAACGAGATTTTAATTTTCGTTCCGCCTCCCCCTAAATTTTTATCTTTCTCTCACGAGTTAGCCCTTTATTACTATCCACTTTTAGCAAAATATGCAAGGCCGGTGGGCTAACGGGACCAAGGTCGAAAAAAGATAAGGAACTATGTAGCGAGTGTCCCATCTAGTAATTCATGATCTTTGGTCGCGGGTTCCATTCCCATTGACCTTTTAGACAGGAAGCCACAGTCTATCCACCAGCAGAAATCTTATCTGAGGCGGTATACCCAGCGGGTAGTCCCTGATAGGAAAGATGGAACAGGGAATCACGCGGCAGGTGGAAAGCCCGAGTTATTTTTATTATTATTCGATTAATGATCACATTGCGACACTTGATGATTTTAGCATTAATTTAGGAAGTTGCAGAATTCGATTATATTACTGTTTCCCTTAGAATTTTGTTTCCCGAAACTGTTCTTTTCCTTTTCTTGGCATTTTTTTGTTTCCCGTCGCGGGAGAATTTGCGATGATTGTTGCTTCCATTCCGGCGGCTCAAAGCGTTTTATTTTGGTCCTCCCTCACACTACTGCATATAAGTTAGCCCTAGCTCCCGTAGCTGCATACCGTCAGACGCGAAACTTTAACCGGGCACCTCGAGGCAGATTTTCCGCAACACAATAGCTGTTTTTTCCACATTGGTTTCCGATCCATGTTAAGCAGAATACTTTGCATTCAATTTAACTTTATGCATACTCGCTGTTCCACATATCAAACATTTTTTTTTTCGCAAATATAAAATCAATTTTCTGGATTTATACTCTCGTTGCGTCAAGAAATTAATCCAAAAATTTATCCGGTTCAAAGTTTAGAGTTCAGATGTGTAAATGTCATGGCAATTTGATTACTTTTCCTAAATTTTAAAATCTTGATACACGTAAAATTTCCAAAATGCTATTCAACATAACATTTTCTATCTAAACTGAATCAGATAGGAAAAAAACACAGTTAATATTACTTGAAGATTTGAACTTGAAATTAATATAAAACATGTAGTTTCAACATTATAGTTATGTAACGCATTTTACGACAATTGCACGGGAGTTGCTGAATAAAATAAGTAATTGGATCGGTAGATGAGGTTCAATAAATTGGCCAGTCACCAGATTCCTGTTGGTGATGTTACTTAAAAACTAAAGGTTATGAAGAAGTGCCAACAACACATAAGAATATAAAACAGTGTATTAGAGACGATTGTGACCAACTGACGCCTGAAATTGTTTACGATCATTTCAAGTGCGGATCAAGAAATGCATCGAAATGGAAAGGCTTTAATTTAAACATTTATTATATTTGTTATCAAATTCAATACCTAAAGCAACTATAAGAAGTGAAGGGACTCATCAAAAAAAGAAAGATTCATTGAAAATAAGCATCTCAATAGTGAGAGGCAACGAGACTTAGTCAGAACAAGCACCCCGATGGTGACAAGGGAATTCACTAAAAACAAGCACCCTAAACAAAGCAGAAAACTATGTTCACTTTTTTCTCCTGGACAAAGTAGTGGATGTTTCCAAAGGACAAAGTAAAAAAATGTTAAATTTTCCTGCAGTGAAAAAATTATGGTTTCCCGTTGGAAAAAGCTTTTGATCTTACTGTAACCTGTAAGTTAGATCGAGCGTACAAGTTTTCCTGATGTGTGTGAATTGACTATGCTAGTAGTGATAACAGTGTACGCATAAATATTGAGAAATAATTCAAGCTCTATGCCGCTCTGGATATTGACTTCACACGCCACAACTAAATCAATAAGTTATCTTGCTTTTGCGATATGTAAATAAACCGGCATAGTGAAAATTACAACGATTTTCGCAATTTGCTGAAGATGACTTAACTCCATTTAATGAGAATTGATGGCATATAAACCTACGTTGCATATCTATCACTTCACTTGCCTAAAAACAATTTCCAAAATAAGAACTTCGTATTGTTTAGCCAATAATGTAAAATTTTGATGCATTGTTCAACAAACTGCCTTAGCATGCACGCTTATGCACGGCTTTACACGGACATTATTAGCTTATATTTTTATCGTTTTCTCTGGCTGCTAGAACCAGTCCCAAATCTAGAGCCAGTAACATGTACAAGGACAGCGCCAACACCAGCACAACATTCTGTTTAAGCGTTAAAAGTTTAAGGGAATAAGTTAATGAAATTTTGTGGAAACATTCCTATTCGCTTGAAACTAATAATGTGAAGAAATTTTAGTGGCAAGCTATATTTTCGAATAAAATTAACTTTGAAACTGTGCAAAATTAATTTGGTCCCATGTTAAAAATTCTATATATATTTTTTTTTTTTTTATTTGAGCTTTGTTTGACAATTTACATAAGGATCAGGTCGTTGTTCAACCTCTAACTTATAATATTGCAACTCTTAAACCTAATTCTTCTTCACAAAAAAAAAAAAAATTCTATATTGAACAAATTATTCGTAAAAGACTTCACTAAACATTGAAGGTCATAAATTAGTACTCAATTACAATTATGTATATATTAAAAAATAGTCTGCAAATAAATCGAAAAATTACGATATACGATATTGTTTACTTACCTGCTCCCATAAATACAAAATGTAAATTAACAAATGGAAAAAACAATGACATGTAAAGTTTAAAAAATGTATGGTTTTTGAGGTGACTCTTTTTATATCATTCAAATTTTTCTATCAAACGCCTTTGGTGCATGAATGAAATCTATCGAAGTCGTACAATTTATGTCTGAGCTTAAAAGTTCCCCAGTTAAATAAATTAATTTCAATATGGCGAATTAAGTATGGCGACTGAAATACATAGATTTTTTAGATATATCATGCATTGATTTTTTTCTGAATCAAATATAATTTAAAAGTTTTCATTGTTTGAAAGTAGACTAATTTGATTCGAAAAAGTACCCAAAAGAAGTTTGTATAACAAATATTGTAAATATCGAAAAGATCAAAATGTCCGTTTGTGAAAGGCTCTACCTTTAATATATTTTAGCACTATTTTGTTCGAGAAAAATTCAAATAATTGAATTTCCGGATACTCAAATCTCTTTTACTACTTTCAATATGGGTATGGCTTCACAGTGTTTTGGCTACAATTTTTCCTTTTCGTAATTTTATGTTTTTTATTATAGGAGGTATATTTTTCCTAGTTAGACGTGGCGTTCCCACACAATCCGTACCCCACGTCTTCAACTGCTTCGCTAGTTCTACGGAATTATAAAATCTGTCCATCTATAAAGTATGGCCTTTATGTGGTAATAGTTATACATACTTGGCGTAATGAGAGGCGACGTAAATTCGCAATCTTTTCCGATATAAACTTTGACTTTCCACAAGTACCCAGTTGTTGGTTCGAAAAGTTCATATGTCTTTTATCCAAATTGGGCAGATTTCAGTGGAATAAATTGTTTGAAAGACGATCTTCCTTTCCACAATGTAAAGGATTGAATTGTTACGCCCAAGTAAATAATAATTTTGGAATATATTATTATTATGCTTTATTACAGGATAAATTTTGAATAACTTCTTTCAGTCTTCAAAAGCATTGATGGTGTCATTGTCAACAAAGTGAAGGAAATTGGTAATAGATTCAAACTAATAATTTTGTTGATGAAGGGTGTACCTATTATGTCCTTTTTAGAAACGTAAGATCGTATAGCGGGTCTGCTGTTACGTTGGTCCACTTATTCATCTTATTTATTTATTTATCGCTTATTACAAGCTACAATAAATTTAAAACTAATTAACAAAAAGATTAAAATTAAGGTAAGAAAAATAATAAATTAAAATTAGAGAGAGAATAATAATGGCACATGAGAAGATAGAAAAAAAAATGAAAACAGGCAACATTAGGAGGAATTAAGGGTATTCCTGAGAGAAGATTTACTCAGGTGAAAGTCAAAAAAGGGGTGGGAGTTGGCTTTCCGAAGCATACGGGTGAGAGGCTCAGAAAGTACGGTGATAAGCAGGGCGAAAGAGAGGTGCCGAACGGAGGTTACGAGGATTGGTGTAAATGGAGATCAACTGGAGTAGGGAAGGACAGTCAATCTCACCGGTAAGCAGCTGATGAATGAAGATAATATCGGCAAGGTCCCATCGACAACCTTCACCTGCCGAAGGAGTTGAAATCTAACGGATGCACCGAATACTTTAACCGCGAAGGAGGAAAGAGATTTTGAAGACGAAGACACCATGGATTTTATAGAATAGTATAAGAATAAAAAGATGAGTTAGTTTGATGTACATTAAAATCGGTAAAAAATGGAAGCCAAAGGTGTAATTAAACACTTAAAAAATGCGTTCTCGTTAAACAAAAAAAAATTTTTATCTAGGCTTAACATCTTTAAAAGGGTGAAAGACGAGAATTTTGTTTTTTCACCTTGCTGAAAATAATATTTGTTTGTAAAATAGTACATTTAAAGCACACAGAAAAAAATTATAGCCACTAGGACCTAAGTTTATATACGTTTCCTCATATAGGCAAAATCATGATTCCAACAATTTATAGGAATAAGTGCCACAGGGCCAATTCCGCTCTCGGCTTCGTTAAACGATGGTCTAAGGAGTTCTCCAACCCTTATGTCACCAAATCTCTCTTAATCTGCTTTGTCCGTTCTCTCCTTGAATATGCCTGTCAGGTCTGGTCACCATCACACTCCACAGCCATCAACAGAATTGAATCTGTCCAACGAAGATTTATCCGCTTTGCCATGCGTAATCTTCCATGGTCCGACCACCTTAACCTTCCTCCCTATGAAAACCGCCTAAAATTAATCGATCTCCAGCCCCTTTCCCTCCGTCGCGATGTAGCCGATATTGTCTTTGCCCACCAAGTCCTTGTTGGCGCTATTGACTGCCCAGACCTCCTCCATAGAATATCCTTCAATACCAACCCCCGTAACGTCAGATCTTTCCCAACTTTTCGCCTTGAAACCCACCGTACAAACTATGGCCACTTCGAACCTTTTACTCGAATGCTGCGTAAGCGAGCTCTTTATTGCCCCTGCCCTAGCCTACCCAGTCCCTAAACTCATTCTGTTTAATAAACATTATAAACAAAACCTCCCAAACCTTAAGCTTGCCCTATACTTGCCCAACTCAACTCTCCAATGATACATTTTGTCTCCATGACCCCCCTGATTTCTTCATAAGTAGGTTAATTTAATTTAGTTAATTAGTTCTTTTCTATTTTAATTGTTAGTTTTTGTTGTTATTTATTTATGTAGCTTGTATTAAGTGAAATAAATAAATAAATTGTAGCTAAAATAATTTTCTATGATATACTACAAAATATGGTTATTTTTCTGCAATAATTATTATGCTTCTAGAAGAAAGCTACACGTATGGCACTCAGTGCTATATATTCAAAAATATAACCACGAAAGTAACATTTGTAATACAGTTCGTGCTATAAATGTATCACAGTGACTGCTATATAAAACAGTACGACACTGTTTAATAATTTTTAATATGCTCAAACACAAAATTTGTACAAAATCCTTTAAATTCTTGGACGTTTATAGATAAAAAAATGAATGATAGTATTCGCACAGATCCCATAAGCAGTATGCGATACTTTGCTCAGAAATGATGAGTACAATGATGAAAAGAAATTTCCATAAAAAATATAATAGATTTTTGTATCTATTATTTCTTTAAAATAAAAGCCAAAAAATAGATTTATAATATTTTAATGGCCGCATTATTACAACAGTGTCAGTAAAAATATTAATTCAAACAATTTAAATTTATCATATCAACTAAGCACTTTTAAATCAGTTAATCATTCTATGATTATATTATAACATAATGTTTTGAGGGGCGAAACAAAAATAAAATTCTAGTAACCGAACTATGAATTATAAAACAATCTTCCTCCCAAACTAAGCAGTATAAAAGTATTGAGATACATTAAATTAAAAAAACCTTATCATATAATTCAGTAATTTGAACGCAGTAAGCCATCCTATGATTATCATAATACAATGTTTCAAGCAGCGAAACGACAATAAAATTCTTTCCAACAAAATGTGATTCAATAGCACCAAATTTTGGATTAGATGGATGTATTAAATTCTAAATTCTGCCTAAAATTTCTTGAATCAATTTTTCGCAAAGTTGTTTATTTTTATATAACTGAGTAACTAATTTCAAGTTAGTGTCATTAATTGCTTATATGATCCCATTTCTTTTGAAAAATGTGCACTCTTTAGTTTTAATTTCTGTTAATACGTATCAATTTTGTCTTTAGTTTTAACTTCTGTAGACATGTTATCAATTTTGTCTATGCTTGTAATTTCGTTGCTTTTCAAAAAAACAAAAACAGCCACAACATTGTTATCATATTCAATGTCTATATTATACACTGCTTTCTGTAAAAAAATCCACACAGCTTCACAGGGTTCTGGATATTTTTCATTTAAAGATTGGTACAATTTAAAGCAGGTATCTAGTGTACTAGTGAGGGAATCTTCTATTGGGTACGTAATATCTTCACTAATTACATAGGATATTTTGATGTCACCTAAAAAATAAAGTATAATAATTTAACATTTGTAAAGACTAATACTCTTGAATTCAAAACTGCAGCAGGATACAACTCAGCAGCACGCCCGATGGTGTCCAAGTAACGAGTACCGCGATGATAATGATACCCATTCCCGAATCTGCCTAACCTTTTATACCTCTAACCTGGTCATACCTACCATAAATCCTTTGGCGCCTAAACTGTGCGCATGATAGGACATGTTCAATTAAGAAGGTGCCTGTTTCTTATTTTGTTCTTTGCACATGTGCGAATTGCTTTATGGCCATGCACAGGGAACCTATGCTTCCCTTCTTAGAATTGCACAAAATGTGAATCGTACTTGTCAAAAGGGGTTCAGTTATTGTTTTTCCCTTTTAGCACTTAATTATAAACAAAACTGTTTGTGCCGATCCGTCTGAGTTATTTATTACCACAGACATTCGACGCTATTTGCAGATTATCATAATGGTGCCGTCCTTACAAACACCCGTGCTGCTGAGAAGATATGCTACAATCTTTAATTTACTTATTCAAGACCAAGCGGGATTTTCCTGGTTTTTCCGTGACCCTTACACATTATACAGTACAAGCAGTGCAAAAATTTATGAAATTTTTTTGAAAACCTAAAATAGAATTCAAAACTCAAAATATTGCAAATAATATACTTAAGAGAATTATATTCCTTGGCGTTTTAAATTCTTTCATTAAGGTATGAAGAAAAAGTTCCAGTATAAATGACAAAAAACCGAAAGATGACTCCAATTTCAAGAAATAATATCAATTTGTATTTCATTACAATTGAAAAAAAAAATAATACAAGAAAATAATGTTTTAATCTAGTATACCGCTTGCTTTCAACCAAATGTTTGAAACTACGTACAAAAATATATGTTAAGTTACTTACATAACGAGTCTCCTGCAACAATGACCATCGACTGCATTGTAGACTTTTACTCCAAATATCGTTTTCTCAACTGATTAATCTTCTCATGTACAAGAATTTCATTCTAAGAACAATAACAAATAGGTATAATAACCTTATAGCATCCAAACCTCTAAATAATAATAATAATAAATATAAATAATAATAATAATTGAAATAAAAAATAATAATAATGAAAATAAATAATAACAGTAATAATAATATATAAGTACAGTATATGAAAATAAATTCGTATAAAAGTATATGCAATTAAGTATAAAATAAAACTTACAGGAATATACAATTAAATAAAATTAAAAAATTAATTTAAAAATATACAAAGGAATTTGAAATCACCTCTCCGGTATATTTAACGCGCTTTGAGTTGTTACTGCACTTTCTTAAACAGCACTTTCTTAAACAAGCAGTTGTTCCTAGTAAGGCAAAATAAAAAAACCTGCAATATCAGTTTTATATTCGAGAATGCTTTTTAGTTCCTTTATATTTTTAGTGCCACCTATTTCAGTACTTATTGTTGATTTTAAGACATATCTCAAACATTTAATTACTGGCTACTACAGAACATTTATAAAGAGTTACAATTAAATGTTGAGGCTATTCTTTGATTTCATTTCGGACATTCGGTAGCTAAAGGTATTTTTCCAATATTTAAATCTAAAAATTTGATTCGGAGGTTAAAGTTAAAGGAACATCTTCATTGTTGAACGTTTAAGTTTCGTTACACTTAAGATGTTTTTTAACCTATTATAAACTTTCCAGAGTTTACCTGAAACGTGAACCTTAGTAAGTGGATTATACAATATAAAATATACTGAAGAATTTTCGGTAGGAAATACTTGAATTATTTGTTTAACTAAAATTAAAAAACGTTCTTTAGCAATTTTGAAATTTTGTCGAGACTATCGACAATATTCGAATTCCTTATGAATAACCATTCTCGCTGGTAATCCCCTTTCTCTGTTACTTAACTTCTGTTTGTTTTTTGTATATATTAATAATTATTTCCCCATTAGGACACTTTAAATATTCTTCTTGAACAGTATTTAAAACAAACTTAAAGATAGATGTAGTTGATGAAGATGGAAGAGAATAATTTGGTTGATTGGAATCTGGTGTCAATATCTAGTTATAAATACATAAACAGTTGATTAATTAGCATATAAATTTAGCAAACAAACCTCTGTGGCGGTATTAACTAAAGCGTAGTCCTCCAAATATAACTCATTTCAACTAAGAAATTCAGACGATCCCTTTGCAGATTTTAAAAAGATCGAATCTTGTGCAGATAATTGATTGCTTACAGTTGTAACAAATGAAAGTGTTTTAAAATATAAAATTTAAGCGAAGTTAAGGATAATTGGGAATCTAATCTCTTAAAATATTTTCGAATTGGTTTATAAAAGTTTTTGCAATTATGTATTATTAAAAGTATGTACTTTTTGTAAATGTAAATACCATAAAACAAATGATCTTTTTGGATCCGTCACAGTGTATTTATCCCTTACACAAATAAGGTTAAAAAGTCTACACTTATATGTGTGTGTATGTATGTATCGTGATGAAATTCTAATAACCTTATCAACGTGGTTAAACAATTGTTTGCACTTCAACCAAAACGACAATTTAGGCCCAGCCTTTAGAATGATTTCCATCAAAATCTCGAGATTAAGGTTGTCGAATGACCCGTTATCAAATTCTTCTTCTATATATCAATAAGAAAATGAAATATACACTATTAGACTTTAAAGCGTCAATTTAAAATTTTACAAAATGCTCAAGCTGCGAAATTTTTAAATTAGTTAATCCCAAACTTATGTTTTCGAAAACGTGAGAGTTAAAGGTTTTAAACATCTATATTTTTATTAAACTTTCTTTAATATCACTATATCGTGTTTGTTTAAATTTATATAAGGTGTTACGGTAGTCACATTTTTCAAAAATCCATATTTTCGCATTTTCTTAAAGTTTAAAAAAAGAAAATTTATACAGCATATTCTAAGCAAAAACTAGTGCTTAATCGAACGATTTTTCGTTTTGATCAATACTCTTCTTTTTAAATTAAATTCTCATGAAATTTACTTTAAATATACATAGGTGAATACTTAGTGCAATATTAAAAATAACATGAATAATGTAATCGTTAAAGTATAAAAAAATCCTTTTCTTCACAAACCTCGTAAATTATGAGATTTTGTGCTGCGTCACAATCGAACTCATGCATTTGTGTCTTAAATACTATAGGTATTAAGAAATTTAATTGTGATTTATACTAAAGTTATTATGGAAACACAAAAAAAATATACTACAAAAGGGTTAACGTTTCACTCAAGACAACCATGTACTAATTCGCATCCATTTAAAGGAAAATCATCACTATTAGGAAGCTCCTGAATACAGTTTATTTAAAATCAATGATTAAATGCATTCATATATGAATATATGTATATTAATCTGTTAATATAAATTAAAAACGCTAATTTTTATGTTTTTTGCACAATAAATTAAAATAGCAATTCATACGAAAATCACCAAAATTCAAGATGACGGATCCAATATGACAGCGAAAATGGCAATGACAATATTTATTGATCCACTTTGCGACTACTTAAAATTACACGTATATTTCACAAATAAATTCAAATTTCGAGTAGTATTGCATTTATTTAATTAATAATTACACTAAAAAAGGTTTATATAAAATTTAAATAAAAAAGGTATTGCCTTGCTTTCTAGGTTCCCAGTACTACATAGTTAACTAAACAAATTAGAACTGTTGCATTTGCGCTGGCACTTAGTAAATTGAGCACTGACAATTTAACCGATGTTCCTTTAATTCATATAGGCGGAAGGAGGCGCACACGTATATGAGGGTATCCAATTTTTTTGCTTTTTAAGGAAAGCACATCATTTTATGGCATAAAAAAGATTGGTACATTTATCCTATATGTATAATTTCACTAATTATAACTAGAGAAAAGTACCTTTCTATGGTCCGAAAATTATTATAGTGTTAAGAACAAACTATTAGCATGGCATTTTAAAACAACTAGCTTGGTTCAAATAAAACATCACCGTCGAGTTGAGAGCATTTGTTCTAGGGACGGTAAAAGTGTCTTTTAAACTCAAAAATATTTAATACTTTATTGTGGTTATTATAATAATTTCGGTACCATAATAAAGGTATTCCTCCGCCATGTCCGATCGCATGTCCATCACACGAAAGTTCACACTTTCTTAGCCGACATTATAGCCTTCATTGCATCTTTTTGGATTGCAAGATCCAGCGGTTGGAAACTAAGGATTGCGTTGAGAGCCGCACCAGGAGTTGAGCTGAAAGCCCATGTTATCCCAATGTACACTTCTCTCTGTACTCTGTTAAGAACAGAACAGGTAATCTTCTTCTCTTTTCTGCTCCAACAGACTACTGACGCATATGTTATAATGAGTGTAATAATGGCTATGTACATCCAATGTACTATGTTTGAGACCCTATGTCTCCCCAAAAGCTCTTCTGCGTTGCCAAAAGGCATTGAGTGCACGAGTTGCCTTGAGCCATGAATCTTCCAGGACAGTTTACTATCTAGGAGTACCCCCAAGTATTTTATGTCCTTGGAGAGTTGAATGATTTTATCTTTCAAAGTTGGGAGCCTGAGGTTATCAAGTTTTCTTTTCCTAGTAAACAGCACGAATGTTGCTTTCCTGGGATTCACTGATAAGCCATGTTTCTCACACCAGTTCTGGATTCTGTCTAAAGTCTTCTGCATCTTGCTGCAGATGGTTTTTAGCGAACTTCTACAAAGAAGTGCACACACATCATCAGCATAGATTTGTATGGATATATTTAGACTTTGCAGCTCGTCTGAAATTAAGTCTACTAGGAAGTACCACAACAATGGTTAGAGTACCTCTCCTTGCGGGCAACCTTTCTTTACCATCATAACTGTGTCGGTTCCACATTTCGCAAAAAGTAGTCTCTGTGACAGCATAGCGTGGATCCATCTTACAACCACGGGATCTACGCCATGTGAAATGGCAGCATTGCACAGTGAAGAAAACGCTGCATTATCGAAATCTTCCTCAATGTCAACAAAGACTCCAAGAGCGTAGCACCACTCATCCGACGCTTTTTCTATTTGTGATATTTCCTATTGGCATCTATGCTATTTTGTATAAGAGAATTTTCTATATAGATAACTTGCTTCATGTTTAGCCATACACGCCATGTACGTTGTACTTTTTTTTTGTGGCAACCTACGCTTTTTATTATTGTAATTTAATTTAGCTAAATTTGTTGTGGCATTATCTAAATTCAAATGTCTTTTTCATGATCAACTTCTAAAATACCATGGTTGGCTCCTATAATGGCAGTACAACATTTATCGTAGTCTGACCACCACAAATTATTTTCCGCGCAACATTGATTTCCTTGACATTATCGGGAAGGATTTAATAGTAAGGAGACCGACTCTGCGGTCTGTGAAATTGGGACAAATATTCCTCCATAAAATTATGATGATGGTAGTGGATTAAACCCAGGATACAAGCTGCTAATCAAAGCAATCGGCCTTTTTTTAAAAAAATTAGAGTTGAGCGTTTAAAACTTACTTTTCAGCTATGAGATTTTGGCGACATCAATCAAAACCCTTCCGAGAATTTAAAAAGGCGTTTGATAATGTGATAAAAGAGGCGGTAGTAAAAAATTTGAAGTAAAACTATTCAGCTGAATTATCTGAAATTGTGATAGTTTATTTAGAACACCTTTGGCTATAGCCGGGACTAGAATCAATATATTATTTCAATAACTTTGTATTTTTTACATTTAAAAATTTATAAGAAAATAGCCTGCGTTCAGAGTTTCAACTCCAAAAACGCGTAATTTTCTCAATTTTCAATTCTTTTTTCTAGTTTCGGCCGTAATGCGCTCATACTGATTAATAATTTTCTTGGTTTTTATTTTTCAGATAAATAGAAGAGTGAAAATCAACCGACGCCATGTTTTATATGATTTTGTTTTCAATAAAAAATGTTTTTTATTCAAGATGAGTGTTATAATATACCTAAACAATTTCAATATAATTGGTCATTATTTTAACCTTGAAAAACAAAATCCTAAAAATACATCAACATTTTGGGCGCTAGACGAAATAGGTGTATGATAAATAATCTACTATAAAATGGACATATGGTATGTAGCAAGCGAAACAGGAAAAGACATTTTGAGACTGGTTATTTTCCCGTGGCTGTAAGTTAGTCGTATCAATAGTATGAGTATTTACCATGCGTGTAGATGAACTGTTCAATAGACTTACATGTAAAAATGCATTTGATAGGAGAGAATTTTCATATGTGTACTCTTTTTGGTACATGTGACAGGGAACGTGTTAAGAGAATAAGTTAGGAATGCGAACGAATTTTGTACGAACTCGCGGAAAAATTTATGTATTGTTTGGGAAAAAGTGCGACATGAAAATTTTTAAAATTAAATATCTAGGGAGTATAGTTTTCCAGAAAAAATGTGCATATTTGTTCATTTAAGCGAAGAAGAATGTTTCTACAAAATTTCATCAAAATCCATAAGGCTTTTGCAATCTTGACTAGTTCCCATTTACTTTATATGGGGTCAACTTTGGATGGTATGCTCTAAGACAGCAACACCGCATAATATCATTACCTTTAATAAAATATTTACGCACGTTTATTTAAAGAATAATTAAAAGGCGCAAGCGATAAGCGAGGTTATACCATATGTATGTACATACCAAAAATTTAAAGAAGTTAAACCCTCCACAATATTTTCAAAGCCAAATTTCTTATTTCCGAACGAGCCTTAGCCTTAGTATTGCAACAGTTCCTTAGTTTCTTATAATAACCTTTTTTCTTTCCTGATGAAATTATGAATATTATTCCATTTTATATGGGTCCCTGGACACCGGGGAATCGACGGCAACGTGGCCTCTGACGCTTTAGCGAAAGAGCGCGCAAGCTCTCCTCCCCTGGGACCGGAGCCCATTGTTGGTGTCAGCTTTACAAGGCTGAAAGACTGGATAACTAGAGCCATGGACTCAATACATGGTCAGAGATGGTCCAGTATATCAGCTTGTAAATTCACCAAATGGTTCATTGGACGTCCAGACAGGAACAATGCAAAACTTCTGCTTGGCTTAGGCAGGAAAGATTGCAAAAAGCTGGTAGGGACGGTCACAGGACATAACACATGCGGCAAGCATCTGAACACCCTAGGGATCATCAGCGACTCGACGTGTCCTTCGTGCGGGGAGGACGAGGACAGTACGGAGCACTTCCTATGTAACTGCTCGGCCTTCTCCCACGCGCGCATGACGAAGTTTGGCGTTGATGTAATGAGAATGGAAGACTTCAATTCTCAATCTCTATCCGATGTTCTTAGGTTCGTCAAGATGTCTAAAAAGTTCGGATAGGGTAGGGGACGAGTGCAATGGACCGTGGTCTGAGCGCTCGAGACTGACGCCTCCCCCTTTCTTTCTAATAATTTTTTTTTGTGGGAGCGGGGAAATGTTCTTACGCACGATGTGCCGGACTCCCCAGCAAAAGCTGAGTCTACCGGCTAAAACCCCGCTCCCTTCCCCCAGGAACTCCACCCCGGGACCGTCTGTGAAACATTACTTCGAGGTGGAGTCCTATATACCCTCCCCACAACAGGGCCCCCTACCCCAACAGGCGCTCCCCGCTCGCGTCCTGCTCCTTCTGGCGAAGGATCTCCTTCACGAAAAGGGCGATTATTCGCCAGAAGTCCCTCCCCTGCAGCATAACCCCGACTACGTTATCAGGGGTTATGATGCCAGTCACTCCTTGCAGGTCGTCTCGTTCCACCCTCCAGCGAGCACATTCAAAGAATGTGTGGAGAGCGGAGTCCGACGAGGAGTCACAGTATACACAGCACGGGCTCGGTACCTTCCCTATGCGGTAAAGGAAGGCCCGAAAGTGCCGGTGCCCCGTCAGCATCTGGGTGAGGTAATAATCGACCTCACCATGCTGACGGTTCAGCCAGGTGTCCAGCCGGGGAATAAGCCGGGCTGTCCACCGGCCCCGCGACTCCCCGTCCCACCTTTCCTGCCAGGACGCCAAGGTCCTGGCCCGTACGACCCGCTGGGTCTCCCGTCCCAGAACAGCCTGTCGCTCCCTGGCCAAGAGGTCAATTGGAATGACCCCCGCGACCACCAACACCGCCGGTTCCGAGACCGTGCGGTAGGAGCTCGCGATGCGGAGGGCCGCACATCGCTGCACCGAAAGCAAACGCCTGCGGTACTTCTCCCACCGCATCGCACCGGCCCAGACTTCTGCTCCGTAGAGCATGACAGCCTCAGCGGTGCGGAGCAATAGACGCCGTTTGCAGGGCCTGGGACCACCAATGTTGGCCATGACCCTGCTTAGCGCCGTCGTCATCGCAGCCGCCTTGTCCGCCCTGCCCCTGATCTCGTCCCAGAAGATGAGCCTACAATCGAGGCTCACCCCCAGGTACTTGATCGCGGGCTTCGTCTGGACCGACTTGTCTCCCACCCGCATCTCCCTCAGGAGGGGGATGCGCTTCTTCGTCAGAAGGACGATCTCGGTCTTGGCCAACGCCAACTCCAATCCGTGGTCGCGTAACCAGGGACCGACCCGCCGCATTACCTGGTTGAGCCGCATTTGCGCCGCCACGACATCTCTGGCGGTAATAACCCCCGCAATGTCGTCGGCATACCCAACCAGGAAAGACCCTTCCGGCATCTCCATACGCAGGATCCCGTCATATGTAAAATTCCATATGTCGGGACCCAAAATGGAGCCTTGGGCCGCCCCCGCCGACAGGACCCTCGTTTCCGGGCCATCCTCCGTATCATAAGTGAGGGTACGGTCCTTCAAGTAATCCCCCATCATCCGCAAGAGATACTGGGGAACCCTAAAGTCGCGTTCTAACGCATTAAGCGCGTCCCTCCACCTCACCGAGTTGAAGGCGTTGCGCACATCCAGAGTGACCAGCAGGCACACCGGGCGGGAGTAATGGTTACCGCTCTCGGTGGCCCAAGCCGCGTCGACCACCTCCTGGATAGCGTGTACCGTCGACCTCCCTTTCCGAAAACCATACTGTCTCTCGGAAAGGTCTCCAGCGGCCACAACGGCCGCATGGAGGCGAGGCTTCAGGAGTTTCTCCAGGAGTTTGCCGGCTGTGTCGAGCATACACAGCGGCCTGTGCGCCCCGGGGATCCTACAGGTCCCTTGCCCTTGCTGATCAGCACAAGCCTAGCTGCCTTCCAGCGGGAAGGAAAGATTCCCGCTTTCAGGCCCCTTTCTTTCTAATAATAATAATAATAATAATAATGAATATTATTATTAGTTTATGTATGACACTAGAAATAACCCTCTGATAACCCTTGACAGCCAACTTATTTATGAAATTTATTTCCTTTCAGGTCGTTCTTTTGTATCAAACATACAGCTATACGTATACAATGGTCCCCTCATGTACACGATTTCATATAAATAGAAGCGGATGATACGATTTTTGTACCTTCTCTTTCGCTCTCAGGCAGTGAAAGCTTGTGAAATGACGTAAAAATAGCATTCTATAATGTCAGAGATATGTCAGCGGGCTGAATTGCCGTTATTGTCCATAATACTCTGGAGAACTATCAAATGATCACTAATTTTGTTAATACAGAACAATTTATAATAACGTGCGATACAACCTGTTTATTTATTAATTAATGAATTTATCCTACTCAGAACTTTCAGAAATTACATTAATACTAAAGTGAGTTTCGAGGCTTATGTTTACTTTCAGTGTTTAGAATCGATTTTTCCTTTGATGACAAAATGAATTTTGGATGAATACAATCATCAACGAGACTACATGCGCAGCGTAATGAACGCAAGTTAAATCACCAAACGTAGAAACATCTCAAGAAATTATGGCTAAATACCTTCAAGATCATTGAAATAATTTTTTTATTTTTTCTTGCTCAAGGTATTTCACATTAAATTTTCCAAAAAATTCGAAAATCATTAAAATGATAGTCATACCTACCATAAGACGTAGAACGTGACAAAATATCACATTGCAAACCATCGTTCCCACAAAAACAGAAACGACGATGCAACGCGACGCTGCGTCAGCAACATTTACTCTTTGTTGCTGGGAACTTTAACTTTTCTAAAATTGCAATTGTGTGATTCCTAGAAAAACAAGCAATGCAATTACTCGCTCCAAGTTTAGTTTTAGGAAAAGAAATGATAAATAGTTCGTTCGGTTTTGTAAGTCATAGAATAAGTACCCGTATTGTACTTATTATTTCCGAAAAAATAAAGACTATTTTAATTCAGCTTAAGCTGTTTCTTTTGTTATAAATTCATTAATTTTAATTCGTTATTTTTGCTTTATTGGGCTACAGTCGAGCAATTTAACGCAGAAAGGGCCCCAATAGTTGAATGTTTTGTGTTATCTACAGAACAATTCTTTAACTATGTGAATAAACTGCTAAAATTTAGTGGAAAAGATGAATATTCTATAATCGAGTTTATTAATTCTGTGGAAAGGACATTCCAACTATGCGGCAACACACCAGGACTAAGAGAGTATGCTATGGCAATCATCACAGACGAGAAAATTCAGGGAGAAGCAAAAAGATGTATCCAACGCCTAGGAAGTAATGTATTCAATCGATGGGAAGAAATTAAACAGGAGCTAAAGCTGCATTTCAGACCTCGAGATGACTACGCAGACCTTCTTGAACGCTGTAGATCCCTACGAGTAAGTAGTTTAAGAGAACTTTTTGAGTATATTAGGGATATCAATTATAGGCTAAACGAATTGTATAATTTCAAAGACGCTAAACCACCCACATACCAACCTAGAAATAATGACAAATATTTAGTTGATATTGTTAGTAATAAGGTGCATGATTTCCTTCGTGGTAATATTCCAGATAATTGTTCATTAATAGAGCTTTATAATAAATTCGATAAACTAAAATTGTTAGATAGTGAAAATGCTGTGCATTACCGCAGTAGGAAGAACAAATTCAATAAATCCAATAAATCCGGTAATAGTGTAGCCAATAAGAGTAATGTGAACGAAAACAACAAATTAATAAAAAGTGCTCCAAATAACAATCATAACTGTTACAATAAACTTAATCGAGACAATTACAGAAATGGTAATAATTACAGTTATAATTCCGGGTTCTTCCGCAATCGTAACCAATTTTCTAACAACCCTCAACAAAGACAAAATTCAAATCGAGTCAGAAATAATACCCCTCCAGAACCGATGGAAATCGGCAATTTAAATGAAGGTGAAGAGGTAAATTTTCAGATAGAGCCTCGGAACCAAAACTACCAATAATAGTTTTAACAATAGAACAAAACCTTATTAAACCGGTATACTATTCAACCATAAATGGAACAAATAAAATTATTAAAGGAGTTGTTACTACAATGCCAAAAGAATTTACGGCACTCTAAAGTGGAAAGTAATCAATCTAAAAGGCAGGAAATATGATGCTATTATGGGTCAAAATTTCCTAGCACCCTTTAAAGCTAAGATCAATTTGGAAGGAAAATATATCGAAGTTAGCAACAATAAGATTTTATTCGAAGGAAATAATTACCCATTTATCGTAGATGAAATATGCACTTTAGAAGCAATCAATAACAATTTTTTAAGAAAATTAAAGCTTGACCATTTAAATGAAGAGGAGAAAAACAAAATAATTAATCTCCTTAAACGTTATGAGGATTTACTTTTCAAGGAAGGTGATAATTTAACCTCAACACATGAGATCACTCATGACATTATCATAACCACAAATAAACCTATATATTCCAAAATATATAGATATCCTCAAATCCACGAAAGGGAAATAGAGCGCCAAATCCGCGAAATGCTCGAGCAGGGAATAATATGGGAAAGCAATTCTCCTTACAATAGCCCGCTTTGGATTGTTCCGAAAAAGGCGGACAATTCTGGGGAAAAGAAATGGAGAATAGTAATTGACTACAGGAAACTAACTGTAGTTACTGCAGACGATAAATTCCCCATCCCAAATATTGAAAATTTATGAAATAAATTAGGAACAGCGCAGTATTTTTCAACCATAGATCTGGTTAAAGGATTCCACTAGATTCCGAAGAACGAATCGGACAGAAAGAAAACAGCTTTCTCGACACTTTGGGGCATTTTGAATACCTTAGAATGCCATTTGGCTTAAAGAACGCACCTTAAACCTTTCAAAGGCTGATGAATGCAGTCTTACGAGAGTTTATTGAAACGGAATTTCTTTGTCATATTCTAACATCTAAAGGAATTAAACCAAACCCGAGCAAAATTGAAACGATCCGAAATCTAAAATTACCAACATCTCAGAAACAAATTAAACCATTTCTAGAAATAACAGGATTTTATCGCAAATTTGTAAAGGATTATGCCAAAGTATCAAATCCCATGGTAACATACCTTAAGAATAATGCGAGAATAAATCTAAATGAACCTTATTATATCGCAGCTTTCGAGAAGCTAAAAGAACTTATAACCAGTTATCTTATTCTGAGACCCTAATTTCGGCAAACGATTTAAGTTAATCACTGATGCCAGGAATTTGGCGAAAGAAATTTGAACTAACGGAAACTCCAAAAACAGTAAACGAAATAGTACATGTAGACATTTACACAAATAGCAAACACAATTTTATCAATCTGATAGATAAATTTTCAAAGCATGCAGTAAGTTTACACCTGGAAGACAGGACTCACATAACAATATTGGAAAAACTTAAACAAATTATTTCTATAAGAGGTAAAATGAAGAAACTTGTCTTTGACAATGAATTTTTTTTCAACACACATTCGGGAATTTTGTGAGAAAGAGGGAATAGATTATCACTTAACTAAACCAAACAGTCACACCGGTAATTCCGATGTAGAAAGATTAAACGAAACAATAACCGAAAAACTTAGGGCTCTTAATTTAGAAGAAAAATTACCTATTAAAATGCAAATACTCAAAGCAATTGAATTCTACAACAAGTCCTATCACTCCACTATCAAACAACCCTTTTATCTGTGCATAATAGGGAAGTGGATTTTAAAACAATTTATGATAGATAAAATCTAAAGAAAGAATAATTAAGAAAAGAAACGAAGCTAGAGAAGATTATACCGAACAAAGAGATATTGGATTTATAAGAAACTATAGATCGTTAAGACACAAAGAAGAACCAAAATTCGGGAAATATCGATTACATAATGTTCATCCTATAAACATAAAACGTCCATTTAAATTTGCAGATCCGGACAGTACAAACCCTGCTACTGCTGGCGATCCTCTTCATGATGCCCACGATAACGCAACAGGCAATGATAATTGAAAAAATAGAAACCAAAGCCAGATTCGCAGAAATAAAAATGGGAACAGTAGAAATAATTGATGGATTCGAAATAATTCTACATAGAATTTACCCTAATGAAATACTAAATATAGTTTGTAAATTAGAATCTACTCTAGAGTCATTAAATTTAGAAACACATAAGCAATTTACCTCGCGAAGAATTTCTAGCATTAAAAATAAAATAAAAACGTTAGTACCATATCGCAAAAAGAGATCAAAATTTACCAATTTAAATCAACAAATTAAAATAAATGAATACTTGAAGTATACTACATTTTTACAAATAAAAAATATCATAGAGACAGGCAGGACAAAAATAATACGGAAACTAGACGTTTAGTCCGTCAGAAACAAAAAAAATTTCAGAAAATTTCTTTTTGGAGCAAATGTTTAAAATAGATTATAACATTGCATCAGCAAGAGTGTAGGGTTATTACATCCGAATATGTTAACCGACGAAGAAATCAACGAATATAATATTGATTTTTACAAATTATCCAATACACGATTGGGTGTAGCAAAACATATTGATGATTCAATTATATTTGAAATTAAAATTCCAATCCATAGTTTTACAGTCAATAAAATTTTGCGAACTCCAATAACAAATTCAAGAAAGCAACAGGTTGATTCAAATATGGAATATATAATGTACAATAATGATCAGACATTAAAATATATTGAAGGTAAATCCTTGAAAGAATTAACAAAAAGTGAGAATTGTATGAATTTTGGAAATTGGAAACTTATAAAAATAAATAAAGAAGAAATTTTACTTATTGAAGACAATATAATTATTGTAAACAATATCGAATCTAGTAAACTAAAAAGCACTTGCGATGAAAGAGCTATATCACTAAAAGGAAATTATTTCATAAATTTCAATAACTATACTGTAATTATATAGGTAACAGAGAATACAAAAACAAATTAAATATTTACCGAAGCATTTGTTATACCTATAAATGAAAACTACACTACACTACATTCGAAAACAGCAATTTAGATTTTGAGGAAATATCAATTAATAACGTTGATAATATCAAAATTATAAAAGAACTTAAGTATTACAAAATTATCAATTATAGTATAAGTTCTATTGTAACAATACTTGTAATAGTAGTAATAACTTGCTTGTGTTTAAAAAGAAAAGATATAAAAATCAAATTAAATAAGGCATCTCAAGAAATTATTGCTAAATGCCTTCAAGATCATTGAAATCATTTTTTATTTTTTTTTTTTTTGCTCAAGGTATTTCACATTAAATTTTCCAAAAAATTCGAATTTCATTAAAATCATAGTCATACCTACCATAAGACGTAGAACATGACAAAATATCACATTGCAAACCATCGTTCCCACAAAAACAGAAACGACGTTGCAACGCGACGCTGCGCCAGCAGCATTTACTCTTTGTTGCTGGGAGCTTAAACTTTTCTAAAATTGCAATTGTGTGATTCTTAAAAAAACAAGCAATGCGACTCCTCGCTCCAAGTTTAGTTTTAGGAAAAGAAATGATAAATAGTTCAGTTCGGTTTTGTAAGTCGTAGAATAAGTACCGTTATTGTACTTATTATTTTCGAAAAAATAAAAACTATTTTAATTCAGCTTAAGCTGTTTCTTTTGTTATAAATTCATTAATTTTAATTCTTTGTTATCCCGAAAGATAACAAAGAATTTCATTCGCACGCTAATTCAGGGTATTGATCCTCATCTAGCACTTCTGTAGAACGTGCAATATTCCTTAGACTTTGCAGGTAAGATTCCACATAAAATTTTGGCATTGTGTCATTCTAGATTTAAAAGGTTGCTTTTATATCGAAATTCTTTAATTAAAACGCAATAATGAAGTCAATCACATATACCTATTAATGACATGCATATATTACAACGTTTTCCTGATTTAAAATTATATATATATTATATTTATAAATCACAAATTCTTGAAAATATTAGTAATATGGCAAGGATAAAGCTTTAAAAGCATTTTAATGGCATTAATAATAATATTTATTAACACTTATTGAAATTAAAGGAAATGTTTTACAAATTTTTTTTTCCACAAATATTTAAATTCAAAATATTCAACATTCAGGAATTCCGCATTGGAAAAATCTACAGAATTGATTCATCTATGCAATGCGATAAAAATAAATAGCGCTACATAAATTTCTATACTTCTAATCCCTCTTTGTCACCTTCGTTAGGCCTCTCCTGGAGTACGCTAGCCAAGTTTGGTCTCCCTCCCAATCCAACAGTATAAGCAGGATTGAGGCTGTACAACGCAGGTTCCTTCGTTTCGCTCTTCGTGAGCTTCCCTGGTCTGTCCCTCATAACCTTCCGCCCTACGAAAACCGTCTCTTACTTATTAACCTGCAGCCCCTATGGAAGCGGCGTGACCTCGCCAATATTACCTTCATTCATCAACTGCTTATCGGCGAGATCGACTGCCCCTCTCTTCTTCAACGGGTCTCCATTTACACCAATCCCCGTATCCTCCGTTCGACCCCCCTTTTTCTCCCTGCTTACCACCGCACCAACTACGGCCTCTCTGAGCCCCTCACGCGAATGTTTCGTAAAGCCAACTCCCTCCCATCCTTTGACTTCCACCTGAGTAAAGCGTCACTCAGGAACAGCCTTAACAATCCCCCTTAAAGGCTTTGCCCGCCCCATTCCCTTTCCCTATTTTTTTTATTTTTTTTTTCTTAGTTCTTATTATTTATTAGTTTAATTTCTAGTCTTAAGTTCTCTTTTTACGTAGCTTGTATTAAGCGAAAAATAAATAAATAAATAAATAAATAAATGAATATACATCTTCTTTCATCCCTTTTAGTAGTAGTTTGTCAAATTGGCGGACGCTTGCGATAGGAGATTTAGCGGTTCAACTTTATATGTATGTCTGTGGTCTGGTGCACCTTTTCACCTCATCCAAGGAGAGTTCAGATACAGAAAGCATAGTTCTGTATATTTCTTACTCATTACACAAGATAGGCGCTTTGAAAACGCGGCAAACTTAAAATCTCAACTTATTTTTAAATATGCTCTGTACACTTAAATCAAATTTTCTTAAGTGTAGCATCAAATCTTAAAAAATTTATCAATAGAAAGTTTCGATAAAACTAGTTTTTTGATGATTAGGTCGTTGAAAGTAAACTTGTCGCGCCCGGTAGCGCACTGAGAATTTTTAAAAAAGCCCAGGGCACTCTAGGATGGACAGAGGACAGAAAGAAATTATTGCTGGACATGAGACTTAAGTGTGAGAATTATTTCATGTCTTAGAAAAGAAAAAAATCGTCTCATTGGGAACAAGTCCTTTGGATATCCCGAAGAATTAAAAAAAAGGAACGAAATTTATACAAAATGAATTAAATGAAAGAATTAATCAACTCGAGAAGTATGTAAGAAATTTTCCAATATTTTACAATAGATGAATTATGTGGGACAAAAGATTTCATTGCTGTGTCGCAGGAAAATTTAGAATCATCGCTAAATTCGGAAGAGATATTTGGAAATGAAAGGGCAGCTTTTCGAATGCCAGGGTCATCAAGGAAAAGCCCAAAGTGCGAGGTGTTAGAGTATTTAAAAAAAGAAGAAGTGAGAAATGGCAGAATATAAAAAATGTTAAAAGAAGTGGAAAAACGGAAGTTGGATTTTGTAACTAAATAATTACAACAAACCAAAGAATTAAAAACACCTACAAAAATTTGTTGGAATGACATAATTTACTGATTAAAATCAAAAAGCTTATTAATTTATATTGCAAACATAAGGGCTGTTTTCTTTATTTTAATTTTATCTAGGTAAGATCATGTGCTATGCTATAGCCAGAGGAACGAAATCAATGTACAAATGAAGTAAGACTGTTTTTTTATATATGACATAATATACTTTTTGTTGCCGAAATTAGTGTGGTAATTAATTCTATTTTCCTTTTTGTTCATTTGTATCTTCATTCACAGGTACTCTCTACAATAACATGAGTTAGCTCAACATTGATATCGATACCGAATTCTTGCTCTACAAATACGCGAGTTGAGCTCAAGCTATAATTAAATTTCCTTTGTTCTGCTGTTAAAAACCCATATATATATGGTACCATGAGAGTAATTTCCAAAGGATAGGCAGAGCCACCTACTAATGATAATTACCAGTTATATTTATTCTTCGGTCTTGTAGTGCTTTTTTCGGCTAACCCGCCATACAGAAGCATCATGACATCGACTAGGATAACTAACAAATGCGCCCATCCAAGAAGCGAAGTTTGGTGTCTGCAATACCCTAAAATTGTAATATTTTTAATTTATATTGTAGTAGATAGTCGGTTTAAAGTATGCAATTGCCCAGTGTATGGCTGCCAATTCTTTCTCGATCATTGACTTATTTTTTTAAACGTTGCTTTCGTCTAAGATAGTTTCACCATATTCCACAGTCAACATTCGAAATGCGTCCGCTCACTTAATTTTGTTTTTCAGACAAAATTTGATACAGATTTTTTGATCCACTTTTGGGAATTTGCAAAAATCGAAGACGAGCACATCCAAGCAAAATAGCTGTCAAAAATTAACTGAACTTTCAAAATAGCCGAGCTTGTCAGCATAATTGAGGGACATGAGTACCACTATAACGCCATAAAAAAATCAAAAATCGAATATACATAGCCCCCGGAAATTCAAAATTCGCGATACATTTTGAACAGACCTCGTACGTACTGTATGGTAAAACACCCAATAAAAGTTCATGTGTGAGGATGATGCTTCTGTTCGCAAGGATTTGGAAAATTGATTACTTTTACTGGAAATCTGAATGCAGAAAAGATGCTGCAAATTTACAAGAACGGGTTATTAAAGTCTACAGATTCTTGGTTTGGAACAGGAAAGCGATCGTGGCTATTGCAAAACGATCACGATCCAAAAATGTGTGAAAATATCAATGTCATGGAGTGGCCCTCACAAAGTCCTGATGCTAATCCAATTGATAATATGTGGTCCCTTATGAAGGCAAAGTTGCAGCGGAAAAATGCTTTCACTTTGCAACAACTTGAATCATCGATAAAGAAGCCTGGAAGGATCTACCAATAGAATATGCTGAAAAATTAGTTGAAAATGTTAACATATGACGTATAGCTATAATAGAAAATAACGTTAATATTAAATGCATTGCGTAAAAGAAAATAAAGGAAATAAAAAGGAAAAAATAATATTTTGTTAATTTTTTATCACATTATTGAAATCTGAGCGATACGCTCTTACCAAACAGACTTTGGGTGAATTAAAATGTGTGATTTTATTATTCCATAATTTAGCAATTGCTCAACTTGCTTGTGAACTTCGTGCTTGTGAGTTCCAGAAATTCTATAGTGTTTTGTGTACACCGGTATATTGTCACACAGCTCTATTTGCAGTTCATAAAAATTTTTAGTAGATAATGCTTCTAAGTTTAGTGGAAAAATATCGTGAGAGGCATAGATAGAAATGTCGTCAAAATCTAAATTTGCTAGTTTTGCTTTTACTATTTAATATTGGAGATACTGGCTGAAGTGAGATATTCTCTTTACGCCCGCGAACAATTCTCTCTTAGTGATACAGTGTTACCTTTCCGAGCTACTGAAGGTCTTATTGTAGTTGGCTGAGAATTGGGGCGGAAGTTAGCACCTCCTTCAGCTTTGCAAAGGCTCTGGCGCACCAGTCGAACATCTTATACTTTCCTGTCAACACTGTTAGAGGTTTGGCTACTCCGGAAAAATTGAAATTGAAGCGACGATAGTAAGCGCACAGTCCCAAGAAAGACTGCACCTTCTTTTTTTTCTTAATAATACTAATAATAACCTCTACGAAACGTTGTGTCCCAGAAATTTCACCACCATAGCATAGCTGACATTTACCTGCTAAGAGCTTTAACCCAGCACCTTTTATGCGCACGAGTACAGCGTCGAGCTGTGCACATTTAAGTCGTCCAGGTTCATAAGCGTGCAGCTTATGGAAGCCCTTCCAGGTTTATCTCCATCATCCTTTGGAAGGTCGGCGGTGCATTTTTCAACCCGAAAGGCATTACGGTGAATTCCCATAGACCATTTCCTAATAAAGGGTGTTTTTTAAGAGCTTGAGAACTTTAAATAATAATAAAAGACAGAAATATTATTGTAATGAATTTTTTATTATTATAATCTGGTAGATAATTTCATGACATTTATTTTTTAAATATGATTGCCTGCATATATCCGCCACGTCTACGAGTTACATAGTCCATTCGATCATTCCAATTTTTCACTACTTTTTCCAATAAATCTGGCCGTATGGCGTCAATGGTGGCTTGAATATTGGCTTTCAATACTTCAAGAGTTGCTGGTTTGTCGGCATAAACCAATGACTTAACATGGCCCCATAAAAAGTAATCGAGAAGCGTTAAATCGCACGAACGAGGGGGCCAGTTAACAGGATCACTTCTGGAAATGAAGTTGTCACTAAATTGATTTTGCAATAAATTGATGGTTAAGCGCGCTATATGGCAAGTTGCGCCGTCTTGTTGGAACCAAATGTCGTCGATGTTTAGCTGATTAATTTTTGGAAACAAAAAATCAGTCAGCATGGCTCGATAGCGCTCGCCATTCATTGTAACGGCAACTGCTTCCTCATTTCGAAAGAAATAAGGACCGATGATGCCGCCAGCGTGCAAACTGCATCAAACAGTTAATTTTAATGAATGTAATGGTGATTCGTTAATGGGTGAGGATAAGCCAAGATCCTTACGTAAATTTGGAAGCGTTGTTCTGGCGTTAAACAATTTATGATGAATTGTCAAACCTTACCCAACATAAATATCAACACAGTATTACTTTCTCAACTGTCAAACCATAGACAACAACCGTCGAAAGTTCTCATGCAGCTAAAAAAACACCCTTTATAAAGGCGGTTTGTTTCCAATCGGCGTCCTCTAACGCATCCAAAGTCTAAGCGAACCTAGGGAGGAGGTATAAGTCCTTCAACTTCCAATAGTCTATGCAGAATCGAAGTGTGCCGCCCGTGAGCTCCATGGGCTGGTGCAGGGAATGACAACCCCAAACCCCTTAATCTTCTGTAGAAGCTTTTCGGCCTCACTGCACACACAGGTTCTACATCATTGATGTTGATTCCGTGCGGTAGAATGTCAGTCCGCCGAAACGGCCGATGAATGTTTTCGAAGGCTTTGCCATTTGAATGTGCTGCGCCTCCTCTAGGCCCTCCTTGGAAGCAACAAAGAGCTTCTCTATCTACGCGTGCAATTTGCCACTGTTCATGGAGTCGCCTACAACTTCCTTTTCGAGGACGCCGGAGATTTCCTCGATCCGACCTATGTTGGTATTGGGGAAATCTGTGCTGCTTTCTCGGAGGTATTATTATTCGCGCCCAAGTAATACCTTTAGAGCACTCCGTAAAGGTTGGCGTTACGATAATATTACCATGACTCTGGGGAATGGCTGTTATCAGCACGGGGGTCTGCAGCAGTGTGAGGCAATTTAAGCGAATGAAGACGTCAGAATTTGCGGGAATACAATTTCCGCACATATCCGGGCGAGGGGATTTTCTGATGAAAAACGTGAACACGAATTGATTTTTTCCCATCCTTACTAGGCCATCGCAAATGTTAAGGGCACACCAATACTTTATGAAAAACTTCATCCCTAGGATACATTCGTCGTAGATCACAGCATAGTGGAAGCAGTGTTTCGCCGCGAAATTAACTATTCAAACTGGGACCTCCGCAGTTCCCAGAATATTCGTTATCTCTCCCGTCACTCTCTGTATCACCGCCTCTGCTCGCCCGCCTCGAGTACCCGGTCAATATTTTAACAGAGAGCCGTTTAAATCGCTATTTTCCTGGGGTGCAGCATCTTTCCTCTATCTTATTAAAGGGTGCGCAAAGGACGGTGCTCGGGCCCTGTCACGGGCAAGTCTCGGACGCCCGAAGTGTCACGTAATTGTGATCTAGGGTGTGTCTCGTCTGCGGCCGCACAGTCACATTTTTCGCTGCCGTTGTTCTGTCAGTCCAAACCATATCGAATTAAATTTCATCGCCCTCTCTCGGTACCACTGGCGCACCCCCGGCAGATTTCTTGTTGAATTCCTATACATAAACACATTTTCGCTATTGTCGCGCATGGCGAACCTGAAGTTCCGCCACTGGAGGAAGACTGGAACCTTTCCCTTTACGCAGATTTACTACGAGATGAGGGTGCTGGAGTGTCCTTGGACGAATTCGGTAACCACTAGAGGCCGTACTTGGCCCAACTCGAGGTTGTCTCGCCTTTGTTGTACTGCGTGCAGGAGGGATTGGCTGGATATTAGCATAGGACCAGATGAACCCCTTTGCTTAGCGTGTCATAAAATACTAACGCGCGAAGTAGAGAGTCTTTATCTCGTCCATCCAACCACTTATTTTCGCTATTGCCTCGTAATAATGGCAATAAATTCACCACAGTTACTTCGCAGTAAACTCTTCGGGGACACTTTAATTCGGCTGGTTGCAAGCGTTGAGGACCACGTAACTGATGGCGAGATTGGGTTGTCGAGGCTGAAAGTGTGACGGAACCGAACGGGCTATTATTTGCCTTTATTCCCTGCTAAAACCCTCCTACGTTTAGGCTCTAGCCGGTTCCGAATAGCCAAAATTAGTGCTGGATGGACGCTTCTCAAGGAAAGAGGCTTCACCTTTGCCCTTTGGATCTCGTCCCTGAATATTTAGGAGTCTTCTCATCTATCTGTCAATTGAGATGCGTCATGAATTCTTCCCCCTGCGATTTTTCGCATTTTGCCACCGGCTCCGACAGATCCCCACCACCACCAACAATGACTTCACCGTTTGAGAATGTTGCTCGATCAAATTATTGAATTCGTCTATCACAAACGCCAACTTCTACCTATTGGCAACTTTCTCCCAACCACTAGCGATGTTGCCGACACAACTATCCTGGGCTGCAATAGTCTTCATTATTCTTGGTCCCGAGCACACCTGACACCAATGTAACCCAATGCAAAGTAGCCTGACCGCCTATGACCGAAGTTGAGAGGAAGTCTTTTGATGGAGTAGTTCCGAATCTCACAAGACAGTGTCACAGTCGCATAATACGGCTAGGGCAACTTTGTGGATGTTAGCAAGCCCTAGAGCTTTTCCCCACCTAAAGCTTCACAGTAGGTCGATAGTCACGAGCTCCAGTTGGAGGATCTGAGTTATTTAATTTGCACAACCGAGTGAAATGTTCGTCCGAGTCCGGGACCCAGGAATCTCCAACCCGTTGGACGATTTTGCCCTGGAGTATCATAGGGACCAAAGTAATAGGGAGTGTTTCCTGCAGTATTCTGTGGGGGTGGTCGACGCTGCGTAGGGACGCCGAAATGGAATGAAAATACCAGGATACTAACCCCAGAGGAGCAGGAGTCATTGGAGGCCCTCTTGGTGATTCCGCAAGCGAACTCAGGCAAGTAGGCCAAAATTTTTGGAAATAAATCTCGAGTTGGGGGCACCCAAAAAAACCGCGGAAGCGTCCGACTCGAGATCGAGCTCGAGCTCGATGGTTGTCGGTAAGAGTAACTCAGTACACGCATAGTGTGAATAAATCTGGGCTCGGTGTGGCAGTATGCGAATTTGCTGAGAAGTGCCGGCTCAGACTCAGCTTCAATGTACAACTGGCCTTAGGGGACGACCCGGAACAAAGATCATGAATTACTAGATGTGAGACTCGTGACGTATTCCCTTATCCTTTTTCGACCTTGGTCCCCTTTTGCTAAAAATATATAGTAATAAAGGGCTCATTCGTGAGAGAAAGACAAAAATTTAGAGGGAAGCGGAACGAAAATTAAAATCACGTTTCAACACCCAGAGCAACGCACACGTTCGATTACGTTTGGCCCGCCTTTAAAAAGTGAAAAAATTTAAACAGCCCGCATCCGTACATATGCTCTGAGTGTGCTAGCTGCCTGTTCCCTATTCTCAATTCTCAATTCTCAATTTCCCTATGCTGGAACATTGCCTGGGGACGACACTAATACCATGCATGCAGAAGTACACAGCGTTTGGCCCGCCTTTAAAAATGTGTGATAAAAAAACGCTGCATTTTATTACCTACACTGTAACTGCTGTAGATGAGAATTTTTGGCTGCCTATTTTTATCTCTTTCGTTCATATAGGCATTTAGATAATGCATAGGAAGCAGTAGTTCTTTGCTGCTTTCTCTAATGGGAAAATTTTCCCCAGGCAGTTTTAGAAATTGCATATGGGTTGGAGATTTGGGCTTGAATAGAGAGTGTCACATCTAGTATTTCATGATCTTTGGGCCCGGAACAATGAGGGGCGTGACAGTAGCTAATTGAAAAGAACCGCTAATGCGACGGTGGATAAAACAAACTGCCGAACTGTCAAATGAAATCTGTGCTCGCTATTGTAAATTAGATCAACTGCAAGTTTCTATGTAATATTGTTTAAAATTATTGTTTTGAGATAAGTTTATAAAAATTGTTTAAAATCGCATTATACGCTTTTGACGATTATTTCTATAAGTGAGATTAACTAATAGTCGCTGATAATTTTCGAAATAAAGTGCACTGTGGTGTTTTGCCTGAACAACACGAAAGTTTGACATGGGAAATCATATTTTAGGCAAACGAAGTGATAGAAATGCGATTTAGTTGTTATCATCATTAAAAGCAATTAAATCAATTTCAAAAAATTGAGAAAATCGTCATATTTTTTACTCTGCTGGTTTGTTTTCATCCGACAAAAGCAAAGTAGCTTTCATTTTCATATAATTCAGCTTTTCCTTAAATTTTCTCCAAAATTCAGAAATTCACGTAAATAATACACTTTAATATTTTTATTGAATTGTTCAACCTATTGCCTATCCAAAGAGATACTAGATGTCCAAGTAGAAACAAATATGGAAATTTATTTGTTGAAAACTTTTTTAACTAAAATTAACCCCAAGAATGCGGTTCACCTCGACGGAAATTGTTCATTTAATTTTAGCTTCACAATGTTACAGTATGCGCTGGTGCTTCATCATGTTGGTAAAACATTATCCGTGTATTATCCCAGAGGGATGTTTTCAAGTAGATCTAGTATTAAATTCTTAAAACAATTCAAATAAATTATGCTATTTAGCAATTAAAGCAAAGTGAACTGTTCTTTTAAATAGTTGCTAACGATACCAGCTCAAACACTTACACTGAATGCTCAATTGATGTCGCTGGTGGCTTAGTATTCGAACAGGTATGAAGATTATGGAAGTTTACGATAATATCTTTAATGAATAGCAATTTATCAGTCAGAATTCCGCCTAGAAACCGTCTGTTTTCTATTTCGCATAACAGAAGCCAAGAGCAAAACTCCAATCTTCTCGTAGAATCTCCTTCCAGAAGTCCTTGTAATGGCATATGATGATATGAATGTAAACTTCCTCGATGAAAAACCTTCAACCTGTATATGAAGACACTCGCTCGTCTCGTCTCGTCTTGTCTCGTGCTCGTTTCAAAATTTTGCTGTTCCACATTGGCAGAATCTTGCGATGGTACTCTTCGCGGAACCGTGTTATTTGAAGTTTCTTTTTGGTTTGTGTGGAAAGTCCGCGAAACTACCGCTCCTTAGGGTACTGGTCGGTTTAGGAATCTCCCTTGGTATTCCCTGACAGTCTCTTTTTCGTTTCTGTCGACTTCACCACGAATGTAAATTATATCGGCGTATTCCTTGAAAGTGACAGAATTGGTCATTTTTTTAATTATTCTAACTCGTAGTTTTCGCTTGGTTTTTAACTATGATCGATGTTCTTGCTAACTGATACTCTTCTACAATCAAATTTCCGTCAGGTATCAGGAACAGAGCGTCAGGATATATAAAAGTATTGTTGGCTGAGACACGTTAATTACACCAATAAAATAAATTCCACTAACTTTTTTATGACTGTCTCTCTCCAGAAACAATTAAAACAAATATTCCTGATCATTTTAAAGACATTTAGTTAATTTTACGATTTTTGCAATTACAGGACAATGAGAATAAAATACCAGTCAAAATTTTCTAAGAAGCAGATTTTTCTATCTCTATTGAATCTAGATATGGTACCTTTTTAAAAAGATAATAAAATGAGAAAATTAATAAAAGTAATAAATAGGTGTATTAGTTACGTTAATTTTGGAGAAAATTCGATGAAAACGTGAATTTTAGGAAAATAAAAAACATTTTTCCACCATTGGAAGTTAGTGTACCTGCAGTGGGTGGTGGTGGTGGGTCAACAATTTTAGAGAGGACATTAGGATGGTAGATTGTTGACATAAGTTGGATGTCACTGCGTTGAGGAAATCATGTGATAAAAGTAAAACAGTTCCGATATTTCATCCCACTCATTTTGACCTATTCACTAAAAACACCCTGTATATAATATTTTGCCGGTAATTTTTGGCAATTTCACATCTCCGAAACGTGAAATTCAAATACAACCAGAAAATTTCTGGCGCAACAAAACCAAAACTGGACGTGGCGGGAATTGGCGATTTATGTCACACCTTCGTCATTTTCAAAACAATACGGGCCAATCGCCCGTTCTTTAAATGATGACGAATTTGTAAGTTTGCTTTAAAATATCCTTGATTATTGAAAAAAGATAAAGGTCTTAAATAAAGCAAAAAAAAGAAAACAAATCCTTGCTTGGATGGAACAAGCCATAGAAAAATATAAGGGATTGTGATAAGTACATCACAAGTTAAAAAGAAAATTGTAAACATGAAAAGCCGCATAAAACAAAAATCCGACAAAAGAAGAATGGGAAATTTAAAAATAGATTTAAAACAGGTGGAAATAAGAATTCTAGAATTAATGGACTATGAAAATAATCCTGTGGTGAACAAAATAGCAGGTGATTATTTCTTTTTCTTATAATTGAAATTTACAATTAACAAAAATAATATTTATAGACAAAATGCAGGTGCACAGGAGTAGGAGGGCCAATAGATGACACTGACGAATTCCTTGTGGAATATGTAAGCGAAGTTCAGGAAATTGAAAAGCCCGAGAAAGAAGAAAGAAGTGCTGCACAATTGTCGCACATTCAGAGCTTCTAAAAAAGAGATACGAGGTCTGTTCAAAAAGTATCTCGAATTTTGAATTTCCGCGGGCTACATACATATGTATATACGATTTTCAATTTTTTGTGGCGTTCTGTTGGTACTCATGTCCCTCTCTTATGCTGACAAGTTCAACTATTTTGAATGTTAAATTCATATTTGACAGCTATTTTGCTTGGACGTGACGTTTGGCTCGTCTTCGATTTTTGCCTATTCCAAAAAATGGATCATAGGATCTATATCAAATTTTGGTTTCCACATCATAACCATAAACCTATGATTCGTTCCCAGTTATGACACTCTGCAGCAAATTTGTGTCGTCGCGGACAGAGTCCAACAGCTCCTTAGCAATGTTAATGCGATGCTGTTTTTGGTCGAAATTGAGCAATTTTGGCACGAATTTCGCGGCGACCCATCTCATGCTCAAATTATTGGTAAGAATAGAATACGCGATACTTTTCTAACAGACTTCGTATGAGTTAAGAATGCCCATTCCTCAAAAAGATTTATTCACAAAATAAATATAAATAACAAAGACAATCAACGATTTTAGTTAACAGTTAGTTTAGCTCAAAAGAATATATCCAACGAAAAAATAACTGCAGAACTTCTAAATATTAATTATGAATTTCAATATTGCATATTAAAAACGATTTGGTTTCGTCTTGCTTACCGCATTTGAAAATATGTTTCTCCGAGTGTGGAAATAAATTTATAATTTACAAAAAAAAATTATTACAAAATAACAAATTTTTGCTGTTTGCGAATGCATTTTCATAAGTAAAAATTTGTTTTTATAGCGAAACGAGAAAAATCATCACAATTTTGGAACGCACATAGTGGTTATCACTGACTGAGAAGGAATAAAATTCGCACCATCCGCTTCTCTATAGAAAAATCATGTACGTGAATGTTGATCTAGAGGATATTTGGTTTCAACAGGATAGGGCTACACCTCACTTTTTACAAGAAACAATTGATTTATTGAGAGAAAAATTTCCTACACGTGTAATCTCCAGAAACGGTGATGGTAATTGGCACCGTTAGACTATTTACTTTGGGGTTATGTGAAAAGTCAGGTTTGTAAAAATAATCCACAATCGATTCCTGCTTTGAAAAATGAAATTATTCGTGTCATTGGTGAGATAGAGCCTCAATTATGTCAAAACGTGGTTGAAAATTTTAACAACAGAGCGGACGTCTGTGGAGCTGCCAGAGGAGGCCACTTGGCAGATATTATTTTTAACATATAAATGTCATAACTGATACTTCAATTATCAATAAAAAGTTTTTGAAAATAAATGCAAGTTATGTGTTTTATTTGTTCTTAAAAAACCCGCACAATTTGAAACACCCTATATTAGACAGATGTCTGTAACTAGATCTGACAGTGGATTTTCCGAAAAGTTCATGTAAATTTGAAGTTATACTTCCGCTTTGTCCTCTGAAATTCTGCGAAAATACCAAAATAGGCAACCTCGCTTTCGTTTCCATCTACTACAGTGTAAATGTAAATAATATCGGCGTATACTTCACAAATGATTTCGGCCATTTTATATCTAATTATTTTAGCTTAAGAGCACTCATGTCCCTTCAAACAAAGTGCATATATAACATTTTTCAATTTAAATCCAAATGAACAGAAAAAAATCTCCACTTGCAAAGTATACGGTAGGAGAACACTTGGTTTCGAAGAATCGAAAAATTACTACACTTTCACAAGAAATTCATTATTATTGTTGCATATATATATAAAGCGAAAGTCCTTGGGGTCCCTGTGGCTTTAATTTTTTAAAGCTATGATGGTTCTATAAGTTTACATAAATCGATTTAATTACATTTTTATTGTTGTGCTAAGGTCTGAAAAGAGATATGTCAATAAATTTTACGTCTCCTGATCAAAGTGTGTTTGAAGATCCCCCCAGGTTTTAGGTTTTATTGTTGCGCTAAGATCTTAACTGGTTTTAGGTGTTGCGCTAAGGTCTGAAGAGAGGTATTCCAATCGAATCTACATGGTCTCCAAAAATGTTTGAAGACACCCCCTAAAATTGGTCCTGCCCACGCAATTGAAAATTTGCTGTTTCATGGGGGAAGTGAAAACGCTCTATAAATCTTTTGAGATACAGATATCATATGATTTTTTTTTGATAACGCTTTAGCGTTAGCTAAGGCTTCAAGATTTCTAAAGATATTTCTCCAATCTGCCACCAAACAAGTAAGAAATACCGTGAAGTGAAAGAGAAAAAAAGTATGTGAAATGAAAGAGAAAGAAAGTACCGTGTAATAAGAAATACTGTGAAATGAAAGAGAAAGTACCATGTCAAATTTCAATGGAAGAACTACTATCTATAGACCTGAAGATATAAGATATAAGAAACAGAATCGTGTATTTCATACAGAATAAGGGAGTAGTAAATAAGTAAGTAAATAAGAATTATTTACTGTTGTTATGGAATAGAAAGCACTCTATCAAAGTATTACAATCGCCTTTAACTCTTGTCTGACATTAATTTTTGGGTTAATACTAGAACTACCAAGACCGTCAATTTGACGGTTTTCAAATTTCATGCTTAAAAATTTTGACATATGTAATTTATATATTATTCCAGAATTTTATGAAGAATTTTAAAATAATATAAGAACAGTTACATATTAATCAACTACATCTACTCCAAACTTAGCATTTGTAAAACGACATAGTATCAGGAATTCGTTTTCGATTAGAAACAATTATTACGAATTTATGCTTAGAGCTATGTAATACTTTTTTACTTACTTTTGTAAATTGTCAGAACAGTATCACATTTTACATTTTTTTTTCTGTATTTCTGGCGCTTTCGGCGAATTTCATATTCATCGTCTTCACTTTGTTCAATATCTCGTACTTCAATTTAATCTTCAGCTTCTTCACAGTCTGCAAAATCAGTTCTATTTTCCACGCAAGATAATTATTTATTACTTGAATTAGTGTCCGAACAGTCTTCATTTAGACTAGTGAGTTCTTTAAATTCTTCGAATAATTTTTTGCCTAGGGTTAACAAAAAATAAATTTTAATTTGGTGTAAAAATATTTTCATACTTTTTTTTTTTCCAGATTACACTTTGATTGTACTTTTCTCCAAGAGCTTTATCACATTGGAAATACAACTGATAATGACTGCGTCCTAATTACAATCTACCAGTTAGAACTGTTTGTTCTAAACTGAATTATAATGGGAACTAAATAAATCCTTTTATAGTGGCTGGCGAACAATTTAGATTATTCAATATAATGATATATGAAAACTGTACTTCAAATTTGTTCAGGAAATAAATATATAAATGGAATTATTCAGCCATTTTGTGATTTATGTATTTAGTACGGAATAGACTTATCCAGTCATTGCATAGATAAACCATAGATTATTATAAACTTTGTAATGGTTAAAGCCGTAATTTTAATGGGTCTTGGTATAAATAGGTATAGGTCATACTGATTATGGAAGCTAAAATGAAAGAATGAAAACTGAATATTAAATTGCCCGTAAATAAAGCCTAAAAGCAGGGTCACGTATATGGTCTTTGCCGGTATTTTACAATATTTTGGACTTGGCACAATCAATGTGCGGATTTTATATAGAGAGATTTGTCTTGAAAATATAACAATGTTTTAATTGTGCGAAGATCTTGCAAGTATGCATAGTTGCTGCAGAAAAGAAGCCTCTTCCCAACAAAAAGAACCCTTTGTACTCCAGAAAACTCAAAAAAAATCCCAAATCCGATTATGCAAAAAAACAGACCGATTTATACCTGTAATGAATGCAACTAATATGTTTGTGACAAGTGTTCATTTAAGATAACATGTACTTGTATGGCAAAATATGTGACTCATAGATATTTCATACATATCAAATGCGACTAGAAACTGTTTTTGTTTGTTTTTTTAATAGAAATTCATGAATTATTATATTAAATGTTTTGCTAAATTATATTCTTTTATTTACATAAACTATTAAAATACCCTTATGTGTAATCTTGTCAACATAAGCTTAGCCAAAAGTTACAATGAAAGTATGATCAAATATCCGGCATTTTTACGAGTGTGGTAAAACTAGGTATACCATATATTTAACATCGGTAGTTCTAGTGGTAAACATGTAATTTACTACAGCAGTTTTTGCTTAGTTTTAGCAGTCGGAGTTTTATTGCTAAAATTTAATTTTAAAGTGATATTTTATGCTATTGTGTTTCATATCCTATAAATATATTTTGAAAATTAATATTAATATTTTTATGCTAAAGTTATCCTGTACTTTGTAAATTTTATAAATACTTATTTCCTGTTCGAAGAATTTTATTATTTAAAATGCTTCCGATAAAATTATTGCTTTTTAGTCAATAATGTAAAATTTCAAAACATAATTATCTAATATATAATAATTAAAAATCTTGCTTACTTGGAATTTCGGTTTTGGAGGTTTTCTATCATATTTATCGTTTTAAATGGAGGAAGGTCTCATTTATACCGCGATGATTATTATTCTTTAATATCCTCTAACAGTTCGGTGCAACGTACCAATTTAAAAGTATTTGCTTGTGAAAAGAAATCGGAATAAATTTTTTGTAATGTTCTAAACGTAATATCGTCTGTGTAAACTGCTGATAATTAATTTGAAAGGAGGTATTTTTTAAATATACTGATAATATTTTCTTCGAAAAAATTAGATAATCGTATAATCCTTCTTTGTTTATTTTTGAAAGGTGATTCCATGCTAATTCGAGATCTTTTATTTGAACACTCTAAAATTAGTTGTGCAGGGTTTTTTATTAAGCGCTTCCTATCTTTAAATTTAAATAAAACAAAGTGTGTGTAAGATATCATCGAAATTTTTTATTTGTTTGAAAGGCCTATCGATGCCATTAGGTACGGGATTACATCGCAATGCCTGCCGCGGCTCCTCTGGGTGGTGCGAATCCGAAATGTCAAATTTTCCATCACTCTGGCGCATGAATCAGGCTGAATTTGAGCGTTGCCACGGATTACGTTGGCTTTGAGGGCCGCTCTGGTTTCTGGCTTATTTGCATAGACCTGTGACTTAAGAAAATCCCACAAAAAAAAGTCTAACGAGATCAAATCGCACGATATCGGTGACCAGTTGACATCACTTCCACGTGAGATGATCATTCCCTCAAATCGCTCGTACAGAATGCACGTGTAGCACGTGGCGCCGTCCTGTTGAAACCACATGTTGTTGGTGTCCATATCATCCAATTCAGGCCAAAAGAAGTTAGTAATCATTGACCATAGCGCTCGTCGTTGACGGTGATGGCCTTGCCGCCAGCCCAAAATCCGCACCAAACAGTGCGGATGCATTGGACGCTCTTGGATCTCATGTGGATTGGTATCGTCCAAAATTCGGCAATTTTATTTGTTGACATATCTATTCATCCAGAAATGGGACTCATCGCTGAAGATGATTTTTCGATGAAAATTTCGGTCAGTTTCCAACTGCTCCAGAGCCCGTTCAACGAACACACGTCGTTGTCTATGGTCGTTTATCTTCAGCTCCTGGGCCAGTTGAATTTTGTACAGGTGCAGGCCCAAGTCGCGACGCAAAATTCGCCAAGTTGTGCCTGCGAAAGGCCGAGTTCTTGTGAGCGACGCGAAATCGACTGCCTCTGATTCTCCTGCACAGTTTCACAGACAGCGGCGATGTTTTCGGCAGATCTTGCGTTTCGTTGACGTGCGGTTTTGGTTGATTGTTTACTGAACCAGTGAACTCAAATTTATCTGCCACACTGCGAATAGTCCTCTCGGTAGGACGGTTATGGCGACCGTAAAATGGGCAAAGCGCGCGGAACGTTGCCCGAACAAATAATCCATTCTGATAAAACAATTTTATCATTTGCACGTGTTGTTGAACGCTATATCCGTTCATGGTGATTTGGCAAAACAGACTGAATAAAGGACAGCCAATTTGACAGATATAGCTTCAACAATATGACCGCTATCAACTGTCAAATTTCGGAAGCCCCTATTAGAAGACCCTTTATATTAAATCCATTTAAAGGCTTTTCAGAAATCGGTATATTGCGGCTTATATTTTCATCTGCAGAATGAATTGTTATGCCAGCTGTTGATTCGGCATTTCCTTGCATAGAGGTGTTAGAATGTGACGTGTTGATGTTGATAGCTACCTTGGGTTTTTCATTAAATTTTATCCTACTTAAGGCATCAGTATTTGTATTTTGACTACCCTTTATATACATATATGTATATATACATAATATATCAAAGTCGTATTCAACGAGCTTGAGCCTTCAGCAAACTAGTTTGGAGTTTGGGTCCATTAGCCATGTCAAAGGCTTATGAACTGTGACAATTTTGAATTGGCGACCGAACTGGTATGGCCTGAAATATTATGTGGCCCATATTATAGTCAGGAGTTATTTTTCCGTAGTGGAATAGTTTATTTCAGAACTGCTTAGTGTTCTACTCGCGAAACTGATTGATTTATCGTTACCAATCGTATCTTGAGATAACACAGCACTAATTGCAAAATTACTAGCATCGGTGGTGAGATCAAATGCTTAGTGAAGTCCAGAGATTGTATTATAGTATCGGGTCATTCATTAGCAGATCTTTACAATTATGTATTAGTATATACCTCTATATATTGAGCGTTCAGCTCTACTCTATTTCTGTTTTTCAGACACACCGTTAAGGGTTTTGTGAGTTTGGCAAAGTCCTTTATGAACTTCCGATAATAGCCTAGTAATCCAAGGAAACTTTTTATTTCTTTTTGAGTACAAGGGATTGGGAGATCGTTTATAGCCTGAATCTTATCTGGATTAGGTGTCAATATATGGCCAAGGAATGAAATCTCTTACTGAAGGAATTTCGACTTATCCATTTGTACTTTAAAATTCTCTGGCCTCTGGAATACTTTTTTTAGGCTCTAAATTTGTTCTTGTAGCGAAGTTGAGTAAATAATGATATCATCTACCATAAGTACACCAGACAATGTTTGCCTTAGAGATCTTTAAAGACATTTTCCATAACACGTTAAAACGTGGAGGGGGCATTTTTCATTCTAAAAGATATTCTAATTTTTTTTTATATCTCTGGGATCCATCTCAATTTGGTGGAATCCTCTCGCGAGGTCCAGCGTCGTGAAATATAAGTTTAAATTTTAGGTGCACTTAAATTTAAATCTCGTCATAAATGTAATGTTAATAACACCTGTTCGATGTGTATTTAGAGCATTCTGAAAAGGTGAAATTTTTTAAACTGGTATACATTCTTCATATATTTCACCGTATAACAATTCGGTTCAAAACACAACGCGTTTCAAACTATCTTCATAAATTGACAAAAAACGTCATATACGAGTATATGTGACGACGGATTCTGTGTGAGACATATAGTACATATCTGACGGCTGGTAGTTAGGATTTCTTCCCAAATTTTTCTGAGCGCAGTGAGACTGGAACACCCTGTATAAAAGAAAGTGTTTTTCGATGCCGTTTTAAGATTTGTAGGTCTTGCATGAAAGTTTGAAACTATTAATTTATCTCATCCACAGAATCTGAGGCGTGCATCTCTTTAATATCCTGTAATTGTAAGGGGTTAAATATGGTAAGCAAAATCTTTAAGATGTTTATAACAAAATGCTATATTTTATTATTCATTATACCAGTAAAATCAATTATTAACTAAAGCATATATCAAAAATATTCTTAACTCTAAAATAATACTTTTTGGCCTTCATACAGCCTTTTATTCTTTTTGGTATCGAATTTACCAAGTTCTCCGCCATGAGTTTCGTCATATTTCCCCATTCTTCCAGCAAGTAGCCCTTCAACTGTTTTTCCGTTTTCTGACACGATCATCAAGGGCTTTCAATCAATTTTCTATTAAATTATGGGACTGATTATATGCTATATATATGTATATGTATATATATTATATGGTACATATGTGGCGTCAACATTTTGCCGGACTGAGGACAGATAATGAAAAAGCGTTAGTAGCGATTAATTCAGATTTATTTCACTTAAGATCTTGGGACATGCGTTTCACAAGACGGTCGTCGGCAGAGAGAGAAAGCGAACATCCTCGTGGGAATCGTTGTGATTCGTCCTCGGATCCAGTAACTTCCACGCCGAATTGGACGTCGAGACTTGTATCTACACTACAAGGCTTCATACAGTCAGCGGCATACACCAACTTGAACGGGCGTTGACTTTTCGGAGGACGTGGAAGGTCCTTTATACAGTAGTGGTCATTTCCAAGCACTACGGTGACTGTAAACGGACCCCTACACTCTGTTTGATACTGTCGGTTTTTCAATTAGCTCTAGATCGTTTGCGTTGTAGCTCCGAGCAGGCTTACGTTTTTCGTCGAAGTATTGCTTTCGACAGCCTTGTGATAGTTCACTGTTATTTCTCGTTGTAGTTCCGAGCAGGTTTGCGTTTTGCTTCGAAGTATATATTACTTTTGACGGCATTGTGAAGTTTGCTGTTGTTTTATGCGGCCTAGCGCCTAATGTCGTCTAGGTTATTAGTGCGAAATTGGAAATTCGTGTAGCGGCTTTTTCATCAACTACATCATGTTGGAATTCAATCTTCATTGTATTGTCCTCAGAAGTTTATCCCAAACCTTTCATACATCAGACGTCATTCGCAGTGCGTCCAGAATCGTCCGATTGCACCTTTCTACTTGCTCATTACTTCTCGGAGAACGTGTGGCTGTAAGTAATGTTATTATCGTTGTAATACTTGCAGAAATCTCTCGACTGTGCCTCGATCGGTGATGATTCGATTAGATGTAACGAAATAGAAGAATACTTCCTCTAAGACCTTTAGCGTAGCCTTCGTAGAGGTATTATTGACAAGCAGAAGAATACAGTACTTCGTGAAACCATCCAGCAGTACTAGAATATGCAAGTTCTCGGAGGTACTTTTAGCGAAGGGGGCCAATCTGATCCTTGTGCTTCGTGTGGAAGGTGTAGTGTAGGTGTAGTTTTCCTTCTCGCTTACCTGATGGATTATTGTACTAAACGTAATGTACCATATATACAGCTGGCATGTATCCTTTAACTCTGTTTCTCATGCATGGGAACCAACCTTAGAAATGTATGCCAACGTCCTTTCAAGACTATAGTGTCCTAACGACTTAACGATCCCGTCATACATCGTTCATCTCAACCACCCATTTCAGTTTGCATTTCACCTTTCGAAAAACGGCAATTCTTCATTTTGTAGTCCGTGTGTATTTGTTTGTCCTCGTTAGAAACTGCTTTTCGTGCCAAAACGGTGGCGATTGTTACTAATTTTTTATCCTGCATGTGAGTCGTAAGGAGCCAGTCCTTCTGCTTTATATTTACGACGAAAACCTTTATTTCTGCTTCTTCACTGCCATTCGGTGGTTCAAGTTGATGTCTGCTCAGGCAATCTACGAGCTCAGGCTATCTATGAGATTTCCATTTCGGTACACCATTAGCCCCATCCGGCTAGTGGATCAATTCTTCTTAAAGGCGGATTTTATTCCTTCACACCTTTTGCCAGTGGAAGTCTTTTTCCTAGTAGTAAAGTTCGGAATCTTCGTAATGCGTCAACGACAGCCAGCACTTCTAGCTCATAGCTGTGGTGGAATCTCTCTTGATCTGTTGTCTTCCTACTAAAGAAACTAACCGGTCTTAATTTTTCGTCGTAATCCTGTTGCAGACATTAGGAACTGCTGAAATAAGACATTTCCAAATCTGGTCATCCACAGCCAAACGCACGGTGGCTAAATCCTGGTGAGCAAAACAAAGCAAAGCGAATCGTTTCTGCGGCCCACTTGTACGCACTATGGGCCATGTTTAAAAACATTCCCTATTAAGCAACAGCGCTGCGACCAAGTGCACTTTGCCGAACCAGCAGCACCAACCTAGGTGAAGTATGAAAAAAACTCTCATTAGTCGGTATGAGTCAATAGTTGAAATAGTTTTAATTGCTTCGTCGAAGCTCCGACAGCCACTTGCGACAAAATGAACGACCTTATTAAATGATTTCGATGATACCAGCTCAATTATTGACACTGAATTTATGCTAAAATGATGCCGCCCTTGTCCTCTATGGCTTAGTGTTATGAAGTATGAAGATTGTGGAAATTTGTGATACCATCCTAAGTAAATGACGATTCACCCGTCCACAGAATTGGTTCTAGAAATGCCCTGTTTTCTATGTGGCGTTCCAAAAGCCCAATTCAGAACTCCAATCTTCTCTCGGAATCCAGAAGTCCCAGCGTCGGGATAGTCCCAAAAATGGCTTCCTAAGCTAATTACCGCAATAAAATAAATTCCATTAAACCTTTTATGAATTTTCTGCATAAATAATTAAAAGTAAATGTGTATGCTAAACAAACATTTCCTATCATTTTTGGCAACATTGCAACATAAATTGCAAAATGGTCTTAAACTTTCATGCTTTCATGACTATATATGGGTTACAGCTTTAAAATGATGTAGTGTCATTTCTTATTGTAAATAATCTTTGATAACAATACACAAGCGAATTTTATAATATAGACATAAAGAAAAGGAGCTCAGATATTTCAATATAATAGGAAAGGTGCTAGAGCTATTCGAAACAAAAAATATGTAAATAACAAAAAAAATACTAATACGACTTCAAAATTCAAAACGATATGCAATTCCTAAAACCTACAGGGAGAAAAATATTTCTTCCCACTTTTTTTGCAAATTCCAATAAAAATGAAAAGTTTAAGAATAAGCAACATAAAATTCCTACCCATCTACATACTACGTAAGTTTGGCTAATGGTATCAAGGTCGAAACAAGATAAGGCGATATCATGCAATCGTAAATATGGGATAAAAATATGCAGGGATTTAGCATTATTATTATATATATTTAATTTTTACACATTTATCTATTAATTTGTAATATTCTCTTAACAATATTCCTCATTTGAAATTAATCTTTCTTTTTCTACAAGTTATTTGAAACTGTTAGCATTTTCATCTAGGTCACCTTTAAGTTCTTAATACTTCACCACATTTTCGATTGTAATATTTAACATTTGATTTCCCCACTTAAAAAAAAAATTTGGTTTTCCTTTTTCTTATACGATCATATTTTACTATTTTTTAATAATTATGTTTTCATTTTCAAAAATTTTTGCATCATAAAACGTTATTTCTAGGGCAATTTTTCTTCATAGTTTTTTTCAGATTTGAGAAGCTCTTTGTCCTTTCCTATTTCAAAATATTTTGTATTAACTATATAACGGCAGTTGTCCAATGGTTTCGCCAAGTATTTTGTTTTTATCATATTTCCCTCCTTAAATATAGTTTCCCTTAATATTTTCAATAAATATATAATCTCTTACGTACCTAAATAATTTAAAAATTTAATATAGCTGCGCGAAAGTTATACTTTATAGGCTGCATACGTTAGAAAACGATGAGATTCTCATCTGAGGTTCGTCTCCATCTTCAACTATAGCAACATGCAACCCATATATGTTTCGATGAAAATTACAAAGATCTTTTTTTATTTTTCCTCTAAATGTATACTTCATTTTTGCGGAGAAAAATAAAGCATATTTCTACGAAGTTTACCATATTTTACTCAAAATCAATTTGTAAATGCGAAGAGAAAGGCAAAGGACAATAAGGAGAGCAAGTAGCAATTCCAAATTTCCATTAGCATAAATTATCATTGGAACGACTTCTTGAAGGTGGAATATGTTATAACCATATTTTATATATAATATTCAAAAATATGATTACATTTACACGTATTATATTCATACTCCTGTTAATTTTTTATGAAAAACAATTTAGGACTTAATTCTTTCAACATTAATGGAAAATAAGATTTTAAATGTTTGCTAAACTTCTAAAAAGCAATCATAATTATCAGATACCCAAAATTTTTAACAAAAACGTCCACTTTAAAAATGCTGCCTCCCATAAAAATCAAAAGTAATGGCCAAAAACAATTATTTTCGCATCCCTTCGCAATAAACAACTATTTACACATTTTTCTATATGCAATACTTATACAAAGGATATATAGGTTCTAACGTTATCTCTATTATTATTTTTATCCACATGTTATTACACTTTTTAAGAATCATAAAAACCTGCTACACCGCTTCAGGGCCATTAATTATTTTAAATAGTGTTTTAAAGATAACCTCTGCATTTAATTAGTTATCCTTTTGTTAAAATAAATCAGCATACAGGTATGATTCATATTTTTACACACTTATAATCTTAGATCATCTTTTATTTTGTTTAGCTTAGTAAAAATATTTTTCGTCCTTTGCATATATGGTATACTCTTGTAACATGCATTTGCAACACATTCACATAGGTATACATTATAAGCTATAAGGTAGTGTGCAACTATTTTGAAGAGACTGTACTGCTGCAAGAACGCGTAAAATAATGATTAAATAGTGTCGCATTTACATTTAACTTTTTTTAAGGCATACAATCAAAATTAGCCATTATTATGAGAAATAACTTTGAAGGATGCCGAAAAAGGCAAAAAACAAAATTATAAGCTGTGTTTATACGTTGTAATATTATTACTAAGCGAACGGCAAACGCTGGTTACGTTGTTTTTTTAATCTACTCACAGGTTACAGGATTTTCCAAGGAACTAGTAAAGTGATTCAAATCGTAGAATGAAAGTTTAACTACTTCATAAAAATACACAAAATCGAAACATATCGTGAAATTGTCGTATTTTCACTTATCAATTATTTCATACAGTAAACCGCAAAACTTGTTCTCAAGAAATAATTAGTATTTCAAATTTCCTGACCATAAGTCGGGATACTTTCGTATTTTGTTCATATTTGTAATAGTTTTTACGATGTAATACCTTTTTCAGTCTAAAAGTGCAAAGTACACGAAATGGAAAAGCTACAATATAAGAGCGTAAGATAATTATCGTAATTGTCTGAAATGAGAAAATTATTGCGAAATTGCAAAAATAATAAAAATAATTCATGTAGCGGTGAAAAAAATAATTGACAAATACGTAAATTTACTTTGGTCACAAAAGGCGACCTAAAAAATTAATATAATAGTCGGTAATATGAAACACAAAAACACCATTTTCACCAATATATTTGATTATCTGATCTGATATTTAAATTTTTATGAATATTATTTCAAGATATTTAAACATTCTTTATGCAAACATATAGGTGTACCTACAAATGCCAGAATAAATATATGTTTTAATAAAAACAGTAGTTTTTTCAATTTTTTTTTTTTACTCTCACTCAGTAGAGAACTATACAACAAATAATCAAATTGTCATGAACGTTGTCTATTATGTCAAGCTCAATTTTTAGGTTTTTCTCAAAAATCCGTGGAGATTTGGGTGCGACAAGCATATATAGTATACCATATAAAAATTACTGTTTCTGCTTTTGTCTAACCTTCACGTATATACCAACATAAAACAAAAGATGCTGAACGCGCAAGCGGTGGTCCAGACAAAATTCACCCATTTAATTCTTGTTATAACTGTTAGAGTATAATGTTTCAGGTCTGCATTTTTTTGCTACAAAATTCTATAAATATTGAAATTGGAGTTCATATGAGCTATTCGTGTGTTGCAAGCAAAGCGTTAAAATGCCTCAAAACAAAGAGGAAGTGCATAAAGAAATTGCATCCAAATACTTGGAAAATCCCACAATTTGGTTTTTAAAAATTTCGGAAGACCTTAATACAAGTTATTTAACGATAAAAAGAACTATTGCTAAATATCAATAGAAGAATAGAATACACAGGTATAAAAAACTTGTGGCGTAAGGAGTTACAAAATACAAAAAGTGCTTCTGAAGAAGAATAAAAGAAAACTTTAAGAAGACGAATGAGGAAAGTTATATAAAAATTCCTTGACGAAGTACGATTGTGTCGTAATAGACGATGAACCCTACTGCAAGGCAGACTTTTTACAGATACCAGGGGACAAAAATGGACATAAAAATATTTCAACAAAAGGAATGATAATGACGAAGATGTACATGATCTGGCAGGTTACCTGTTCTGGTTTAAAAAATAATGAATTTATTATTAAAGAGACAATAAACTCAAATATATAAATCAATGAGTGCTTTCAAAACGCCTTTTAGGTTCTGATATTTTCTGGCCAGATTTGTCCACGAGTCATTACGCAAATGCAACGATGGAATGGTGAATAATACGATAATAAAAGATAATTAAATATCGTGCTAAGAGAATGTAATTCACCCAACTGCCCCGAACTTCGTCCAGTAGCGGGATTTTGAGCAGTAATTAAAAAAGAGCTAAGGAAAGAAATTTGCTAAAAAAGTAGTTGATTTCATTAATAAATGGAAAAAAGCGTAGAAAAATGTTAATAATATAACTGTACTAAAACTAATGAAAAGTTTGAATAAGAAAAATTAAACATTTAGTGCTAGTTATTCTTGAGTATTGGCAGACTATTTTAAATCGTTGTCGTTCCGAGTGATATGTGCAAATAGCTAATGGAAAAAGATCGAACACTCCAAAATCGGTCTAAATTTGAATTCATTTTTCAAATGAGTTTTCGTACAGGATCAGCATTCCAGTTCTTAAATGTCAGTACTTTATGGCCATAGAACAGATGATGTTAAGAAAATTAATCTTAACTATGGAATATGTCAATACGTATTGGCTCTAGCTGTATAATAAACTCGTAACAATAAATTATAAAATCTCTGAAAGAAAAAACACAACAATAAATTCTAAAATCTGTGAAAGAAAATTCAATCACATTATCAGATTACTTTTCCTTAATATCCTCATCGCATTGCTTACATTGCGAAATTCTTTAGATTTAGGAAATTTATAATGCCTACTTTTAGAAACCATAATTATTGCAAGCCGTAAAATATTGGGGCAAAATAAGTCGGTAGTTCGTCGAAAATAAAAGTATTTTTTTTAATTGTACGAATGTACGGTACCTAATAAAGTTTCAGTAGAAACGGGAAAAGTGAAAGCTTTCGGTAGTGCGTGAGTGATTAAAATACATACTATTAGTAGGCGATTTACGATCTCAAAATACACCGCTAAACGGTAACCAGCGACTCATGCAGCATACCAACCTTGACGACCGGATCAATCCAGCATCCTCGGCTTTTACTAATTTACTTTCCAGCTGACCCAGCTGACACACAACCGTTCTAATTTAAGAAGAAAAATTTTCACTTATATAAAAGTTACTAGAATTACAAGGAGCAAACAAAAAGAGAATTTACACTAATCGTACCGATGACATATGTAAAGTTTTTAAATGTTATAGCAAATGCTCAAACCGGTCATTTGACGAGTGAATATTCAGAACAGTGACAAGTGGAATATTCACAAATTTGAAGAAAAGTTGGAGTAACTTTTTTGCAAGTTGGTCTTGCAACAGAATTTCCTTTTCTCTCCCCACAAAATAAAAAATAGTTATAGTTTAAATCGAAAATATCAAGAAACTGAATTTTAATTTTAAAAAATGGAACAACTCCAATTAACTCCTGTTAATGCGTAAATCGAATTGTCTAAAAAGATCCAACAAATATTCCAAAAATTAGAAAGTATTTGTGCTCCTCAAGAACAATCACTTTCACCTTCAAGAGACGAGACTGAATTGATAGAAATTTGTAAATTGCCAAATTGCGTAAAAGAACTACAGATTCATGTAGTTGACTTGTTTGGTGCGCACAGAGGGATTAACTTTCATGGGGACTGAAGCTTTCGTCTGAATCAACATCAGAGGTGGTTGTGATCTCTGATGTATGCTTTAGTTGGTACAATATTTTGGATGTTGATTTTGGTGGTAGGTTTGATGATGTTAAACTGATTTATGGGTGTATGCAGTTATTGAGTTATTGAAGTGAGGTTTGCGGACATTAACGTTCCAGAAATTAATATCTCTATTGTCGGCGTAGTGCAGTGAAAGGCATTTTTTAAAGCAGGTCAGCTATCGCCAAAAATATTTAAAAATTGCTAACTTGAAACCTCAAATGCAGCAAAATGGTTCGCTTACCGTGTTCACAACAGAAATAGTTCGCCCAATAGAATCGTTTTTTGTCTACTATTTAGCAGCATTAGTTCTTCTATCCAATATGCATTTAATACGCAATTGTTTGCATCAAAACCTCATAGTCCATCTCACTGAAAGCTCAAATCGGCTCTCGTCAAACCAAAAAACGGACATCTATTGCCTTTGTGACCACCAGTGACTTTGCAAATTGCGTACGTTTTTTTTTCTGCTGCTCAGTTATAAAAGTCTTAGATATGGATCCGGAAAACAAATTCTTGTATAGTTTTGTGGAGAAATTGAAATGCCCCAGCGGTGAATTTTCTGTATGTAACATGTGCTACACAAGAAATATTAGCTGTACCGTACTTCTTGTACATCTTAGAGACAAAATAACTAAAGCACAACTTTTGTTACTGTATTTAAGATATTGGTCATATAATAAAAGAAGCTTTATTAGTCCGATCATTTGCAATTACATCAAAACTTTAGGAATTGATCTCTGCGGAACCCCCAGCCAGAAAATCAAAGTAAATGGCACCATAGAAAATGTTCATTCCACACAATTGCGAAGTGTTTGCAGAAAAAAGGATAATTCTGGCGGGGTTAGAGAAAAGCCACGCATATTTTTCAAGTATAGATACCTTGAATTTGGACGGGCTGCAAAGTTTGGAGGAACGGAGCTTCATACAGGAGATAGGTATGATAAAGAAGCGCTTGGTATAGAGTTCGCAAATCCAGGGCGCATCAGCCCTGGGAGAAACACCATCAACAAAGAACGAAGGCGAGACATCGGATGCCTTTGTTTTGGTTCGATGCAGTTTCTCAAGCCTACCTTTCTATTCACCTTCGGTCCAAAAAATACAAAATTTGCTGACAGGAGTGGCAAAGTTCGCTCCGGAAGTATGGATAGAGACGGAAGAAGAGGAGGGTCGAGTGTGTGACACCGACGGGGTGATGTGAACGGAGGCGTCACGAGCAGTGGCATAAGATGTTGAGGGTGGCGCGGCAGAAGCCGTTAAGGGTGGTGCGGTAGAAGGTATTGACGGCGGCGCGACGGAATGCGTTGATGACAGCGCAGCAGATGGCATTGAGGGCGACAGGGTAGAAGACGCAGAACTTAAATCAGAAGCCTAGACAACCCATAATGAAGAGCAAAGCGGTCCGGAGATAAGAAGGGCTGGAGGTGGCTGGGGATACACAGGCTTAGAACTGTACCCAAGAACAGAGTCCTGACAGGCCTCTATCGGCACTACAGCGGACAGAAAATCTATTACACAAGCAGCATAGAGGACAAGACCCAAAGGCGTAGACTGAGTAATATCGGCAAGATGCTCCCGGACGACATAGACTGAAGCGCTGACAATAGAGAACTTGCTAGAAACTTTAAAAAGAACTTCCGAAAAGTTTGTGTTGAGTGGAGCGGTCGAATCCAGTATTTTGTCCAGTTAATGATGATCAGCTGAATCATATCGTCCAAGAGTAATTGAAGGCCACCGATATTAGATTAAATCGTGTTGACTTTAGTGGCAATAATGGATTGCAGATTTTGTCCGCAAAATAGATAATATAACGCAAGACATGACAAGGCTTGATGTCAGAGCATTCGTCACAGGTGATTAAGCAGCCGGGACTAAGTTTCGTGCCACATTGAAGGCATGGAATGAGTAATGAACAAACGCCTGTGCACTCAATCCTGCGATCAGAGGTAGTTTCCGAGCTTAAATGGCAGGCCTCCATAGTCACCGAAAACGGTACAGACAAAAATCAGGCCAGGTATGTAAAAATAAAATATTGTCAAACTCTGGACATCCAGGACCGAAACCAATTATGTAGAGGCGTCTAGTTGTTGCGGAGGATAAGAAGTTAGAACCCAAGATGCCACAGGGATCGAAATGCCACTCGATGAACACAGAAGATAAGAGTGGGAATGTTGATAACCACAGAGCGGCCGAAGACTCGAACAAAGCAAACAGCTGGCAACGTTATATTGAACTGCACCGCACGTAACTTTTTATAATTGGGGCAAATTGGTTTCTCAGGTGAATAAAATTACACAGATCACAGACAAAATGTTTGAAAGCGAAATAAAAAGTTAAACGGAGATCAACAAAGGAAGAGAGTCAATACTGGCAGCTAAAAAAAAATGGAATACCGGAAATAGCACAGAGAAAAAACTGGTTGACGAAAGAAGAAAATAAAAGCACGTCCACATTACTGCACTGCTTGATGACACCGGATAATAATAAAGTCGCCATCCCTACAACCAGTGAAAGACGCGTCGATAAATATCATATCAAAAATATTAACCAGCAGACAATTTCTCAATTTCAGATCAGCATGGGCACATATTGTTTCATCGGCAAACATTTTTTAACACACAGGACCAACCGCAACTGTGAAGCAAAGAAATAGGAGAATAATGAGCGAGAACATAAAGCTAGTGCACGTTATAGACCTAACTAACTATAAAGAAATTCTTAATAGAACTATAGTTGTAATAAAAAAATAAATAGACCCAGCATGATTAAACTTCAACTAAACATCAAATTAAGTACATAAAACAAATAAATCGAGTTCCAAGAACAGAAGATCAATTAATTGGATAGAATCCAGCTACTAGATGCCACTGATTGTGACACAGTTACCAAAAGCCTCAATGATTTTATTGCCAACAACAACGAGCAATAAAACTTAAACATAAAATTTTTGAAATCCACAAACGAAAACCTTCAATAATAGTATATAACAAAATAAATTGACACCTTGGCAACGAAGTTGACTACAAATACGAACAAATGTTATTTAACATATTGAGTATTTTAAAACATAAAATCAGTGAAATAGTAGCAGCAGAATATCTGGTTAAAAATTAAATCATCAACACGTCTGTTAGAAAATACAGACATTAATCAACTCATAACTCAAATGGAAACACTTCCATAAATTGTAATAAAGGGACAAATTTTCTTTTATGTAATCTTAATGTCATAAACAAACAGAAATTCTATAACTTAAAAATGAGGGACTTGCAAGAGAAGGCGTTACTTGTACTATACTGCATCTGACCATACCGTGACTACCTTCATGTTTAAGCTAATTAAGTCATACGGCTTTACAATTTGTTATGCATTAATTTGCCAAAGAATAAACAAGTATGCTTAAAAACTATTTTAAAAATAGTCGATGGGAAGTTTTGTGTTATCCGCCATATTCAACAGTCCTTGCTCCTTCAGCCTCATTACTGAAATACGCTTCTCTTCAGTTGAAGATATCAGAAATTGGATTTATTCGATCCTACCTTCTAAAGATGGGCAGTTTTTTGTCAAGGAATCCATAAATTGTTCGAAAAGTGGAGAAATATCAAAGCTGCCAATGGACAGTACTTCGAATGTATCAATTCATTTAATTATTGAAATAAAACTATATTTTTTCAAAGAAATTCCTCATTTTCAAATTATACATATTTTATACAATTTTTATACAATTTTTATACAATTCTATAGTACAACCATATTATAGTTAGATCAACAACGAAGAATAATAAAATAATATATCTGGATTTTAGAGTATTATTAGTCAACCAAGACTTTAGAATATGTGAAAAATACCAAGGCATAAAAAAATTAAAATCTGCAAAAAAACCCAATTGTAGAAATTACTGTAACATCATTGCATTAGTCTATTAAAAGCAGCAAAAGCCGAATTCCACTATAAATTCAGCAAAAATGAGAAAATAGAAGCGATAAACGATAACACAATATTTTTCGATAAATTTAGTGGGGAGATTTTCAGAAAAAATTTAACGAGACATTGGCACGGTAACTTTTTAATAAAAATTAATAACAAGGCAAGTAGAATAAACGTGAAGGAATTTACCAACAAGCAAATCATGACATATCAAGCTCTATCATCAGTATTTCAATAGACCTGTGAAAAACAGTCTTTAGCTAGACATGGACTACCTACACGGCCTACATCTCAAGAATAAAAGAGAACTGCAGAGCATCGCCACAAAACATGGAACTTAATTACAGATTTTAGCGTACTTACAATACGTAAATTCCAGTTTTCCATGGTTTGCATATCAGTATTTTATTTTTACATTTTTATCAACTCAACGCAGAGACATTCAACTCACGCCAAAAATGTACTATCCTAATGACCTTTCCAAAAATGTCAACAATGTTGATCTATAACTTGTCACTGCAGTTACACTCACTTTCGAAAGTGTATAAAATGTTTTTCATTTTCTTAAAATTCACATTTTCATCGAATTTTCTCCGAAATTCATGTAATTAACGAATTTATTTATTATTTTTATGGAATTGTCCAGGTAAAATAAAGATAGGAAAATCTGTTTCTTAAAAAATCTTGACTGGTATCTTATTGTTTTATTACCCTGTAAATGCAAAAGTCGTAAAACGAACAAAATGTCCTCGAAAAATATTCAAAATTGTTTAGCATAAGTAATTAGTCTTGATTATTGCTTCTGAAAAGTCATGTAAAGGTTAATGAAATTTTTTTTATTGCCATAATTAAATGCTCTTAGCCAGACATATTTGGGTATACTCTGACGCTCAGTTACTAATACCTGACGGAAATTTTTGCTATATAAGAGGGTCAGTCAAAAAGAACATCGATCATAGTTGAAAAGCTAAGCGATAACTATGAGTGTTCTTAAGCTGAAATAATTAGCAATTTACCGAATGCACATTTGAGGAATACACCGATATAATTTACGTATATGGTGAAATCGGCGGAAACGAAAGTGAAGGTCCGATTCCGTAGATTTCGTTGTCCGTCAAAATTCGAAGATCTCAAAAACTATCAACATATTTGAAGTACGGCAACGGACAAGGGTAACTTATTGAATCCGTCAGCTTTCCATTATCTTGACTTTGACAATTTCTTTACAGGCTTCAGCGTGGGAAATTTATTGGAAAAAGAAACAATTTTTATTGATAAGACAACAATGGATATGAATAAATTACATAAATTTAAATTAATAGGACTTCTACTTTCAAAAACAAATGAATGTTTGGCTTTATTGAAGGGAAATCCCTGTACGTCGCTTATGGCCCATATTCCATAGGAAAGCATGTACTTGAATTGACCTGTCAGTTGGAAATTTCGAATGAAATAAGTTTAATGAAATAAGTTTCGAAGTTTAACGGACGACAGATTCTATAAGCTCCGCCCTTGAGATTGTCCGGGAATGCCAAAGGAGATTCCTAAATCGGTAAATACCGGTAAGAGGTATACGGATGAATCGCAATTTACTAAAGATGGTATCACACACTTCCGCAACCTTTATACCTGGTCGGATACTAACCCATATAAGAAAAGGTGACACCATTTTAGTACGAATTCAGTGTCAATATTTGGGCTTGTGCTTTTACCGCAAACGCTTAATAGTATTTTTTTCACTTTATATGAATTTTTATGAATACACTATCTATACTACACTTGAAGACATCTCGTTGGATACTACAAAATCAATGTTTCGCCAACACGATGCACCAGCGCAGATAAAATTAAATAAAAATTTGAAGGTTGAAATTTACTCAATTCCTGTAACACCAGAGAGGAATTAACTAGAAGAATTAGGACTGTAGCGACGAAAATAAGGGAGAGGCAAGAAACAATATAGTATACCTTAAATACTCATTCGACCGGTAACCTCACCTGAATCAAATATTTAATAATGAAAAAAAATGAACAAAACAAAAAACGAATTAAATGTTACAAATTTAGATGAGAAATTTAAACAAATTTTACATGAACTATGCAGAAATTGCACAGACATTTTTTATCTAAAAACTAATAAACTGATAAAAATAATTTTACCAGCAACAGATATTACCCTCGTTCACATAAAGCATTATCACCTCCACAGTCAAATAAACTCAAGATATCCACTAACAGCGTTCAACGTATGCTACATATCAATAGCACTTGACAAAGTGTACGACATCATAATAAATATTTAATAAAAATCTTTTGACCGTTTATGCGGGAAAGAGGAACCATTCGTACTCACAACGAATGCATATACATACATCACCCAAAATGAAGAAAATTAGAATGAAACTATCAGAATACGATTTTGAAATAGCATATAAAAGGAGGTTTTTCAATATAAAAGACACGGTCTCTAGAATAAAGTTGAATACAGATATATTAAAAGATATGCTGCCAAAATAAGTAATAATTATACGAGTACCTAAATAGAAGGAATAACAACATATCACGTGATAAGAATGAAAACATAGGCAAATCGCTTGGCCTCTCCTTCGGGTCGATCTTGTATAGACTATCACCCGCAATAATTGACAACTGGATACATAATTAGATTATTATTTATCAACAAAAGAAGTAATATTTGAGAGCATTAAGATCGAATCATTTAAGGATACATTTAATAAAATACAAACTAAATTACAAAAAGAGTGTTTAAGAGTAATATTCGAAAGAATAATTGACAGATGAAACAATCACAAATAATTAAAAAATTCCGGGATTCACCACACATTGATGTACAATTAGGAATAAAGAGCACGATCAACAAAATCAAACAACAATATTGTTGGAAGAACTTAAATAAGATGGTAAAAACTATGTGAACAATTAATTGTAAACAGTGTAAGCTAAATAAAGTAATCAGACGCACTAAAAAGCACTTGGTGACCACCAGGCAATTTTAGTAGTAGTTTTGAAATCTTAGAAATAGATACAGTAGGACCTCAAGATAAAGTAAATATTTTAGATACATATGTGATACATTTAACATGCGAGCAGATTCATATTTTATATAAACAAGCGATCATCACCCCTGTTTTCAACCGCCTCGATATTGAGTCACACAAAAAAAAAAAAACCGCAAAGCCGTGCAAAAAATTTGCGCGACTTTATTATGTACCATATGGGACTTATCGAGTTCCACAGGCCGCGTGCATAGCTGAACAACAAGTTCTGCGAAATTTACTGACCGCACAGCTTTACACGGTCATCGGGCGCAAAAAGCGAAATAAGCAATATTTAGGGTTAATCAATAATCAATTTGTAGTAGGAATTATTATAGGAGCAGTAATGTGTATAGTAGGAGGATACTTTTATATAAATAGAATAGTGATTTGGAAAAGGCTCTCAAAGCCATTTTCGGGAAGCTAAAAAAGCAAAAAAAAAGATAGTAATAGTATTGTAATAATAGCCTTTCTCGTACAATATAGCAAAAATGGGTAAAACACAAACGAAAAATGCAGATAACAAAGGAGAAATTGTAAACAACTTGATAATAGAAAACGCAGTTCAGATAGAAAATAGGCAATAAGTTTGGCTATCAAAGCTATAATCGATCAATTAAGTACCTCTAGTACTAGTAGAAGTGCCTACCAATTCAGTGCCCTCAAGAAGTGCCAGTGATCGGAATAATCCACGAAACTAACCCAGCGCCCTCAAAATGTACCCACCACACAGTGCCCCTAGGTAGTGCAAAAAGCCAAGAAGCAGTTACGGTATTCGAACCCAGCAAAAAGACTAGGAAACGAGTCCCCTCAGTAACCTTCACGGAAGGAGGTAATGAGAGATAACCAATTTTGTCAGGCGCCCCAGCCTGATGATCCTAGTGTAAGTCTAAATCGATCTCAATTCGAATAAAATGAAAAACATGTTTTTTATAGTTCCAAATACATAGAAATAATTTTACGCGTAACGAGAAAATGGAAAAATTAGGAAAAATAATTTTTTTTTTTAATTTAAGTACACAGAAATAATCTTAAGCTTAAAGCGAATAGGAAGTTACTAGAAAAATATTTTTTTAAGTTTTAAATGCTTAAGAACAATTTTACGTGTAACGTGAGGTAACCGATATAAGTGTCTAGAAATACAATCTAATTAATTAAAAAAGAAAGAATCCCAATTAATTTACCAAGAGCAAAGTTCTTGAGTGGTAAAGAACGTTTTAGTTATATTATATAATTTTTTCCCCTTTCCTTTCCTTCTTGAAATGGCTAACCCCGACAATTAAGCCCCAAAACCTCGGTCCACCAAACCCGAATCAGCCCCGGAACCCAAATTATTTAACTCCGGAATTGGTATCCCTAGTTACAGGCGTTGTAAATAGAGTGCTTAACAATTAAAGCAGGCAACTGACCAACTCAATATTAAATCCGAACGCGGAAATTTCAGCCGGTCGAGACCAGGAAATCAGGCCCGAGTTTTTTGAGACACTGCCAAAAGTCTAAGGAAATTCAGTTGAATTTTCCTCGTGGAAGAGAAGTACTGACAGAATCCTTCACATTTACAAAATCCTAGTAAGAACATTAAGGTACTACGGCGTTTTGAGCGTTATCCACAACAAAACCTAGGTACCCTCGAATTCCAGATGACTTCTCTGATTCAAAGAAATTCCACGGTACAGAAATGTTATCAAGCTGTGTATAATCACTTGTCCTTAATCTTGAACAAGATAGCATAAATGGAAATCGCCCCACAGTCAATGAATCTTCTGACCCAAACGTATCGGGACAAGACTCTAGATACATTTATCCGTGGTCTAAAAGGTGGCTTGGCCAGGCGTCTAGGAATACGCGAGCCCGTTGATCTTTCTCAGGCACTACATTTATGCCTTAAACTCGAAAACCAGAATTTCCGCGCCATGTATGCGAACAGTAATCAGAATTTTGTAAAGAATCTAAGCAACAACGCACCTTCTCCAATTCCACTGCGCAGAAGCTATTCCCAATTTCAAACCCCGACATGTAAAGAACCGTTCTACCCTCAACTAGCGAATTTTCCCCCTCCGGCACGGCAGTTTCCTCAGATCCAAAAACTTGGCCGTCCCAAATGCATTCATAACAATACCAACCCCAAAATAAATATATACCATATTCCAGCTTTCAGATACTCTGAAAAGAAACCGTCCGGTCCTTCTTATCAAAATCCCATTCCTCCGAAGTTTCAAAGGAACTTCCACTTATCCACTGAAAATCAAGAGGAGAACCTAAGCGATTATTTTAACGCCATGACAATGGAGAATCCCAATTACGAGCAGACAGTCGAAAACTATTCGTAGTCTCAAGAACCTCCTTGAGCTACAGAGAACGACGAAATCCCCGAGTACACTGCTCTGAATTTTTTAGGTTAATGGACTCTTCGTTACCCTATTTCCAGTGTAACACGAAGAGAACTTTTTAATTTTCTCATAGACACTGGATCTAGCAAAAACTACATCCAACCGAATCTCGTAAAGAACCCCCTTCCCAATAACTCCTGTTTTAATGAAAATCAATTGCCAGTGATGTGAAAGTTAGCCACCATACCTTCATTAATCTTTTCGGTAATAATAACATCAAATTAAAATTCTTCCTTTTACCCACGTTAAGATCCTCCCACGGAATCCTTGGCAATGTTAGCCTGAAGGAACTATCTATGCAAAAGAAAGCTACATGAAAGTTTTAAATAATTTCAAAATTAAAATTAAACAACTTAAATCCCCTTCTGTTAATTCCCTAGAAGCAAAACTTGAGCAGACAACAAACCAACAAAGAAAATGGTTAAAATCACTTATGCAGAAGTTCACAAACCTCTTTTCCAAGCCCGATGAGAGACTCACGTACACTGCTAGAGTCGTCGATCCGTACCAACAGTGACATTCCGGAATATTCAAAATCCTACCCTTACCCTGCATCCCTTCGAACCGAAGTAGAAACCCAGAGCAGTAAACTCTTAGGCGACAGAATAATCCGCCCGTCCAGATCCCCGTACAACTCACCAGTATGGGTCGTACCTAAAAATTGTGATTCATAAGGTGATAGGCAATATAGAATTTTAATAGACTACCTAAGCTAAACACCATTTCAATAGCTGATCGTTATCCAATTCCAGACATAAATGAAGTCCTCGCCCAATTCGGAAAAAATAAAATTTTTACCGTCCTTGATCTTCACAGAGGATTTCACCAAATCGAGCTAAAGGAACTGGAAATAGAAAAAACCGTGAGCAACGGAAAATTTGAGTTTACACGACTCCCATTCGGTTTAAAAAATGCCCCTTCAGTTTTCCAACGTGCGCTTGTATTGTATTGTATTTCGAGCACATATAGGGAAATCACGCTACGTTTATATAGATCATCTTTAGCGAAAATGAGGCACAGCACCTTTAGGAACTATTCCAAACCCTCAATGATGCTAATATGAAGGTCCAATTTGACAAATGTAACTTTTTTAGAAAACAAGTCGTATTCCTTGGCTTTGTTGTTTCATCTGATGGAATAAGAACAAATCCGATGTTACTAAACTCTCTTCACGTTCCAGTACCCTTAACAGGGTAATTTCCTAAAGAAGCGGAAATTCCGGAACCTCCCAATATTACCAGCATCCAGCAAATCCCATATTTTTGAAATTCAACGAGGACGTCAATATTTAAGGAGCGAGAAGTTAACACCACTTAGGCTAAACGAAGTTCATCTGCGAGACACCTGCCGCGTAATACCTGGAATCAGCGGCCCAGATGAAGACAATTCCCATAAAGCTCAGCAGTCCAGTTGAAAACAATTCCCACAACGTGACCTGACATCCAGTGTAACAACACCGCACACTTTCTGCAGCCAGCAGTTCCCAGCATTTTCCAGTTAGTACTCAAATTCGTAGCCTTAAGCTTTTTGTCAATTCATTTGTAAATTTTAATAAGGCAGGATCGCTTAACAAATTAAATGTATTATTTTAAAAAAAAAGTTTTCTTTAATTTATACGAGGAAATCGCAACGGGGAAGGTAGTTGAAAAGCTAGCCGAAAAATCTACGGTACACCGTTTGCGAACGTCTGAAACCCTGAGACATCCCTAATATTAAGAGCAAAAAACTTCACGATAGTCTCGAAAGCTACCACGAAGGCATAGACAGGGGACGAACAAAAAAAAGGAAAGTCCTGCACTATAATGCAAGACAAGAGGTTCGCAAAGAAACTATTACCAGGGGGAAATAATACAATAATAATAATAAAAATAATCAAAGCCAATAAGGCAACTACAGGTATAATCAAAACAATAGAGGATTTAACAATAGAAGGATAAATTACTACGCGACATTATTAACTATATTCCTCAAGAACGCAGAATAATTGTCTCAATTTTTTTTGCGGTATAATTCGTCGGTGATGTTGGCGCAACGTGAATTTAGGTCCACATTTTTGGGGTCTGCCCGGCCCCGCAGCATCCGAGCGGCCGTGACTGAAGATGTCGCAGAGGCCCCCGGAGTATCGACCAGACGACGTTCCACGCAATTGGACATCAATCGGCGGTCTTTACAGAGAATTTTGGTAAAAGACTTGAAGATGTTCCCGTAAGAAATGCAGACAGTGCATCTAACATACTGCTAGCCGCCAAGCGCATGTATCCTATTCTCCTCAAGCCATTCTGAATCTCGGCCACGAGAAAGACAATTTTCATCAAAAATCACCATGAGCGACGAGTGCCATTTCCATCTCTGTGGATATATGAATACGAAAAATTATCGCTTCTGGAGTACCAAAAATCCCACAAAGAGCCATTACACCCGCTCAAAGTTACTGCATGATGTGCTGTTTACGCTGGAGGCGTCATCGGGCCTATTTTTCCGAAAACGCTGCGGGCCAAACAACTACTGTGAACAGCGAGCGCTCAGCAAAACCTTCTACAAATAAACCACTTGTAAAAATTCTAAATACAAGCGAGTCTTGTACCATAAACGAAATCAATATTTAAATATTGCTTCTAACAGATTTCAATGTACTCACCACAAACGCAGTTAAAACAAAAAGAGTAGAACAAATATTCAATAAATGAAACCTCAATACAATCTCCAAGTATGCACGATCCCAATTGAAAGGCTTGTGCCGAGTTTATCAGGATATTTTCCCCATGGAGAACGAGCCACTATCAACAAATAACTTTTACCAAAATATAGATCTTACAGATAATCGACCAGTTTATACGAAAAATTATAGGAACGCCTGAGGAATGTTATGCAATGAATCAACCAGCAAGTTGAGGAAATGCTAGCCGACAAATTATCAAAAAATCTATATCCCTAGTTAATTCAACAATATTTTTGACATCGAAAAAATCCATCGATAATAAAAAAAAGTGGTGTCTAGTTATAGATTTTAGATATTTAAATAAAAAGGTATTAGGCGACAAATTTCCTGATTCGAGAATGAAGGATATACTTGACCAGATGGGGCGAGAAAAAAACTTTTCTACCTTACACCTCATATCTGGGTTTCTCCAACTTCCCCTGAAACAACTTTCAAGAAGACTGACAGCTTTTTCCATGAACTAACTTAGGCACATAATAAATATATGTTGCGGACTTAACATAAATCCCAAAGCTTCCAGAGAATCTTGCCTATTGCTACGATAGGGTTAACGGCGGAAGTTGCGTTACTGTGCATTGATGATTATTAGTGATAGGATTCTCTCAATCTTACCATCTTATAAATTTAACAGAAATATTTAACAGGCTTAGAGAAAGAAAACTTAAATTAAATCCCGAAAGTCTTTCAAACAGAAGTTACGTATTTGGGACGACAGATTTCAGCGCAAGGGGTAAAACCGGATACTTCAAAATATGTACAAAGCTATTCAAAATTATGCTGTACCGAAAAGCGCAGACGACGTGAGACGATTTGTTGCTTTTTGAAACTATTATCGCCATTTCCTCCCAAATTTTGAGGATATCGCAAACTGCTCAAGAACAACGTTAGATTTGAATGGTCAGACATTCACCAAAAAGCTTTTCAGACACTAAAATCCATTCTCACACCCACAATTTTATAATAGCCTAATTTCCAAAAACAATTTATAATCTCAACAGACGCATCTAACGTAGCATGTTGGACGGTACTAGCACAAAACATCTAGGGAGTAGAGCTACCAGTTGCTCCTGCAAGTAAAAGATTTACTCCTGGGGAAAAGAATAAATCGACTATCACAAAAAAACCAGCAGCAATACATTGAGCAATAACCTATTTTAAGCCTTAAGTATACAATAGAAAATTCATAGTGAGGTCGGATCACCGACCTTTAGCATATCTATTCCGCACAGAAGTTACAGATCAAGGTTGCCAAACTCAATTAATATAATAATTAACATAATTTTGATTGACGTTACACTTGCTCTGAAACTAAGCGCACTTCAAGTTCTTAGAAATGTCGCACACAAGTTCTTAGAAATGTCGCAATTTCCTTCTCACATAAAATTGCGATCAGCCCAGATAGCTTAAACGCTTGGTCAGCACCTAGACCACTTGTTCACCTGCTCGTGTTCTAAGAAGTTCATTCTTCTTTTAACGTTTTATCGGGCATTTAAATTATCGTACGGAACGTGACACAGGAGTGTCGTTGTAATAAATCTAAGTGCCTGCAAGTGCAAAAACACATTAGAAGCTGTGTACACCCCAAAATCATCACAGCAGTGTAACCGAATCAATAGAATTAATTAACTTAAAGCACCTGTTACGCAAAATCCACCGAAGACGACGATGAGAGGAATTCACGCTTGTTAAGGACGTCAGGATAAATCTGCTATTAGAGAGCGCCAACAGCCTTGAAGACGTCAATAGACATCATCCTGTATCACCATCAGAACCAGCAACATTCACCGTAAACCGCCAAATAACTTTTATTTTTAAGATCAGTTAACTCATTTATAATTCACCTTCTAAGAAATGAAGCAAATTTTATAAGCACAAATTTATAAATATATAAATATAAGCTAGTAAAATAAATATTTTAAATTTTGTACAGTTATCGAAACGTTCCGAATTTAAAAGAAAAAACAAAGAATAAATAATAAAAGTGAAAACCAAATACAATGAAATAAAATGACTAGTTTACCCATCGATCCTTCAAAATACTGCAAATATTCTGTAACCTTATAGATAATACACTCTACTTTAGCAATTTACGACCTCCTAGCACAATCAATATTTCCAGATATTTTTAAAAGTAAATTAAGAGCGAAAGCTAGGGAAATAATACAAATTAACTGCTAAATCAAATCGTATTAAAAATAAGCTCAATAAACTGAACAGTAAAAGCTATCTTGCATGGGGAGAAAGTACGATATATGATGAGTGCGCAATTAATGGCATATTTTTTGTAGATCAAAAAAATAATAAAACTTGATTTCACTCAAAATTCTTTATTAGAACAATGTTTATTAGTTTACGGCCTACTAAGTTAATATCATAGAAACAATTTGTCCCGTGAGCGTTAACTGTCACATCCAGGTTATATGCAGTGATTCTAGTTCCCGTGAAAAATCATATTCGCAGATTCCAAGAAAAGATTATGAGATCTTGCTGATAATAAAGTAAATTTAATATGTTGATTCTGTTGAGAATATAACTCGCGCAGCAAAATAGAAAATCCGCTCTACTGGTTTTCATAAATAAGATCCCCGAACCGATGAGATCAGTGCTGGTTTGCAGGCAACCAGCAGACTTGGAAATAGCGATGGATATCTTCTTTAAAACAAAATATGCTTATTATTCCCCAAAACAAATGAAAGTTCAAAAACCAATTGCAAAATCAGCGATTCTGACCCAAAAGTAAAAGTATTATGTAAATAATCAAAATGACTTTAAGAAGCAAAACTTCGAAAGGCAAAAACCTAACTATAAAAATTCAACAAATAGAAATTACTACGGCCATAACTCTCATGAATACCGACCAAATAGATCCACGAATAGTCCGCCTAGTAACTTACCAAAATTATACAGAAAATACTTATGGTTCTAATCGCCAACCACCACTAGAATCTACAGAGTGCGGGAATGTAGTCATTTGTAATTTTAAGTTCATGAAGTTAATGCTTAAATTGAAATTTTTAAAAATGAGACAAGAAACATCTTAGGAAACTTGAAATTTAATTCTAAATTAAAAGAAAGAAGGAAAAGCTTCCGGCAAATATCTGAAATTGTAAAAAGAAGTGCAAATTGTGTAAAATTTAAAACTTTTGGAACTGTTGAAAATTTGCCTTGCTCGGGTCGGCCAAAACGCTTAACTGATAAAGAAACTAAAAATATTGTGAGAGAAGTTAAACAAAATCCGTAATCTAGTGTTGTAAAAATTTCGGGAAGTATTGGTGGAGGGTTGGTTATGGTCTGGGGATGTATGGCAGCATCTGGGGTAAGAAATCTTGAGTGTATTGAATCTACAATGAACAAACAAGAACATTCTGCGAAGACATTTACAAACTAGTGTGACCAATTTAAGGTTGCCTAGAACTTAGATTTTGAACAAGACAATGATCCTAAGCACACAGCCCACATAATAAAAGAATAGTTATTATACAACACTCCAAAACAGTTGGATCATCGTCCTCAATCCCTGGACCTTAATCCGATCGAACATTTATAAAATCATAATAGGAACAAACATGGAATCTATCAAGCAAGATCTTGTTCAGGAATGGCATAATATCCCGGTCAGAATTACTGAACATTTGGTGTTTCCAATGCCAAGGAAACTAAATGTTGTTCTTTCAGCCAAGGGTAATCAGACAAAATATTAAATGTATCATAATTGTACAAATTCCTGAGAGGATTTGTCAACTTTAATATAAATTGCTAAATATACCCACACTTTTGACTTGTAAATATTGCATCACTTTTGTTTATTATGTTATGAAATTTGTTGCTCTTGGTGTTTCGAAACGATTGTTTTTGTATTTCATCACGAATAAATAAAAGATTAATTTTTATCAATCATTAGCAGATTTTTCGGTTTAATTTTGTTCTTAATTCTAACTTGAAAAGAGTTTTTTGTGGTGTGCCCTTACTTTTGACTCCCACTGTATGTAGATAATCAACTACGAAGTCCAAAGCCACAAACATTTTCAGCCAAATGCCTACACGGAAACCTTCCATATATATATAATTAGACTGCGGATAATATACAAATGCATATGTTACATTTATTGAGATAAATAAATTTTAATTGCACAGAAACTCATCTTTAAATTAGTAGATTCAATTAGAATGAGCATATTTTTTGACTTTTTGCATATTTGCATATTTTTTGCATATATGTATGTATATTTTTTGCATATATGTATATTTTTTGCATATATGCATATTTTTTGCATATTTTATGATAAAAAAAACTTTTAATAAACATTTTAAGAAAATCACTTTTTTTATGGTGATTTAATGTTGGCTATGTAACGTCCTGTGCAATCAGTGGTTTGATGGACAGATATCCATATATAATTATTACCAATATCTTCTTCAATTTGTTTAATCTTATTTTCATAGCATCGTTCCAGATAATTCTTTCTTAATGTGGATTCATCGGGAATATTTCGATTCGTATATTCTTTTAAAAATGTTTTCCATACTTAATTATTTAGTACACGCCAAGGAATATTGGCAGCCACCATACCTTCACACATATCATAAAAAAATTTGTTTGTACTGATTTACACAATTTGCGATTTTAAACATAATAAATACAACAACGAATCTTGAAACTAAAGAACCCCATCGCGGCCAGCAGAGTGGAGTCAGCTTTACGCCGCTTAATATTAAAATGCCGAAACACGAATCATAATTTTTTAATTGACACTGGAGAAGATGTTTCGTCCCATCCTCTTTCTATCCTCAATTTTATTCAAGAGCTCCCGATTGACACTGAACGACAGCAAATGGTTATAATATAAGAACATACGGCACCATTCTTCTAAAGTTAGACTTAGGTCTGCGTAGGGACTTCATATTTCTTTTTATTATTGCATCAGTAAATAGACCAATCTTAGGGGCAGATTTTTTACCTGTTAGATTCCGTTACAAAAATTACGAATTCATGTACAACAGTTAAAGCCGATACACCTAGTCCCAAAATATTCTCGCTTAACATCGATTACGTTGCGTTAATCAAAAGATTTTATTCGTTAATTCAGGCTTAATTCAAGCCGGATTACACTGCAAAGCCTTAACATGACGTGGTACATCACATTGTCACACAAGGACATCTTCTGTTCTCTCATCCGAGACGATTGAGCCCACAGCGCTATAAAATGGCTCTAGAAGAATTCAAATATATGCAAAAAATAGGAATATGCAGACCTTCCTCACCTTCCACTAGTTCTTCGTTGCATATGGCCGCAAAGGACCTAAACGATTGAACGGTTGAACAAAATAACAAATAACCGATACCCAATACCGCACGTACATGATTTATCTCTTAGCCTTGAAGGCTGCAATGTGTTCTCAAAGATAGACCTTATCAGGTCTTATCATAGTATACCTATAGGATGACATCCATAAGACAGCCATAACGACAACCTTCGGAATGTTTGAGTTTACCCGAATGCCTTTCGGACTGAGAAATGCCGCTCAAGCATTCCAAAGACTCATGAAGCAGGTCTTGGCAGGCATAGACTTTGTCTTCGCTTATTTGGATGACATTCGCGTGCTTAGCAAAAGTAACGAAGAACATTCAAGGCATTTGAAAATACTGTTTGAACGTCTTCAAGAGTTCGACTTCAAAATTAAACCAGCCAAATGCGTTTTCGGAAATAGCGAGGTAGATATCCTCAGCTGCAGAATTAATGAAAAGGATAAGCCCTTCAAACAACAGAGTTAAAACGATATTAGATTTTCTGCATCCAAAATCCATCCGCCAATGCTTAAGATTCACAAGCGTTTTGAATTACTATAGATCCTGCATACCAAAACTTGCAAATTTACTGGTACCCATTTACGAAAACATTAGCGCTATCGATAAAACGAAGAAGCCTAGAAAGACGGACTTCACTTGGCCACAAAATTGTCAAGAAGCATTTGACAAAGCCAAAGAAGCCTTGGCTCCAACAGTTTTGGTGGTACATCCTTCAAACAATGTCGAACTTAAGCTAACGACCGATGCCTCTAATAAGATTATCGGGGCGGTTCTGGAATAAAAGGTGAAAAATAAGTTTCAGCCCGTAGCGTTTTTCTCAAAAAAATTCAGCCAACCAGAAATGAAATAATCTATCTTCGACCGCGAATTGCTGGCTATTTATGCTGCCATTAAAAGATTTCACTATTTTCTCGAAGGTTGCTACTTCGTGGTATTCACAGACCATAAACCGTTAGTCCACGCACTCACATTAAAGGCTGGCCGCAGTCCTCGACAGGAAAGATAATTGTTACATTTTTGAATTCATACCCGAGATTAAACACCTCAAGGGAACCGAAAATATTGTAGCAGATTTTCTACCGAGATGTAATGAAATTTAGAAAATAATCAAACCCGACCTAGAAACGCTCTTTCGATTACAGAAGGATGACCAGGAATTAAGATTTATAATACAATCCAGAAAGAATAATCAATACTACAAACTGGAGCAGAGAGCTTCCTATTATATTGTTAGGAGTACGTGACGCGTTTAAAGAATACATTAAGTGTACGCCGGCTGAATTGGTGTACGGACAAAATTTGCATCTTCCTTCAACTTTTTGTTTAGATAACTCAGAATCTTAACACTGATACCAAAGAATTTAAACAATTACAAAATAAAATAAAAAAGATTCTAGGAAATCAAATGCCCCCATCTTCGTGCCAAAGACACTCAATGAAACTGAGCAGGTTTTTGTAAGAAGGGATACAAATAAACCTGGGCTAAATAATCCTTACGAAGGCCCATATCCCGTCATTCGAAAATTTTAAAAATCATTTTTAATATTTATAATAGGCAAAAATGTAAATGTATCAATTGACAACTGACATTCGTCCTGGCGGAAAACACTCACCATAAGGTAATCCCAATAAAGGCCGTGCGTTTTCAAACGAAGAGAATTTAAAAATTCGCGTTCGGGTGACATACAATTTGCGATTTCAAAATTATCGTTGAATCTTCAGACGTCTCACGACTGGAAGGGGGTTGATGTAGCGACCGCAATTCCCACAGACTATACTGGCGCCAATGACTAAACTACCCAAGGAACGGGCCTTCTCGCGATGAACAAGAGAGTCGTACGCTAATGATTAGACTACCCGAGGAACGGGCCTTCTCGCGATGAATAAGATAGTCGTGTGAAAGTTGTCGTATGGTGCGGACCAGTTAGCTATTCTCTTAGACATAGTTAAAGCATATACATATTTAAAAAGAATTGTAAAACTAAAAATTTGTGATATATGGTACATATAACCATTAACATTTTATATGAATTTTTCGTGAATATAGTGAACAAGAAAATGCACACAAACAGATGTTTTCTATCTATTGTTGATCCTTTGTCCCCCTCGTGGATCCATGTGTATCCATACAAAGACACCATTCAAAATATGGATTCGTTTGATTCGCGCATATCACAGCTGAACATCGAAAATGCATATTAAAATGGCAACGTCTTCATGGAACAGCCGGAGAAACTGATCAAAATACTGCACAGAATTTCATCTGGGGGAGCAAATCGAAAGGATTCAAGGTAAACCGGCGCTATGCTAAAGAAGATCGAAACTGGAAAGAAAGTATGCAAACTCAACAAAGTCTTATATGATCTACGCCAAGCTATCGCTAATAGCATGGCGAACTCAATAATGTATAATACTATGGAGCACTCACGTACATTACTTCCTATAGAAGTGGACGGTACGATTTTTGTTCCCTCTTTTTCCTTCTGAGAAAGTAATAGCCAATATGTGCGTTTCGAAATTATGATGAATTTTACATTGCGCTTTTTATTGTTGCTAGTAACTTAATCTTCTTTAAATAGAAATTTAGGACTCTGAAATCATACAAAACAATTTGACACTTTCCCATTTAACCCAAGATTTATCAATTAAAATCGTCGAATTCGAGGACCTGGTTAAATCGTAGCCACTTTTTCTTATGGAGTATCTAATGAGCATATAGATTATGAATGCTCTGAAAGAATTTTCGTCACATCAAAATGTCAACAAGAATTAATCCCGGTGGCTGATCTAATTTCCTGATGCTACCTAATTTGTCCTATCCTTGCAATGCGAAAAAAATAGGCAGCGATAGCGCCAATCATATACACCTTCTCTCGTCAAACTCAGGCAGTAGGAGGAGATTGAGCGGTCCATCTTTTTATGTATGCTTGTAGGCGAACTTGACAGGGTCTTTCGTAGTATTGGTTCAACTCCTACAAACGCATGCCCATCCATATACGTCGTATATGTATATATCCACGATATTTTGATTTTCTCAATTATAAGGAAATTTTCATCGAAGAGAGACTTTCCAAGGAATTTAAGGTGAGGCTAATTACTATTTGTGTATAAAGATTCAGAGAACTAATATTATCTCAGGCTGATTATATCGAGGAGTTATTCCAGAGATTTGGAGTGGCGGGCATTGGCTGGGAATTATACAGGCGCGCTCATTTATACGGCGCTGGGAGCACAAACCAAACATTACGGTCAGTGTGCTCAGGCAGTTTAACAATTGCTCTGTGCAGGAGAATTCGGCAGCAGGAAAACGTATGTTCCGATATTTAGTATGGACGTAAAACTTGGGACTGATCATCAGGAAGGCTGACCGGCGCCGATTAGGCTAATTGTATCGTGGATCGTCGCTTCGCCTTTCTTCTTGGTGTAATTGCCATATCATGGAAGTCACAAGAAACAGTGCATCGTAGCGCTCTCATTAACGCAAACCGAATTTACTAATGCCGCAAAAGAAATCATTACAATTTTTCTTCCAGAATTGGTTTTCCGGAGCTGCGGTGGTTCATTCCAAATCAAAACACAGATGTCAAGCATTACTTCATACGCCAGGTCCTACAATCTTACCCCATCTGACTCACGTATTTACAAATAAAGGAAATTATTACGAATGGACTTACAAAGAGCCTAGCAGGACCAAAACACCTCAAATGCAGATTCGATGCAGTTCAAACTGCAGCCAGCTGTTCACCTCATGGCGCGACTTAAGGGAGGATGTCAGATTTCACATTTCGAGCCCTTTGATTCGGTCTCCTACCGGTAATGGCACAGAGGCACTTTGTGGTTCGCTTTTTGGGCAAGCCGAATGAACGCCATTGCCAACTAGAGCTGTAGCAAACCGTATGTATTCGGTACTGAGTAACGAGTACGTCATCTAGTACCGAGTAACGAAACGTTACACACAAATACATTTCGTTACTCGCATTTTTCGTAGAATGAGTATCTACATGTTTCAGTTTACGCAAGTACTGTTGATGTGTGTATAGAAACATTTGCTGATCGTATGTTTTACGCATGCGCGAGCATATTCGGTGAATTTAAAAACGTACGTTACAAAGAGCGATGTTTGTTACTAGGGAATTGCGGTACTCTAAGTTCAGTTTCATTCTAAAGAAAAAGATTTTCTTTGTTGTTTTAGTTTTGTTTAAAATATGTTTTTATTTTATTATTATATTTAATTTTATTTTGAGAACAAAAGATTTTTGTTGTTGTTCTAATTTTGTTTAAAACACGTTTTATGTCATTTTTGATGTTTAATTTCATTCTAAGCAAAACTATTTTTATGTTGATTTATCGTTAGAATGCTATTTAAGTATTATTATCAATAAATAATTTTCGTCACCTATTTGTTGCTTTTTCATTATAATTGATGCATAATGCATAATGGATTGCGATGTTATTGTGATATAACATAAGCTCGCGGTTAAAATTTTCAAAATAGTAAATCCGAATTTTTTATGAGAAGTAACGAGTAACGTAACGATACTATAGTAACGAGTACTAATTGTTATAGTAACGAATACATACGGGTACGCTTTTTTTCGTTACTTTTACACCTCTATTGCCAACTCGCATATTCTCATCACAAATCGCAAGCCAAGGAGAGTGCATTTTATAAAACCACGTGAATAAAGGTTTTCTTTATATTTGAACTTGCATTTATTTTTGTGCCTGTTTTCCTTAAAAACGTGTTATTTGTAAAATACAGTTACTGTGATTAATTTTTTTACAAAGAAAACAAAATCCTTGAGTTAACCATGATTCAAATTATTATTTAAAATTTTAAATACATCGTTGCTTGAGAAAATTATTTTTAATACAAGGCATGTTAAAGAAAATATGTCAGCAATCATCTCAGCTTAGTTTTTATAAATTCCCCAGAAAATCCTACTCAAGGCATTTACCGTGTCCACTATCATCGTAGGTGAATTTTTACTTCACAAAATGCAAAAATCTGTAATTTATACATATAGCGATATGTAAAACATGTCCAAATAAAATCGTAATTTTCTTCTGCTTATCACAGAAAATGGTAAACTACTAAAACTAAAGGAATCTTTTTTTTCAAAGTATGCATAATAAAGACCTAAATACTGCACCCGAATATCTTTTTGTAATAAATCATAGAAAATTTAGATTTAGATTTTAGTTGCAAATGTTTTGCACACCACTGTATAATGAAATTGAAACATTCATAAAATGTTGGAATTTATTTTTATGAAGGACTAAACAGTTCATTAAAATGTAACCCTTTCAACATAAATAAATAAAACAGTAATTAGAACACTGAGAAAAATGGACTGTTAATATGACAGTTCAGACTGTTCCTCTGTTACAGTCCTGTACTATCGTCTGATTTGACAGTGCAGACTGTTGTTTTAACAGTCTTGACAGTTGATATGAATTCAGCAAATGAAGGCTAATACATTATTTTGTTTTGATTAATATTTCAATCTTTCGATTATTATCATAAAAATTTGCAAAATGTAGATCTCTATATAAACTGAGAATATAAATCCAATCAGAAACTCATACTATACGGTGGCGCTAGCGATCAGCAGTCAAGACTGTAGAAGTAACAGTCCACCGTTTGACAGTCTTGACTGTACAATCGTCACTGTTACTATAACAACTCAGACTGTTATTATGACAGTCTATTTTTCTCAGTGAATCGGTCGAGAAATCTAGTTTTCTTCTTTAGCATATAAATTTAACTGAACACGCCTAATAGGAAAAACTCACCAATTTCGTAGGAGCCTTCTGTTTGGTCTAGGTAAAACGGAAGGATCTGAAAGAATTCCTTGGCAGTCGGCTATAGTTTCAGAAAAAATCCACTTTTAATTATGGCAAAATGTCAAAATTAAGTGACCACTTCCACTGCAAAATTGTTTTACCTACACATAATTTCATTAAAAACTGCTGAATTTTCCTAATGCTCTATACTATGCACTTTTATTAATTTTTTGCGGAGGTACAGCACTTTAAAAGTCACTTAAATTTTTGGAGTTTTTGAGTGATACTTTAATTCTTTTGAGAAGTGTATAAGATAGTCAAAAATTTTTTAAAGCCTCAAAAATCGCAATAAACCATAAAAAATGCAGAAGAAGTTTGTGAGACTAACGATCACTTCGAAAATGGTGAGATAATAAATTACCGGCTTGAGCTGCCAGAAATGTGCCATACATACATCAGTTCGAGAGATTTAACACGTTCAACCCAGCGTGTACCATCGGTGGTCCACAGGCATTGCTTTCATCTGGCGACGTGAACTACTGGTGGTCCCCAATTAGTTTTCTCAGTCTTGCGTGGATCACTGGTGGTTCACATATGATAACGTCAACAAGCAGTAAATCAAACAAGCACCCCCAGGAAAATAAACAACTTATCATTTCGTTCACGCCCATCACATAAACGACGATAAAGTGCGCTGGGTTGAACGTGTTAAAGAGGAGAAAGTATTTGCACTAAAGTACCAAATATTATCTGAGGAACTAGTAGTTTATATTGAAATAATGTGTGATTATTGGATTGGCCAGCCCAATCGATGGACCTAAATCCAATAAACAACCTTTGAAAGAGGTAAAATCTAGAATTTTTGATCAAAGGCGCAATCCTGCTTATTCGCAGGAATTATGGAATCTTGTTAAATTAGCAGTGCTAGTACATACTACGTGCCAGCGACTCTCGACTCAATGTTAGACAAAATGGAGGTTCTTCAGCAAAGTATTAAAAATACTTGCTTTTTTTATATGAAAACTTTTAATTTTTCTCTAATTTTTTATTAATAATAAGTATATATTATTTCAGCAGTGTTATTTATGTTATTATTATCAAACTGTTATTTCCTTTATTTAATTTAGAATTTTTGCACATTGCATCTGCATACTAAAATATATTATTATTTAAATTTTGTTGTGAACTTATTAATTTTTCAGCTGTTTCCATCAATAAAAAAAATTGTATAAATTAATAAAACCGAAAATTTTTTTCAATCCAACAAGTTTTAAATATAGTACTAACCCGAAATACTGAAACAATAAAAACAACAAGTTTTAAATTTGTTAATGAATTCCATTCATAAATGTATTTGTCAAAGTACCTTCTTCTGACTGCTGGAATTGGTCCTTTCTAGATATGCCTAATTCATATACAGGACAATTCATCTATTTTTTATTCACTGAATATATCTAAATCTCCCTTGAAAATAATTAAAACTGATGAAACTGCAAGAAATATGTTGACCTGCAAACTAGTAGACTAAATGAAATAGGATTTTCATTGAAATTTAAAACTGAATTATTTATACCACAATCGCCAAATTTAACGCACATAAAGAATAATTTTGGACTTAAATCCATAGTACGAGAAGTTTTATTTTATATTATTAGAAAACCCTGAGTATTCATTTAATAACTCTATTTATGAAATAGTAGCGCAAATTAAATTTAGTTTTAGAACTGCCGAATTTACTTCTCAACATAACGACAATTACTCTCTAAAATTATATTTTTCAAATGTTTAATTTTACTTTGTGTTGTAAACTAGTTATGGAAATACCAGCAGCTTCCTTTAAATTTCCTTATCTTCACCGAATCGATCCAATGGACACTGCTGGTCACAATTATTGTTTCACTGCATGACTCGTCTATATTAACATCTTTTCTAAGACTTAAGTTAAAATATAATCTTATAAAGCTTTTCTTTTGGCGTTATAAATAAAGTTAATGGATATTCTTAAGAACTAATTTAAAAGTTTAAAGAAAGCAAACATTTATTCAACTAAAAGGCGACTAAAAATGCTTTTTTCCTTTTCAAGCGCAAATATTAATCGAGGAAAAACTAGGAATCAAAAGTATATTCACGGTAAAATTGAGCTCTATAGACTAAAAAAAGGACTATTTGTTTGATCTCCTTAAAAAAATAAGTATAAAAGTTATGGTATACAGAAATTCAATAAGTTAATCAGTTAAGTATTTTTTAGCATTAGGTGTACTTTTCTACAACATTACAATATGGAATTAAATTGTATGAACAAAACAAAATAAATTGCGAAATCAGAAAGTAATAAACGGTTATAAACTAAATTTAAGTTAAGTTTATTTAAGTCTGCCACTTAAAAGTAAGATAGTTTTTTAAGCAATTGTCCGTATTAACATTGTTTCTTTTATGTAAACTTTCACTGTATTCGTAAACGTTGTTATCCGTCACAAAACAACCTAAAAAGAAAAAAATTATATTGTTAATATATTCAAGATAACATTTAACGGAAAAATTTGTCAAAAAACTTAAAAAAATGTTTAGACTAACGACTTGAACCAAAAGCAAAATATTATAAAAAAGAAAAAAAAAATAAGTGAAAAAACCGACTGCTGAAAAAGTAACGTAAAAAGATCCAAACATGATGAAATAGAAAGTCGTTTACCTTCTGCTGAAAATAGCCACGATGCTCAATTTTAAGGAAGAAAATAAGTTGTGGACACTCTAAAATATAGTAGTTCCTACGACTATTCCTACCATTTCCAATTGTTTCCTTTATGCTGAACAACATGACTTTTTTCAGCCGAGAGTTAAGAATTACACGGTGTATTTCACTTTTTTTCCATCTCTTTAACTTTCTTTTTGAACAATCGAATGTTTTAGCTGTTTCAATTTTTTTTATTCACATCTTTTTAGTTTGTTCTATTAAAATTGAATATTTATCATAGAATACCCATGAATATTAGTTTCTTAAATTTTCGGTTCAGAAATTGGTATAGGTAATCTATATCATTGTATTTTAATTAACTTGCAGCAATAATTAAAAGTAATTACCTGTATATGCTAAACAAACATTCCCGATAATTTTTGGAAACATTTGGTTCGTTCTACGACTTTTGTAATTGCAGGATAATAAAACAGTAAGATACCAGGTAAAGTTTTCTAAGGAACAGATTTGTCTACCTATATTTAACCTAGACATGTTGTACTTTGTTGGAAAGGTAATGAGATGAGCAATAACGCTGTAATCATAGTGGGGGAAGGCGGGTTTGAACGGGGTAGCTGGCAAAAGGAGGTAGCGGTTCAGACCGGAAAAGAATAATCTATTATTAAATTGTGAAGTGCACAGTTGGTTGTAGTTAACTCAATTTTTAGTTGAATAATCATTACTAGTTGTTAGTTGGGCACAACTAAATAGTTGTTAATTAGCATTCCAACTAAATTTTCTACAACTATTATAATAGTTGTAGGTGAAAAAACCAGCTAACAACTCTAGTTGAAAGAAATTTAATTGCATCAACAACTAACAACTATTAGTTTAGTCAACTAAAATTAATAATAAAAAACAAATTTTTCTTTAAAATAACGAGCGTCTAAAAGTAACCCCTTTTTAAAAACTAGTTTTGCTTGCGGTTAGCATATTTCTTTGTAAGATTTTCAGAAAAAAATAAATTGAAAGTGACTTCTTTATTCCAAAATTTTTCAGGATTAAAAATATGTACATATACTGCAATTTGTACAGATTATCTTAATTCAATTATATACAGGACAAAGATATGCGTTCAAGTTTCAGACTAATTAAGTGCTTCTTTTTTTTTCCGACCCGTAAAAATATCATTTCGAGAAAAACACATTCAAAATTTCATAAATATGTTTGAAAAAACTTCGTCTTTTTATGTAAAAATGACAGTAAACTTTCTATAACATATTATGCAAAGCATATACTATCAGAAAATAGAATATAAAATATTTTAAAAACTTTTTATAAGAAAGACTCTTTAATGTATATAATTAATTTCTTCTTTTACGAAAATCTAAATAAAAAGTTATCAGACATACAGACAAAAGTTTTCACACATAGCCGCTTGTTGAATAAAACAAGTATTAAAGCAAAACCAAGAGAAAATATTTATTTCATTATTTTGGGAAAACAAATATTCATCCTTAAGCTATTAAATATCATAAAAATAAAATGAATAAAATAATACCCTATTCTGGAAAACAACAAAATATTTTCAATTGCACCTTTTTGCCCGGACAAAAGTTTTCACACACTAAGTTTTAACAGATTTCCTACACTAAGTAAGTTGTAACACTGGCAAGACTGATATTGATAATATAACGGGAATGTCCCGCAAAATATTTGACGTATTTGCGTGCTTGGTTTATTTGTAAAGTCTTTAAATTAGTGATCATGGCTCGCAGGCAGAAAGAAACTACTGAACAAGAACGTAAAATAATTTTGAATTTATTTAAACAAAATAAATCGTATGGAGAAATTGGAAATATAATGGGCAGAAGTAGATTTACAATTTGCAGTATTGTAAAACGTTACAAAAACAGTGCAGAATTTGAAAGTTGTCCACGAAATGGACGCCCACGAAAACTAACTACAAGGGAGGAAACGCAGGTTATTTGAAAACATTTTATTTCGGCTTATAAATCCCATTAATGAATTACAATTACAAAATACAGGGTGTACGAATGATTAAGAAAAAACCCAGGACAACATCATCAGAGGTTGCAGCTCAAGTTAAAATCGATTTTAAAAAATATGTTCACCCCAAAACCATACGTAGAGTCCTTCATCGTAATGGATATAATGCACGGGTACCCAGACGAAAATCTCTAATTAGTGAAACTAATAAAAAAAAGAGGTTGCAATTCGCGAAAGATTTTATAAATAAGCCTGAAAGGTTCTGGAATAATATATTATTCACCGACCAGAGTAAATATAATATATTTCGGTCTGATGGTAGAACTCTGGTATGGAGAAAACCCAACACAGAGTTAAATGCAAAGAACATTACAAGCACAGTAAAACATGGTGGTGGGGGAGTTATGGTTTGGGGCAGTATGGCCGCTTCAGGTGTTGGCGAGCTTGTCTTCATTGAGTAAATTATGGATCGAAAACTTTACCTAAATATTCTGAAAGAACATTTAAAAAAGAGTGCCGAAAAGTTGGGCTTAGATGATCAAATCTATTTCCAGCATGACAACGATCCTAAACATACGGCTCATAATGTTAGAATGTGGATTGCTTATAATGCTGCTCATACTTTACCGACTGCCCCACAGTCACCGAACCTCAATCCAATTGAGCATGTGTGGGAAGAATTAGAACGACGCTTGCGGAAACATACAATTTCTAACAAGACACATTTAAAGGAAGTGCTCCAATTAGAATGGCAAAAAATAACGCCAGATTATACAAAAAAGCTGGTGCAGTCGATGCCTAGGAGATTAAAAGAGGTCATTAAGCAGAAAGAACTTCCGACGAAATATTAATTTTAAAAAATTGACTGTAATTAACGCAATACTATAAACTGTGTGAAAATTTTTGTCCGGGCAAAAAGGTGCAATTGAAAATATTTTGTTGTTTTCCAGAATAGGGTATTATTTTATTCATTTTATTTTTATGATATTTAATAGCTTAAGGATGAATATTTGTTTTTCCAAAATAATGAAATAAATATTTTCTTTTGGTTTTGTTTTAATACTTGTTTTATTCAACAAGCGGCTATGTGTGAAAACTTTTGTACACCACTGTATACGAGTATAATTCTAAAATCTAGTTAAATATGCTGATAGTTGCTGTTGGCGTAGTAGATTTGGAAAAAATAATTTGCGGCCATTTTAACTGCGCGTCTACAACTATGAAAAACCAAGTATCATTTACAGGTTCGACAAAATCAGCAAGATATAATTGCAGACATATATAAACAGTGGACGGGTTAATCTCCTGTCTCCAACGTCCACCAATTTGACAATGTAGTGCCTGAGATAGACGAGAGAAGATATATAGAAATTGCATAGATGGGTCAATTGCGCAGAATTTTTGAATGCGGAATTGCTGAATACTGAAGGAAAATATTAGTTAGTTACGAATTTTGAAGCGAGTAGGACGTGGTTTTCAGTCAGTCGTCGCTACTTACGATACTTGGAACGTTTGGACGGGGCAACATAACCTTAAACTTGTTCAACGGTGCAGAGTTCTAGCTAAATTTTTGGCATCTTCACGTAACGGAGAGAGTCTGTGTTCCCATTGCTCTCTCATTATTTCGTGAGTAGTCGTTTTCAGTTTATTTGGTTTATTTCAATCACTGAAACTATCGCATTTTGCGAAACTATTGTCGAGAAATACTCGCTGGCCTCCTGCCTTGTTTTTATTCTAGTCAGAGCCTGGTTACATGCGCTGTTACAATGAGTTCTACCAAGAAGAACACATTCCAACCTGTGTCACCCGTCTCGCTTACTCCTGAGGCGAATCGCACCCGAAAAGCAGCAACTGATAAAGCAGCCCCGATCAACCGTGAAGTTTTCCAGTTTGGCCTGAATCAACTCCTAGAGAAAATCAACACTTCTTTCAAGAACGAATTGCAGAGCGCAATTCAACCGCTGGAAGCAGAGATTGCTGACATCAGGGTGAATGTGGATGCCTTTGGGAAACGTATCACTGCTCTCGAGTCCAGGCAGAGTGCTGCAGTGGGAACCTCGTCGCTGCAACAAATCTCAGTTGCATGCGACGAGCTCCGTGAACGCTGCCGTCGCGCCGCCAATGTCATCTTGGTTGGCCTTGCTGAGATCGCCGAGGGCAGGGATGTACTCGTCAGCGTCAACACTCTCCTCTCGTCCTTAGGCTTAGACATTGAAGCGAAACAAGCTATCCGCTTGGGTGACAAACGCGATAATCGCGCGCGACCTTTGAAACTCGTGTTTGAATCCGAACGTGAGGCATTTAGCATTTTCAAGAACAAGCGTCTTTTCTCAAGCAAAAACTTAATTGTCAAGAATGATCAAACGCCACGCGAACGTGAATATCTCGCGGAATTGCACGGTGAATTGCAACGCCGCATTAATGAGGGGGAGTCCAACCTTACCATCAAATATGTCAATCACACACCGGCGATCGTTCCAAAAAATGTCAACGACGGGAATACTCAATAAGTCAAATTAGTTCAAGTCAATTTCTTTTATATTATCAAAATGTTAGAGGTCTGCGAACAAAGTTAACTTCTCTTAAACATAATATTTTACATTCCAATTTTGATATAATAGTTTTTACCGAAACATGGCTTCAGTCAAATATTAGCTCATAGGAGCTCGCATTTGGTGGATACCACCTTTATCGTACAGACAGAAATAAAAAGAATAGTTTATGTACAGAAGGAGGGGGGGTTTTGATCGCGACGAAGATTGATGTGAAATGTCAACGAATTGAAAATCTTGACGAACCGCTCGAACACGTCTCGATATTGCTGACTCATAATCGATCCCAATATGTAATTTACACAATTTATATTCCCCCAAATTCTCCATATATTGTTTATGAAAAACCAGTCGGTCCTTACTCGATATTCGTAATCGTTATCCGAATGCTGAATTTATTATAACTGGCGATTTTAATTTACGGAAGACGGATTAGCTTAAATCTTTGTTTTGTTCTAAACCTATTTCTCGGCCTGATACGCCTCCGCACATAATAAATTGTTCTCAAGTTTTTTCTTACGCTGATAATTTCTTAAATCTATTTTAATTGAACAATTTTTACAATCCTTCTCAATCTTTGCTGGATCTTATATTTGTCACTCGGGATTATTATGAAGTTATGCTTTCAGATGAGCCTCTTGCTCACATGAACCCACATCATCCCCCTCTGGTTTGCCGCATAGCCGGTGCACATGAGTGCCCTTCGACTACTTTTTCTCAGAAACTGGACTTTGGACACGCTGATTATTTTATCTGTGTTTGGTACTTGAATAACTACGATTGGGACACGATTTTTGCGGATGATGAAATTGATGTTGATATATCGGTTTTCGAGGAGATCTTATTTGAATGTTTTCATAGATTTGTTCCGTTAAAAAGGAAAAACATTTCAAACAATTACCCACCTTGGTTTACATCTGAACTTAAAACTTTGATAATTGAAAAAAGATAGCTCATAAAAAGTTTAAACGCACTCGATCCCCCTTGGACTATACATCTTTTCAAAACTCAGGTCCCACGTCAAGATATAGTCTCCTTTCGTTCGGATTCAAATTTAAATTTATTTACTTATTTTTTTTTTTCAATATAAGTTTTACATAGCGCCTTTAATTTTATACTTTTTTGGTGATTGGTCCCCGGTTCTCCGGTTCATCGTACGACAAATGTCTAACAAATGTCCCCGTTTATAAAAGCTGTTAACTCTCATTCTCTGAGTTCGATTCGCATCTTAGGTAAGAATCAAATTAAGAGTTTCACTCCCCATTTATAATAAAATTTCGCTCAGGATCGAAATTTCACACCCGGAGTTAAAAACCCTTATAAACGTAATAAATGTAATCCTCGTCTAAGTCTACTCTTTATTCTCCAATAAGTCTAGATAATATACCAGCATTACTAAACTAATTTGTTTATTAATGGCGAAATTATAGGTCTGTAGAGTGAATGTCCCTATCTGAAGGCGGTTTGCTAAGTACGCTGAAATTTTATGCCGATTGAAAATTGCCAGCAAGGGTTTCTGGTCCGTCTCCAAAACAAATCTACATCCAAGTAACATCCGATGAAATGTGCTGACTGCAAATACGAGGGCTAGGCGTTTCTTTTCTATTTGGTTATAGTGTATTTTGGTGGAAGTAAGTGATCTAGAAACGTCGTACACCGCTTTGAGTTTCTCGTCAGAGGTGTGATGTGGCAAGTCCAATCCGTCGTTCGAGGCATCTGCAAAATAATAATTGGAAGATCAAAGTTGAAATATGTTTATACGAGATCATTTTGCTGAATTAATTCAATTAAATGCTTTTTCGCACTGTGTCCGGATCATTTTTTTCAAGACTCTATCCATCGGTCTCTTGAAATTGACTCATTGAATGAATATATAGAAGTTTATCGCTTCTAAAAGTGAACGAAGGTGTTTGAATGTTTTGAAGCGTGGCATATTCCTGATTATTTCGGTTTTTGCAGAATTATGCTTAATATCTCTACTGTTCAATATATGCCCCAAATATTTGACATAAGGAGCCTACATTTGTTAATTTTTGGCTTATCCATACTAATCTAAACGCTCCATACGTCAAAAGGTCATTGATGTACGCTGACATATTCCCCAAATTTGCAACTATGTCTTGTTGGAAAAATCCTGGACCTGTTGTTATACCCGAACGCAACCTACTATTGCATTGAAACAATCTCTTATGGGTGGCTATAGTCATTAGAATTGCTTAGAGCTATCATCAACCTGTATCTAAAGGTAGGCGTCTGATAATCTGTGTGAGAGAAGTACTTACTGCACGTGCAAATAATAAAATTTATTATACAATTTGATAAAACAATTATTTTGATTCTTGGTCTAATTAAATTAATTTGGTAAAAGTTATTTTACACCTCCTTGAAAGATACTTTGGCACTTGTTGCCATAATACTTCCCCACTAGCTTAATGGTTAATTGTGCGAAAAGTTTCAATAATAATAATAATAACGTTATAATTGGTTGAGTTGAGGTTACGATGAACTCTAGAAGAGGTCAATAAAGCTGAGCCAACTCTTTGTTGATGAGGAATTATGACCTGTATCTAATGAATTATTACGTTCTTCTTAAGTGTTAGGATTAATTGAAAGTTTCTACTGTAAAGATTGGAATATCTGATGTAGTGTCAATACGTAAGATTAAAGAAAATTTATTGACAGATACTGACGTACTAACGTATTTTCTCTTGGACTTTGATTGCTATTTGCAACACTATGATTGCGCTTGTGACTGCCTTCGTGTGTACCTTCTTTTTTTACCAGGTGTACCGGAAAGTCTTTACCGGTTTATTTAATGGAAAAACACATGGATTTTAAGAAAATGGAAAAAGTTATTTATTCAAAGTATTGGCCATTCGATTCTACACACTTTGTCCATCTTTCTTACAATTTATGAATGTCATCCCAAAAAAAAAACGTTTGTCCTTTGAACCAAACCATTCACTGAATCATTTTTCGACTTCTTCGAAATTTGCAAAGTGTTGCTCAGCCAGCGCGTGTTCCATTGATGCGAAAAGGTGATAATTGGACGAGTCTGGAGAGTACGGCAGGTGCGATAATACGTCCCATCCAAGCAATTTCAATGCGTCTTTCACCCATTTTTGTGTTACGCCAGCTTCGCCAGGCGATCAACACGATTTTTTACGTTTTGGATTTTCGAAATAAATCCATTCTTCATCACCCGTCACAATGCGATGCAAAAATTACTTCCTTTCGTACTGTTGAAGCAGCATTTCACAAATGGTTTTTCGATTTGCCATTTGCCTGCCATTCAGTTCATGTGACACCCATCTTCCCAGTTTGTGGATCTTTCCAATGGCTTATAAGTGCTCTAAAACTTTTCGAAACCACTCTCCGTAAGTTTCTACCAGCAAACGATGACTTTCAACGGCCGTGTTATTTTAATGAAATAAGAAAAGCAATACATCCCGCAAATGCTCTTTTTCAGGCACGTAATTCGACATATTCACAGAGCTATAACACTATGACACTATTATTTAGTCGGAATGAAATTTTTGTCGTTTTTGAAGCTTATTGACAGTAGAATAAAATGACATATAGTATATATCAAATCATTTTACTCCACACTTACGGCTAACAATATCTGTTAGAAAAACCGGTAAGGAATTAATTTCCGGTATACCTGGTATTCGTTGTGGCTGTAATTGTTAATATGTTTGTTTACCGCTGTTGTTTTTTGTCATTCCTTTTACTAAAACAGTTATAATCGCATTCTTTGGTCCCTGTTCATGACACTGCTTGCAAATGTGATTTTTATAATGACAATTTTGAGAAAACTTCATGCTACATTTCCAGCATGGAGTCCTTGGCAAATTCTGTGACCTTGAATTTCTTAGCGCTTGTGATTACTTTACACCTAGTTTAGCGTAGCGTTAACCCATAGCGATGCTAATGTTGATTCCACCAATTGCGTATCTTGTTTTATACAGGACAACTCCTGGCCTTCATTTCAAGTTTCTCAAGTGTAATTTATTTATCCTTATCGAAAATTGTCAGAAGTCTATCTGCGAGTCTTCTTTGGTAAAAGAAGACCAATAACGGACAATATGCATTTAAATTAATTTTGGATAATAATTATGCATTTAAATTAATTTTGGATAATGGGTTCTGCAAACCAACTTTTTGCTCCGAAGATACAGGTACTCAAACAATGCCGTAAGTCCTTGATAATATCGCGTTATAGGAGACACCAAGTTAATACAAAAACTGGAATTCGGTTCTCAAAAGAGAACTGCCTTTGATGATGTAACATTTTCATCATTTTTTTAATTTATGTACATGCATAAAACCATTTTATAAAGGACTTAAATAAAATTCAACATCATATAAAAACTAAAAGGATGATTTCATGTCAAGATCAAAAGAAAACATAATGTTATGCTCACAAGTTTATTCCTCATCGTCACTTATTATAGTTATTGGAGAATGATTGACTGGTCTTATCTCTGAGTTCTGAGCTTGCTTCATCGACAAGGTCCACTGCATTTCCGGTAGGTTTAAGTTTTAAAAAGTGTGTCATTAGAGATTGTTTGTACTTACTCAGAAGTTTTGAATATTTCTTTTAAATATTTCCGGTCGCTCTGGCAGAGTTTTGTTCTCTAAAAAGTAAGATTCAATTTGTTTCACCATGTCCAAATAGAGAAATAAGAAAGGCTTTTCTTTTACTGTACTCTCTATCACTGAGCTATTACAACGCTAATGTGCACGAGTGTGCGTGACAATGAATATGACAAATTTTCTAAATCGCGTAGTAAGAGTACTGTGTTGTAAGAAAACTTCCGCATTTTTACATCCGCGTTGTGGGAGCCCTACTTTTAGTGTCCAACATTCTTACGGAACCCTCAAAATTGAAATCTTTTGGTTCTTTCGGCAAAATAAAAGTAGCATATGGCTAGGTCCAAGTTTTCGCATTAGGAACCGTATCTTCATTATCCAGTTTTGATGCATCATCACCGAAAATATGCGGAGCAAACCTTTAAAATTGTTGTATTGTGTCTTCCATTTTTATTTAAGTAATGTTAATTGTCATAAAAAATAATAATAAATAAATAGAAAAAATTGCGCGTGCAGCATCGTACACGTAATGGAAGTAAAACTACTTAAAAGAAAAAGAATAAGAGAGATTTAGTGTGAGAGACAATACCGACATCGACCGAGGGTCACCAATTACAGCACTTCCAATAGACTTAGCGTATGAGTAGGAATAAAGACGAAGTGTGTAGTAGATATACAATTCTATCTCCTTCTCTATACATTATATCTTTCTTCTCTCTAACGAAATATGCCTGAACGTGACGCATCCTTCTTCACTTCTTTCACTCTCAATTCTCGCCCAATTATCGAATCGGCGCCTAAAAGTTTCACTTCAATAACAACATCTAAAATTAATATCACAGACTATCAATTATCGCAGTCTGTAGTATGGCATCACAGATTAGATTAAACGAGTTAGACAGATTAGTTGTAAAAGAGTACAGAGTATGTAATCTTCTTAAAGTTAGAACTATGAGTCAGTCTGTAAGCTCAGAGTATGAAATAAAGAACTTATATAAGTGAACTGGGGTTTTTAATGGATAACTCTGATACAGGTTTTAAAAGATTGAAAGTAAGCGTTATATTAAAATTTTACACAATTTGGACATAATAAAGATATGACGTTTAGTCAGCCTAGATTTCCCCAACCACAAATTTCTTACACCCTCCGCCAAAATAAAAACTATTGATCTACTTTCAGATAGTCATGGAAAACATCGTCAAGGGTCTCAAAAATGAAATTTGTCTCGTTTACGTCGACGACATCGTTGTGTTTTCAACTTCTCTGCAGGAACATTTCGTTAACCTGCAGAACATATTTCAGCGTCTTAAGGAAGCAAATTTTAAAATCCAACTTAACAAATCGGTAATTTAAAAAAAGAGACCGCGTACTTAGGGCATATAATTATACGAGAAGGCGAGAAGGCATAGAGCCAAATCCGGATAAAATTGAATGTATCAAAAAGTATCCATTTCCAAAAACAAGCAAGGAAATTAAAGGATTCCTGGGCTTATTGGGCTACTACAGCAAATTCATCTCTAATTTCGCAAAAATAACTAAGCCTACGTCTTCTTGCCTAAAAAAAGGGCGGAAAATAGAACTGAACCCTGAATACATATAGTCACATCCTCGCTAGATAAGACTTATCTATGTTCCCATAAAAGTGTTCTCATCATAACGCTAGTATCAAGAATGTTCCCACAAATTTTGCCCAACGTTGCTAAAGTCAAAACCAACAACTATTGGAGGCATACTAACCGTAAGCACATAATTGCACCGCTAACGAAATCCTGCGACAGAAAAATAACAGATTGTGATCACTATCATGTTACAAGTCACATTTTTTGCAACTGCCGGAAAAAGCTCTATTGAGATCTTAGTCAGTCAGTCAGTCAGTCGTGAACCTTTGCTTTGAAATAAGTTACTTGTTAAGATCCTTGTAATTTTTAAATTTCAATAAAACAAATTTTATTTTATTTGCTCGCGTTTGAAATAATTTACTGGTGCAGTCGGGACGGATTCTAAAGAATGCGAGCGCAGTCGGGACGGATTCTAAAGAATGTAAGCGCATTAAAAGAAAAAAAGTGTTTTACCCAAAAAGCAAAGCAGTTCAATTTGAAAGTTTTGATTTCTCAAAAAAATTTACACTAACAACTGATGCAAACAATTTCGCCATTGGTTTGGTATTGTCGCAAGAGAATCATCTAACATGTTTTGCATCACGTACTCTCAACAAACATGATTGCAGGTATTCGACAATCGAGAAAGAACTTCTCGCAATAGTTTGGTCCGTTAAATACTTCCGCCCCTACCTCTACGGTAGAAAATTTACGATAAGAACAGACCATAAGCCACTGCAATGGCTTCACAACCTTAATGAACCAAATTCCAAACTCCAACGATGGAAAATTAAGTTAGAAGAATTTAACTTCGAGGTTGAATATCTGAATGGCAAAGAAAACAAAGTTGCTGACGCTTTTTCAAGGGTCGAAATAAATGCGAATACAACAGATATTGAAGACAGTTGGTCTATCGATGCAACGGCCAATTCTTCTGACGAATTTCCTTTCCTTTCCGATAATGAAGAAATCTGATCGACGAATGCAACCATCCGTTCAGCTGACGAAGATAGTTCAGATCATATTCCTATAACCGAATCATCAAATCATTATAGAGAAAGGTCAATCTATAAAATTGAAAGTTGAAAAAATACACGGAAAAGAAAATTTTTATTCACCCCAACCCCGAGGAAAATTATCTCATTTGCATTTTTAAAGAACATATACCCTGCAGAGGAATAGTAGGTATAATGATTGAAGAGATAGATACCTATAACCTTCTCCAAGGTATATACATTAAACATTTTTCGAAAAACAAGTTATTAAAGCTCAACAAATGCTCACATAAACTACAATATATTAAAAACCGACCTGATACTCAGGAAAAAATATTAAAACAACACATTAAAACTAATCACAGGGGTATTAATGATGTTTACCTAAAATTAAAAAGTAAATATTATTTCCCAAAATTAAAAGAATAAATACAAAAAATAATAAATAATTGTCATATTTGTAATACCGCCAAATACGAAAGGCATCCTCTAGAATTACCATTTAAAGTAACAGAAACCCCAAGCAAACCTCTAGAGATCATCCATATGGGCATCTGGTTTAAATGTAAGGGTGATCCTTACAATAATTGACAAATTCTGTAACACAAGTAATACCACTGAAATCCAAAAACTGGATTGATTTGAAAAATGCAATTGTGCAATACATTTCCTCGATCGGAAGCCGAAAAAGATTATAACAGATCAGGGAAAAGGTTTTAGTAACCGGAATTTCACCAATTTTCTAAAGACCGAAGGAATAGACATCCATTTTACCACACCGAATAATCATACTAGCAATGCCGATGTAGAAAGGTTCCATGCTACTCTCAATGAACATTTAAGAATTTTGAACGTTATAGAAAAGGAGCAGGGATTACCATTAGATGATCCGGTAATAAAAAGCATGAAAGTTTATAACGAAACTATTCACTCCTCAACGGGGAAAATATCCATTGATTTTATAAATGGAACCATAGATCCACGAGAATATCCCTCAATACACCAAACACTCTGTTAAGTACTTGGTACATTTATATTTGTGTTATTGGCAACAATGGATGATAATAGTAGATTATAACACTGATGACGCGATTGTTCTGGAGTCAGTTGACTCACTACTATAGACACGAGTGGATGAATAATAATGAGTTTATAATGAGTTCATAAATAAATAAATATAAATATAATAAAGGTCTTTTTCCTAACATGGTAGCAGTGAGTGGTTTTATTTGAAGAAAGTACGATCAAGAAAGTAAATAAGTTTAATAAGGTGTAGAGTGTCAAGAATTAAGTAAAAGATAGCGTCGAGCCGGCAAGCAAAATGTCGTACATGAAGATAGACGATATAACAATACCAATATTTGATGGTTCCGAATACTCCAACTGGAAAAGAAGAATGTTAAAGTTTCTTGAGTTTAAAAAGTGCAAAGAAGTTGTAATGAGAAGAAGAGTTGCAACAGACAAAGAAGAAGAATGGTTGCATGCAGACATAAAAGCGACAAATTACATATATAGTGCTATAACAAATAAACAATTGGAGTATATCGGAGATTTATCATCAGCATATGAAATCTTAAAAAAGTTTGACGAGATGTATTTGAGGGAGTCTACAGCTCTACAGATTGTGTGTAGAAATAATCTCGAAAGTATCAAAATGAAGGATTTTCAAGAAGTGACAAATTTTTTCGACGAATTTGAAAAAGCTGTTAACGAACTCAAGATGGCGGGTGCAAAAGTAGACGAGCAAGAAAAGTTACGTTATATGCTGAAGGCTTTGCCGCCAAATTTTAGTCACATTGGTGATCTTATAGATGTCCTTCCAGAACCTGAAAGAACAGTAGAATATCTGAAAAGTAAAATAAAGTTAAAATCATTAGAAGAGAAAAAGCGCTCTAGTAAAACAGAAGAAGAGCAATCTAAGTCAAGTGTGTTCACATCAGATGCTCGAGGAAAATGCTTCCAGTGTGGCAAGCCGGGCCACTATAAAAAAGATTGTCAGCAGTCCAACTACAAGCCGAGAGGTCGTGGCGGTAAATTTCAACGTGGGTCACGTGGTCGAGGTACACAACATGGCGGATACAGAGGATACAATGGCGGTACAGCCAACATGTCATCAAGATACAATCAAGACAACGAGGCACCTATGAGCGGAAATACGTTTATAACTCAAGTCAATGCGTTAGCGAGTACAAAGAAAACTTTAAATAATGAAAGTGAAATCATTTGGATTTTAGACAGTGGATGCACTGATCACGTTATAAATGATGATAGGTTATTTTCAGATTTTATTGTTTTAAAAGATCCTATTGATGTAAAGTTAGGTGATGGTAGAATACTAAAAGCCACAAAAATAGGTAAAGTAATAACAGAATTTGATGTTTTTGGTAAGAAAAATGAAATATCATTGTTGAACGTTTTTTATGTAAGAGAAATGAAACAAAATCTGATAAGTTATTCAAAAGTGACCAAACTAAATAAAATAGTATCCCAGGGTAATATTTCTAAAATTTATAATCAAAATAATGAGTTGATAGCGATTGCTAAAAAGAAAGAAAATTTGTATTTTATGAAAAGTCACATTAATCATAATAATGTTGTCAATAAAGAAGTAAGTACAAGTCTCGCTCAAAACGTAAACAGTAAAATGTATCTGAAAGAAAAGTGGCATCGTATATTGGGTCATATAAATTTCAAATATTTAAACATTATTTGTAAGAATGAATTATTGCATGAAATACCAAAAGAGTTAGAATCAGAATTTATGAAATGTGCAGTATGTATTGAAAGCAAAATGCATAATATTCCGTTCAAAAATAATAGAACACGTGCAAAAGATATACTGGAAATAGTCCATACAGATTTAAATGGTCCACATCAAACAATAGGTTATTCTGGCGAAAAATATTTCCTAAGTTTTATAGATGATTATAGTAAACTGGCGAAAATTTACTGTATAAAAACAAAGTCTGAAGTTTACAATTGTTTTGTAGATTACGTTAATCTCGTAGAAAATTTAACTAATAAGAGAATTAAGGTCTTGCGATGTGACAATGGTAAAGAGTATATAAACTCAAATGTATTTAATTTTGCGAGAGACAAAGGTATATGTGTGAGTCCTAGTCCTCCTTACGTTCACGAGCTCAATGGAGTTGCAGAAAGATATAACAGGTCTATTATGGACATGGCAAGATGTTTACTTGCAGAAGCTAAGGTTAATAAAATATACTGGCCAGAAATTGTAAAAGCAGCCGCTTATCTAAAAAAACAGATCACTAGCAAATACGTTAGAATTAAAAACACCTTACGAAATATTTTTTAAAATCAAACCGAGTGCAAAATATTTAAAAATGTATGGGAGTAAAATATTTGTAAGAGTACCTGAGCAATTGAGAAGTTCTAAATGGGATGATAAAGCTAAAATGGGAGTATTATTAGGATACTCTGATGTAGGTTATAGAGTACTAATTGACAATAAAGTTATTGAAGCTAGACATGTTGATGTAATAGAAAAAGATATGAAATGTATATGTTTTAGTGATAATATAAATGGGGATGAAAACAGTAATGTAGAGGAGATTGATGAAGCATATCAAAGTCAAAATACATTTAATACAGCTGAGTCTGAGGCAGAAATATCAAACAGAGTAAATGAAAAAAGAGATAATAATGAGCCAGAAACAGAATTAAGACGATCAAGTAGAATCTCAAAACCTAATAGTCGATATTTTAATGAGAATGTGGTTCAATATGTATACATTAACTTTTGTAATGCGATAGTTCCCAATACGTTTGAGGAAGCGATAAAAGATAAAGACTCAGAACATTGGAAAAGTGCTATGGATAAAGAAATGAACAGTTTGAAACAAAATAACACTTGGATATTGGTCGATAAACCTAAGAACAAAAATATCATAGATGTTAAATGGATTTTTAGAAAGAAAAATGAACAAAATTATAAAGCTCGATTAGTAGCCAAAGGTTTCCAACAACAAGAATTTATTGATAACATTTATTCACCTGTAGTTAAAATGCAAACCTTGAAAATGTTGCTAGCGTTTTGTTGTCAGTATAAGTTTAACATAGAACAAATGGATGTCGAAACAGCGTTCCTCAATGGCGAAATAAGTTCTGAAGTTTATGTAAATCAACCAAAGGGGTATGAAGATGGTACTAATAGAGTCTACGAGCTAATTAAATCATTATATGGGTTGAGAGAGAGTCCTAGATCTTGGTACGAATGTTTCAATAAATTTATGAAAGAATTAAACTTTGTAAGAAGCAAATATGATTACTGTTTATATGTCAAGTGGGTTGAAAATGAGTACATCTTCATATTACTATTTGTTGATGATCTATTAATATGCTGTAAGTGTGAAGAAGTGATTCAAAAAGTTAAGAAAAAATTGTTAGAACGTTTCAAAATGCGTGAAATGGGTAAAATTGGCACTTATGTAGGGATAGACATTAACTATCAAGTACAAAATAGTGTAATGACTCTAAGTCAACAAAAATATATCGAATCTTTAGCTATAAAATATAATCTAGAACATGCTAAGTTGTACAATACTCCAATGGAAGTTAATCTAAAGCTAGATCCTGCCAAAACATTAAGTGCAAATATTTTATACAGAAATTTAATTGGTGAACTGTTATATATCAGCACTGGGACTAGACCAGATATTGCATATAGCGTGAATTATCTAAGCAGATTTCAAAATTGTTATAATGAATCACACTTTAAGTACGCTCTTCGAGTTTTAAAGTACCTGTACGCAACAAAAGATTTAAAATTGATATTTAAAAGAAATACTAATGCTGAAGTTTTAGATTGTCTTGTAGATGCCGATTGGGCTGGGGACAGTATAGATCGTAAGTCCACCTCAGGGTATTTGATAAGAGTATTTGGTAATACAGTGTACTGGAAGTCGCATAAACAAAGTTCGGTTACAAAGTCCTCAACTTTTGCTGAATATGTTGCATTATCGGAGGCAGTTACAAATGTAAATCTAATGTGTGATATGTTAAAAGATACTTTTTGTGTGAATGTGCCTAAACCAATTAAGATTTATGAGGATAATTCGAGTGCATTAACAATTGCGAAACATGGAAATCTAACTAAAAATTCTAATCATATTTTGGTTCAATACCATTTTGTTAATGAAAACTATGAGAAAGGTAATATCGAAATTATTAAAATACAGACCGAAAATAACATTGCTGATATTTTTACTAAGGCGTTGTCTAAAGAAAAATTTTTAAAATTCAGAGAATTATTAAAACTGCGTTAAATGAATAATAAATCTAAATGTAAGGAAGCGTGTTAAGTACTTGGTACATTTATATTTGTGTTATTGGCAACAATGGATGATAATAGTAGATTATAACACTGATGACGCGATTGTTCTGGAGTCAGTTGACTCACTACCATAGACACGAGTGGATGAATAATAATGAGTTTATAATGAGTTCATAAATAAATAAATATAAATATAATAAAGGTCTTTTTCCTAACACACTCCTTAAGAACAAGGAGAAAAGAATACAAAAAATTAACCAAACAAGAGAGAAGACCACAGCTTCAGCTAAATAGAGTTGCTAAAATGCAACCTTATCATAAAAAAGTTGCAATAAGAGAGTCAGGAGAGGATTATTTCAAAATTAATAAAGAAGAATTGCCACGTTATATCAATCAATTTAGACGAAATTTAAAATTTCAAAATTCCTAAAAAGATATTCCTGCGTCATTACTTTATTCATTTACTACCATTGATTGTACGTATCTCACCCCATGCTGCATTTATGGTGCGCCAACTCAGTCTCCTACTGCTATTTCAGATAACAGAAAAGGAATGCACTGATAAGTTACATTTATTCATTCACAAACCTAATCTCGCATCTACATTTCAGAAATCTTTTTCATCCTGGTCTGTATATTGACACAACCATCGTCGATCGAAATAGATGAGATACAATCCGGAAATGGATATATCCTCTTCAATGAAGTAGATCTTAAAATTATCCACAATTACCAGAGAATTATGCACCTAATAAATCTAACCCAATATGAAGAAAATATCAACAAAATAGAATCAAATATTATACAACTGAGCGGAAAAATACAAGTACGCCCAACCTTACTCTATAATCTTAAATAATTAAAAGAAGATTTCAGTAGTATTATCCTGCACCATATAAGCAAGCGAGGACTATTCAACCTTGTGGGCAGGGGACTCAATTTTTTAACCGGTGTAATGGATGATGATGACCGCGAAGAAATTCAGAACCATTTCGATATAATAGAGCAGAATAATAGAAACATAATTAAAACTTTGAACGATGAGTGGTTTATTAATAAGCAGATTTCGGACCAAATGGAAAACGTAACCAACCATATTAACGGTGTGCAAAAGATGAATACTAATAAAATAAAAGCATTAGAGTATCATGTAGATAAAATGGTTCATGAAGTACAATATTTTGTTATTACAACTGAAACTCATGAAAAGATCAATATTTTGTCAAAACAAATTAAAAATATTAAAGAAAGAATTTTGTCTAGTAAATTTGAAATTTTACCCAAAGACATTTTTACAAAGGAAGAAATAACAGATAATAAAATTAATGTCGAAATGTTACCTTATATTAAGAATTGAGTACTTTTTAAAGAAAATGTAACCATTTTTGTAATTTCTATTCCAAATTTTGTAAAGAGTAAAAGGAATAATTTAGAATTAAAATACAAATGTTAACAAAGTTATTGTATCAAAACAGACTGTCTTTGTAAATGTAGGTAAAAAACGTATCCTAGAAAAAGAACTTATACCATATCATGACCAATGTATTGCAAATTTCATCAATAGCAGGAATATAAAATGTAGTTATCGTAGAAACAATACAAAGACGATCGAAACATTATCAGAGAACGTAGTGGTCACAAAAAATCTGAAGGAGGTCTTGTTAATAAATGATTGCGGAGAGCAAATGGGAACTACAATAAAAAGCAATAACGTCATTAAGTTTACCAAAATATTAATCGGAACCTTCCAACAAGAGAACTTTGAGATAGAATATCATAGCAGAATTTTACCACTTCTTCAACGAAACATAAGTATTGATCAAGTTGCAAATGAGATCCACTTAAAGGTCTTATATTTTAAACACATCAACAATATAAACCATTTGGAAGAAATTAAATTCAAAAACACTAAGAGATGGCAGGTAAACCTTACTACGGATATCATTATTGCCGTTGCTATTATAATGAAGCCAATAGGCTTCCAATGCTTCAAGAGTTGCTAGTTTGTCGGCACAAACCAATGACTTAACATGCCCCCATAAAAAGTAATCGAGAGGCGTTAAGTCCCACAAACGTGGGAGCCAGTTAACAGGACCACTTCTGGAAATAAAGTTGTCACCAAATTGATTTTGCAATAAATTGATGGTTAAACGCGCGTATGGCAAGTTGCACTTGCCAGTTGTTGGAACCAAATGTCGTTGATGTTTAGCTGATTAATTCTTGGAAACAAAAAATCAGTCCGCATGGCTCGATAGCGTTCGCCATTCACCGTAACGGCAGCTGCTCCTCATTTTGAAAGAAATAAGGACCGATGATGCCACCAGCGTGCAAACCGCACCAAACAGTCAATATGCCATATACGGCAATTTTGCTAATTTACGAAGTCATTTAACCAGAAATGAGCTTCATCACTAAACACAATTCTTCGGTAAAAATGCTCATCTTCGGCCAGTTTCAAATTAGCCCAATCAGCAAAAATGCGACGTAAACGATGGTCATTTGGCTTTAATTCTTGCATAGCCAAGATCCTTACGTAAAATTGTCCAAGTAGTCGAAGGACAAAGGCCAACAAGTTGAGAACGGCGACGAATCGACATTTCGGCGTCTTCTTCAACACTTCGCGCTACAGCAGCTCTCTCTCTACGGTACGCAAATTTTTTGTCTTGTTGATGGTTGAGAAGAGAGAGAAAATTAAAGCGAAAACGATCAATAACTGCACGAATTGCTTGCTAACTAGGCCGATTATGCTGACCGTAAAATGGACAAAGTGCACTATGAACTTCGCGAACAGATTTATTTGTTTGAAAGTAAATTTCCACAATTTGGAAGCGTTATTCTGGCGTTAAAAGATTCATGATGAATTGTCGAGCCTTACTGAACAGAAATGTCAACACAGTATTACATTCTCAACTGTCAAATCATAGACAACAATCGTCGAAAGTTCTCATGCAGCTAAAAAAACACCCATTACGAGCCAACAAGAGGCAATTCTGAAACAATACCACGAAGACAAAGTAACCCATCGCGGTATATCCGAAACTCTGGCCCGAATAAAACTTAACTTCTTTATTTAACAAAAGGTTACGAAACTTGTTAACAATTGCATCTTGTACCAAGTGGTGAAATGTGAACGCAATCCCCCAAAACAAAAATTCTGTATTACTCCTACGCCTAGGGAACCTTTCGAAATTGTCCACACAGACACTTTCACTAGCAAAAGGCTAAAGTTCGTAACTATAAGTGATATTTCGAAATACGGACAAGCATATCCCTTAGATGGATTAACAGCAATTCACATAACAAAGGCTTTCATAAATTTCATGTCACATCATGGAATACCGCAACCTTTAATGGTTTATAACGGAACCAAATTGAAAAATAATCTAATGAAGGAATTCACAGCTTTACACAAAATAAAAGTCCACTACACAACACCATTTAACCCCAATTCAAATAGCCCAATAAAAAGGAACACTGAATACTGAGCGAAACGAGAAAAGAGCTCAATATCGTGAATCAAATGTCTTACGCAATTCTGGGTTGCAATCATTCAATCCACTCCGCAACGAGTCAAAAACCAATGGACATTATCTTGACATCGATAATCTTCTATATTCTAATCACATAAATGAACGTAAAGATAAAACCAAACAAATACGAAAACCTGTACGACGAAATACACAGTCAAAAAACAAAACCTCATTACAAAATTAAATCAAAATCGCGAAGAACCCTTAAATCACTCACCCAGCACTTTAGCATTCCACAAAACTAGAACCCGAAGCAAAACAGAAGCCCGCTTTAAGCCCCAAGTTGTCAAAAATGAAGGCGATACTACAATAGGAACCCCTAGAAATACCTACCATAAAAGCAACTTAAGACGACCCCTTACTTATCAGAAACCCAACATGTACTTGCAGGAACTTTCTCACCCTACTGGCAATAGCCAGTAGCCGCGGAGAAGACTCAACATACAAACTTAGAATTCAATCCTGAGATACTTCCTTTCAAATTAGGGAATACTAAAATAAAAACTTCATACCCCATATTCCTCCACCATTTCGCTCTCGAACCTATAGCAAATCAACTCTGTTCCATTTTGAATAAATACGAAAACGTGTCAACACTCAAAACAAACTACCAATCAGTCAAGTCCGGATTAAAAACTATAAAAAGCCTAACAGAAACTCAATTATACATGGTCCAGCAAAAGTTATATTCATTAGTTCATATTCCAAAACTGAAAATAGAAAGAGAAATCTTCAACGGATTAGGGACACTGTTCAAAAGTATCATAGGAAATTTAGATGCGCAAGAGGCCATCAAAACTTTAACATCCAACGAAAATAACAGCGCACACATTAAGTTCAAAAAAAATTTCACTAACGAAAAGCATGATCCAAGATTATAACAAAATATTAAACCTTATTAAGCAAAACAAAATCAGATTAACCAACAAAATAAATGATATTGCCAAAATAACCACAACAAATAAAATCGATTATTTTAACGCTAAAAGTGTACTAGATAAAATAGGTACCGTACTCTTAATAATTTTACAATTACTAAATAATCTAGAAAATGCCGTCACATTCGCGAGACTAAACGTCATGCACAGCAGTGTCCTTAAACTAGAAGATTTGGAGTTCATGATCAACAATATTGTACCACCTCTATCCCATCCCAAACAAATACAACAAAATCATTATTCCCCCGAAACCACTCCTGACATTGAGAAACGAGACCTACTACTTCGACTATGGAAAATGCAAAAACATCGGTGTAACCTTCTATTGTTACACACCGAGACAACCAACCAAAACCGACCAGGAAGACTGCATCCGTGAACTTCTGCAAATCCGACAAAATATATCCACCCCTGCAAAACTACAACAGTAAAAATCAACAGCGAATTCATCAAACAGATTGCAACAGGCCACAGGCCCCAAAGCTACAAAAATCCAATTTAACTGCGAATCTTCGGAACATAAAACAATCCTGGGCACCTACCTTATAGAACTCCCTAGGAACTGCAGCTTTGAAATAACTATATAATATAATAATAATAAATAATATATATAATAAACCTTTTTGCAAATGACGAAGATACCATTAGGAGCAGCCTCTTCTGCTGTCAGCATTCAAAATCCCAAATAGTATACAAGGAGCAAGAAGTCATACGAAAATTTAACCTGGAAAACATTCCGCAGGATCATAGCTATATTTGGATCATCTTGTCAATCGCCGTCATAGCTACCATCTCAATATCCTTCATCAAATACCGAAAAGTACTCCAAATCCTACAACAGAAATCAAGGAAACATGCAACAAGAAGTCACTCCACAGCCTCCGCCGCGGTCGAGCCAACTCTCTCAGAATCAACAAATCACGGACCAAGAAGCCGTTTCAGAAACTCCACGACGGGCAAACCCTTTTGGGCAGAACCTGGAAGCTTGAAAGACGACCCCATAAGGACTTTTCTGGTGAGAGAAGAGTTACACCATTTTCCACACTAACCTCCGGAAGCACAAACGTTCCCATGAACTACCACGAACCGCTGATGCATCTGTACACCTGTTAAGTGGTAGATCACATTGATTCTCACCGGCTAGTTCTGAGAACACGTATGACCCACAGCACAGCCCAAAAACTTACCCCAGAAACAATTTAGATCTTGTCGAGGACAGAATAAATATTTTCTTCGGTAAAGTCGATTGTATCTCTTTTAAAAAAACTTAACCTTATAACGAGCAGTAACGAGATCCACAGCAACGAGATCATCGAGTGGCAAAGCTAATCATAATCCCCATGACCGACCTCACAGCAACCACAAAGCCAGATTTACTGAGCTGTCCAACGCACAGTGTGGTGGGGCACATGAAGAAACGCACTTTAATACGGTATGTTCCTTTTGTAAGAGAAAGGATCACATAAAAAGATTAAAAATTAAAAAATTTAAACAAAAATAAAACTAATTTAATGAAGAGGTTCTGGACAATGAAAAATGTTTCTGCAGGTTTGTCGTAGATTCTGGAAGTAGATTAACGTTATTAAGTAAAAATGATTTTTTCCAGGAAAAAAAAATAAAGTAAACTTGCTAAGTTATAGCGGTGAGAAAGACGTATTGAGGGATGCACAAAGATCTTCCATAGGGACTTCCGAACTTTGACAGTTGATAGCGGCCATATTGCTGAAGCTATATCTGTCAAATTGGTTGTCATTTATTCAGTCTGTTTTGCCAAATCATAGCGTTTTCGCGTTGCTCACAAGAACTCGGCCTTTCGCAGACCACAACTTGGCGAATTTTGCGTCGCGACTTGGGCTTGCACCCAAACAAAATTCAACTGACCCAGGAGCTGAAGGTAAACGACCACAGACAATGACGTGTGTTCTGTGAATGGGCTCTGAAGCAGTTGGAAACTGACCGTAATTTTCATCGAATAATCATCTTTAGCGATGAGGCCCATTTCAACAAACAAAATTGCCGAATTTGGGACGATACCAATCCACATGAGATCCCAGTGTCCAATGCATCCGGAAAAAGTCACTGTTTGGTGCGGATTTTGGACTGCCGGCGTCATCGGTCCACATTTCTTTGAGAACGACGTTAGGCAGGCCATCACTGTCAACGGCGAGCGCTATAGTCAATGATTACCAACTTCTTTTGGCCTGAATTGGATGATATGGACACAACATGTCGTTTCAACAGGACGGCGCTACGTGCTACACAGCTCATGCCACATTGGACATTCTGCACGAGCGATTTGAGGGCATGATCATCTCACGTGGAGGCGATGTGAACTCGCCACCGAAATCGTGCGTTTTGACCCCCTTTTCTTGTGGGGTTTTCAGTCGCAGGTCTATATCAATAAGCCAGAAACCAGAGCGACCCTCAAAGCCGACATAATCCATACCACCGGTCAAATTCTGCGCCAGAGTAATGAAAAATTAGACGGATTCGCGCCACCCAGAGAAGCCACAGCGGACATTTTAACGATGTGATATGCCATACCTAATGGCATCGATAGGCCTTTAAAAAGAATTAAAAGTTTCAATGATATAACACACACATTTTGTTTTATTTAAATTTAAAGATAGGGCTTTATGAAAGACCCTTTATTAAGGTGAGATATAAAAATGCTGTAAAAATATTAAAGATATAGCAGTATGTATATCACAGACATGGAACTCTACACTATTACTAGGTAGGCAGTGCATCAACGAATTAAATATTCATTTACAGTTTGTTTGGTAAGAGCGTATCACTCAGAATTCAATAATGCGATAAAAAATTAACAAAATATTATATTTTTCTTATTACGTATTTACTTTATTTTTTTTACGCAATACATTTAATATTTACTGAAGTCATCGTTATTTTCTATTATACCTATACATCTATTGTTCATATTTTCAAATAATTTTTCAGCATCCAAACTTTCTTTACCGATGATTTAATTTGTTGCAAAGTGAAAGCATTTTTCCGCTGCAGCTTTGCCTTCATAAGGGCCCACACATTTTCAATTAGATAGCATAACGACTTTGTGAGGGCCATTCCATGACATTGATATCCTCTTGATCTTTTCATTCCGTACAAAGATTTCTGTGTTTTGGATCGTTGTATTCTTGCAAAGACCCACAATCGATTTCCTGTACCAAACCAAGAATCTGTAGACTTTAATAACCCGTTTTTTTAAATTTGCAGCATCCTTTCTGCATTCAGATTTCCAGTAAAAGCAATCAATTTTCCAAATCCTTCCATACAGAAGCATGCTCACACATGAACTTTTATTGAGTATTTTATAGTACGTATGATGTAATGCCGTCCTTTTTTAAGCATACTTGTCCAGGTCCTTGATATGCCCAAAATGATAATTCGCCAGTGAACACGTTTGTCCAATCGCGGTTCAAATTTTCATTAGCCCATTTCAAACGGTTTTCGATGTGCTTTTCGGATAAAAGTGGTTTGATTGTAGTACTGCGGTGTTTGATGGAATTATTTCTTTGGCGTATGGTGTAGAGAGACATGTTGATACCTTTTACCGCTAATTTGCTTCTACCTCGCCGCAGCGTCATATGTGGATCCTTTTAAAAAAGCTTCAAAATAGCGATGTCTTGTTTTTTTAATATTTTTCTTGTTTTACCCCTTCCTGGCAAGCCGTCGACGCTTTTTCCTCAGAAATTTTCTTCTTCTTTACACCACTTCTTTACAAAAGACGCATATTTTTTAGTATATTTCACTGCCTCGGCAAAAGTCTATTTAGGTCCTTTCGGATGAAGGCAGGGAAACACAGCTTCAAAACGTTTATAAAATAAGCACTCATGTTGAAAATCGATCTTAACAATCGAAAGTTCAATGCAAAATAAGACTTCGAGCATGACGCACATATATACATATATAGGTAATACTCATCCCCTCCACTTCAAATATTTCTGCCTCTTTCTCTTTCTTTCTCAGAAATCGTCGATACGCTGTTACCAAACAGACTGTAAATGAGATTGCCGATATAAATTTAAATAAATTATATGAAGTGGACTTTTTAGATTCAGATCTTCATCCATTGAAATTGGTTAGCGACTTGAAGAAAAGGTAAGTTATCCTATGTTTTCGCAGGGTTTGGGAGGCATTCCTAATTTTCAAGCCAAACTTAAAGTAAAAGAATCAGCTAAACCAGTTTTCATTAAACATCGACCGGTACCTTTTGCAATACACAAAGATGTAGAAAAAGAAATAAATGGTTGACGTGGGCATATTGTTAAATAAAAACCTAATTGTGGATGAACTCTCTCTACCCATGATAGAGGAGTTTTTTGCATCCCTGAGTGGTAGAATCAAATTTAGCAAACTTGATTTAATAATAGCCTATATACAATTAGAAGTGGAGCATGCGTCTTGTTTGACCTTGAGCACTCATAACGGGGCCGAATAACAACACTCATCTGAAACTCCTATGTAAGGTCATAAACAGTTTGAGTCAAAATAACATGCGTATAAACATAAGGGTGGGGCTGATAAACAATTATAGCCGAATTTTTAAGAATGTTAGCACGACTCTTTACTCCATGAATAATTTGTTTAAAAAAAGTTGAACTTAACTGGGATAGGAAATCTCAAGCAGCCTTTAACAAATTTAGAAAGGAAGTGAAATCAAAAAACATTGTTTTATACATTTAATCCAACACTGAAGTTAATTTTAGCCACAGATGCATCTCCGTATGGAGTAGGCGTAGTTTTAATTGCCCTATGAGTCGGAAAAACCCACTATGTATGCGTCCCAAACTTTGAATGCAACTCACCAACAGTATAGCTAATTCGATCGGAAAGCTTACAATTATCTTTGGTGTCAACAATTTTTCCAGAGAGAGGTCGACGTCTTACAAATCACCCAAATAATACCTTGCCAGTAACGGTGAAAGAGTTGAGTGCCGAGACGATGAAAGACAAAAGCGTTAGCATTTTCATTCAGGATCTAAAAACCGAACAGGTTTCATTTTCATTCAAAATTTAGATTCGGTATTGATCAAGAGGAATTCATCCTACAAAGAAATTGTATCATGAGAGTCATTCGAGTTAATATACTACTTCCACTGCGGAAGTGGGTCTTAACAGAGTTGCATTTAACGCATTTCGGAGCTGTTCACACCAAAACACTAGCTCAGAGCTATTGCTGGTGGGAACAAATTTATCAGAAATTAAGGAAATAATAAAAATTTGCGTTGAATACCAAATGATTCGCTCGGACCCGAAGAAAGGGCCACTTCACTGTTGGGAGAGGCCTATCTCTCATAGCTTTCAAAGAGTACATGTGGATTTTGCTGGACTCTTCTATGGTAAACTTTTTTTTTAGTAAATTCCTACACTAAATGGCCAGAAGTTTATGTGGTTCCTAACATAACTACAGAAACTACGATTAAGATATGTACTATAGACATTTGTAGTCGTTTTGGAATTCCTTCGGTTCTGATTAACGATCAAAGGATCCAATTTACTAGCTTTCAATTTAAAAATTTCCTAAAGAACATCATCATCCCACGACCAACGGACAGGCGGAAAGATATATCCAAACCACTAAACAACAGTTTAAAGCTTTAAAGGCAACTGAGGAGGCCTTCAGTTGGGAGTTCTGCAATATCTTACGAAATTATAGAAAAATAGTGCATCTTACTATAGGAAAATCACCCCCCATGATGATGTTTGGCCAGAATATTAAATTAAGATTAAATTTGATGTTACCGGAACCAGAAAAAATAAAGAGGAAGGGAATAAAGCATTAAATGTTGTTAGTTTGAAAATAGGAGATAGAGTGACGGCGCGAGATTATATGAATTAAAGAACAAAATGGTTTTTCGGCATTATTAAAGTAAAGGTAGGATTGCTTCATTACATATGCAATATTATTAAATGACAATCGCGAATAGAATTATGCCATATTGACCAATTTAGGAAGCTAGGTTCCAACCTTGATAAAAAAAATACCACATTTTAAGATATGAAAATCCCACTTTGGGTTCACATGAAGAAAATAATGAACGGCCTATTGAAAATAGAGAAATAGAAAGAGAACCCACATACTCACAAATTACATGGAACCAATGAAAAAAATAATATTTATTTATTTATTTATTTATTCAATAATAATAGGCAGCAGTACAAACTGTTTTTCCTATATATAATCAGAACGCATCTATATAATAATATAAGAGAGATAAGAACATAGTGGATTTAGCAATATCAAAAGGAGAAATAACCAAAGCAAAGTTTTTCGTCGACATAGTAAAGTCATAATATCAGGTACCAATAAGTAACAGAAAATAGAAAATTATCGCAGTGATACAAATTGACTAGCTGACGACATTGGTATTTCAAAGAGATCAATCAGATAAGTGGTTGAGACGACTTTTAAAGGCACTGATCGACGGGGCCAGCGCGATGTCACCAGGGAGAGCGTTCAAGCAGCAACCACACGGATAGGTAAAAATTTTCGCCTCGGAAGGCAGACTGCTGTCTGTTGTCGTAGCCTCAGTGGATGACCTCTCAAGTGTGGTGCTAGGATCAAGGTAAACAAGTGGTCCAGGGGGGTGGTGTATAGACCATGGAGGATTTTGAATGTCTCGGCCAGATCGAAGGCCACTCGTCTTTCCGCAAGACTGGTCAGGTTGAGGGCCGCTAGTCGTCCATCATAGGGGAGGTTGCGAAGTTGTCGAGGGATCTTCGACGCCCACCTGAGTACACTCTCCACCGCCTTGACATCTTTGCTCAGGTACGGGGGCCACAGTGGTACGCCATACTCCAGTATGGGTGACACATAAGTGGTAAAGATCTTTCTCAACAAACCTGGGCAAAGGCTTTTCTTGCCCGGTACAAGAGAGAGTTGGCTTTTTTAATCACAGACGCCACCTGGAGATCCCACTTGAGTGTCGTCGTAATGATGAGGCCGAGGATTTCGATTCCCACCAATGTGCAGGACTGAGCACTTAAGTGGGATCATCCAGGTTTCCAACCAAGATTGAATCGCGTCCAGGTCCAGTTGTAGTTACCGGGCATGAGTGAGGGGGTTGGCGTACACTTTATTGTCATCGGCAAATGTCTGATGGGCTGACTGGGTTTGGTGATGGAGATCTGACGTGTACAGCACAAAGAGTAATGGGCCCAACACTGAGCCCTGGGGAACACCACTAAAGACCAGTTGAGGATCAGAACGAGTGTCGCCCAGACGAACCTGGAATGTTCGGTTCCGAAGGTACGATTCAATCCAGGCCAGCAGACGCCCCCGGATGCCCAGATGGTGGAGTTTTTGTAGTAGCCGGAAGTGGGGGACTTTATCAAAGGCTTGTGAAAAGTCCAACTAGATGACGTCTGTGGGCTGGCTAGCATCGAGTGCCCGAGTCCAATCGTCCAGGCAAGGCAAGAGGTTGATGGTGACGGAGCGACCAGAGATGAACCCGTGTTGCTGATAAGGAATAAGGCCACACTCCAAGGAGAACCTAAGCAGTTGATCAACAATGAGTCTCTCGAGCACCTTGCATGAGGTGCAGGTGAGACTCACTGGTCGGTAGTTCTCTGGTCGCTTCCTGTCCCCCTTTTTGAAAATGGGGGTGATCAGGGCATGCGTCCAGGAATCCGGCAGGTAGGCATTGTCCCGCGAATATCTGAACAGTCGAGCAAGCATCGAGGCGAGGCCATTTGAGCATCTCTTCAAGAGCACCGCCAGCCGATGCTGAGTTTTCAAGAGAAGCAAGCACCTTCATGATCGCTTCCGTCGTGATGTCAATGTCCTCCAGATACACAACAGCCTCGACTGGGTGGACTGGTCTGGTCAGCGCACCATGTGGTTCGCGGGTATATACCGATGCAAATTCCATCGCAAAGGCATCCGCGATTAATTTCCGATCGGTCGTCTCAGAGTCATTGATCCTGAGGATGCTGGGGGTTGAGTTGGTAGTTGTAGATGACGCCCTGCTCATGTATGCATAAAAAGCTCTTCCTCCAGCATCTACCATTTTCTCCTCGTATTTCCTCCTGGCAAGGCGGGTGGCAGCCGTCAGCGAGTTGGAATGTTGTCGATACCTGGCGTAGCACTGGGGTGACTCCGTGCACCGATACATGCTCCAGAGCCGACGTTTTTTCCGAATGTCTTTGAGGATCTCGTGTGAGATCCCGGGCTTACCATGGCCACGGCTCGTGACGCGTCTGCTTTGCGGACTCATTTTCAAGAAGAGGTCACTTACAGCAGAGCTGAAATGACTGTAGGATGCGACTGGATCGTTGGTCGACAAAACGCCAGCAGCCAGAGGAGCAAGAGCACATTCCACGGCAGCATAATCGAGGCTCAAGAACTGGATTCTCTTCTGTCGCACTTCAGGGGGTGGCTGGTATTGAAGTGTGCACCGGAGTTCGAAAACGATGGTGGAATGATCGCTTGCGCCAATTGGTGGGTGATAAGACAGTGGTGTTGTTGCATCGGGCTCATTAGTAAGGATGAGGTCCAATAGGGCTGTTTGTGTCCCATGAAAATGAGTGTTTTGACTAACGAGCTGCACCAGGTTGGTGTCATTTAATCCGTTGATCCAGGTCAAACCAGGAAAATTGAAATCCCCAAGGATCACCACTGGATCCGAAGAAAGCGCCACCTGACGGAGAGAGCTGAATAGAGAAAGATCGGCCGAGGTAGAGGTGCTGGCGTTCGAGGGGGGCGATAAACCCCACCGACGGTAAACACAAGGTCGTTCAATGTCACTCGGATCCACAGCGCTTCAACCAGGGGGTCATCAACTCATGTATAATTGTAGCCTGCGTTGTCACTCCGTGCACTTGACGAGCGAAGTAAATTATCACACCACCTCCTCTAACACGATGCGTTCGATGGCGATCACATTCCCTCAGCCAGTTCTCGGTGATGAAAACAATCGTAGGACGGTGTCGAGCCACTTCCACCTGGAGCAAATCAAGTTTGTTAGTAATGGAATCGATATTGGTGTACATAAATGTGATCTCTATTTGTTTGCCTACTGCCTGTTGGAGTTTCCCGATTTCGGGGCAATCTGGGGTGTCCCGCGAATATAGCGTATGGTCTTGGTATCGTCGTTCAGCGCTTGTAGTTTGATTTTCAGGTCTTCAAGTTCTTGTTTTTGTGCAGGTGTAAGATCATTCACGATCTTAATACCCTGTGCTGGTGCAATCCTCGATGCCTTAAAAACCTTTTTGGCGAGCTCCGGGGTGGAAAGAACAATCTTGAGAGGTCGTGTTTTCATAGGTGTCCGTTTCCCCAGTCTCGTCAGGAAGCAGATGTCTTCGGGTCGGATCTGGAGCACCCAGAAGGCCAGCGCCTTAAGCGTGTTGTCCAAGTCGAGTCGTTTGTTCTCGTCCTGATTTGCATCATCACCCTCCTTGCCACCCAGGAGCAAGATATTGCATTCCCTCCGACGTCGGTCTTCCAACTCGGATGTCACATAGCACAGATCTATGTTCCGGGTATCAGTTGCACGCAGGATCCTCACCTCACACTCCAAAGCTGCACACCTGGCCTCGAGTAATCCAATTTTGGTAGTGTGGGAGGAGACATCCGTTTTCACGGTTGCCAAATCCTGCTTGATAGAACCAACGGCTTTGTTTATTTCTGTTGTGATGATTTGCTTCAAGTCCGAAACGATCTTTGCGTTGTTCTGAATAAGGAGTTCAGCAATTGACTAATTTGTGAGCTCAGATGAGGAAGCTTTGGGCGCCATGGTGACCTCAGCGTGAACGGCAGAAAGTGAGTGGCGATGGATTGACGAGATGTTCAGCGGGTCCAGTGGGACGTCGAGAGAGTAATTCAGGACCTCAAATAATGTCACACTTTTCCATGAAACAGCAAACCAATGGGCTAGTTGATCTGTCAGTGGGATTTAAATTTTCCCACCCGACGTATAGTTACTTTATTGTTGGTAGTCCCAGAGGTCGAATTTACCAGTCCGGTGTCACCGAGGATCATCCGTGGAACGTGTGGTCGAGTCCTCTCCAGCGGGGCAATCTCGTCGCGCCTTCAAACGGAGTCAAAAAGCCAGAAAAAGTGCAAGATGCCAGCGTGTAAAAGTGAGGTTATAATACACCTATCAACAAGATCGACGATATATCTCCCGGTGCTCCGACCTGGTGCGTGGACGAACTTCAGGGTCTAAAGAACGTGCTACCGCGCGTCCCACTTGCCAGCAGCTCGAAAATCCACTTTTTCACGACAAAATATAATGAAGTGCCAGGAGAGACATGTGTTCTCAACCAAGTCTTCTTCTTTTTTTCCTAGGTTATATCTTTAAACGAAGAACCAAAAGAACCCATTAAAAGTTCACAAAAACAAACGCAAATGACAATCAACCAAGAGATCCACATTATTATTGATATTTCGTGAATGTTTTTCCGATTTTTACCTTATGTTTTTCCTGCCTATACGTCGGAAATTTCCCTTTGGAAAGTTTTAAGTTAAGTTTTACTTTTCTCACTGCACGGATTTTTTTTTTCTGGTGATATTAAAATTTATACAAGGTGGCGCAGAATTCATCATTAAATTTTGTTTTTGTATAACTTTTTATATAAAATATATTAAAATATTCAGGGTAAGAGGATAACTAAATGATTTAAGTTTTAAAATCTTTTAGGGTATGGTATTTTACGACGAACTCTTCAATATGTATCCCTAGTTTACAGGTGAAAGTATCGCAATAAAATCTTGCTCCACGTCTTCCCCCTGAAGCTTTTCGATCTGATCATACTATGAAGTCTTTTTTAGTCCCACTGCAAATTATGTGGAGCTTTTCATCTAGTAGCTGCAAACCGTGTTAGCACGACCGCGAGGTGTTTTCAACATATATGTACTATGGTAACTGATCATTTATTTAATTCGCTTAATACAAGCTACGTAACAAAAACAAAAACAATTAAAGCTAGAGTTAAATTAAACTTATAAGCTAGGGAAACAGCAGTAAGGGAAGGCAGGATTAAATTAAGTAAGCTAAGGAAAGGGAAAGGGGCCTAGAACAACAATTCAAGAGGAACTGTGGTGGAATTCGTTCCTAAGGGACGATTTAGAGAGATGGAAGTCGAAGGAGGGAAGGGAGTTGGCCATTCGAAGCATACGGGTGAGAGGCTCGGCAAGTCCGTAATTGGTGCGGTGGTAAGCAGGGCGAAAGAGAGGGGCCGACCTGACATAGCGGGGGTTGGTGTAGAAGGAAATCCGCTGAAGCAGAGAAGGACAATCAATCTCCCCAGAAAGCAGCTGATGGATGAATGTAATATCAGCGAGGTCGCGCCGCTTCCACAAGGGCTGCAAGTCAATAAGCATCAAGCGGCCTTCGTATGGGGGAAGATACAGACGGTCAGCCCAGGGAAGCTCACGTAAAGCAAACCGAAGGAACCTACGCTGAACAGCTTCAATCCTGTTGATGCTTGTAGATTGGTATGGAGACCAAACTTGGCAAGCGTACTCGAGAAGAGGCCTGACGAAGGAGACGTAGAGGGATTTGGCAACATAGGGATCAAGGAACTCCTTAGACCAGCGCTTAACAAAGCCAAGTGCAGAGTTGGCTCTAGCAACTACACTGTCAATGTGATCACGAAAATTAAGTTCGCTATCACAAATGACACCAAGGTCGCGAAGAGAGGAAACATAGGGGATAGTTTCATCAGATAACTGGTAAACTCTGGGGGGAGAGGAAGGGCGTCTGCGGGAAAAAGTAATAGATTGGCATTTGGAGACATTAAGCGCAAGAGAGTTTTTGTGGCACCATATATTAAAGTTGTCAAGGTCGTCTTGAAGGAGTCGGGAGTCCGTGGGAGAAGATATCCGTTTAGTGATTTTCATGTCGTCGGCGTAGATAAAAAGATCCGAGTGCTTAATAATACACTCAACATCATTAATAGCCAGAATGAAAAGCAACGGACCTAAATGGCTTCCCTGGGGAACACCAGAATTGGCCACGAAAGGGTTAGAGGATGAGGAACAGAAGAGAACCTTGTACTGGCGTTGATAAAGGTATGACTTCAACCAGGAGAGAAAAGACTGATTGAATCCAAGGTAGCTGAGTTTGAAGATAATTAGTTTATGTGAGATTTTGTCGAACGCCTTACTGAAGTCAGTAGCGATGACGTCGACCTCCTCACCGTTTTCCATGGCACATAGTGTTTTAGAGACGAAGTCGGTAAGGTTAGTAGTAGTTGACCTGCCTTTAAGGAAACCGTGCTGTGAAGGGGAAAATAAGGATTTACAATGAAAGAATAAACAATCGTATACAATTTTTTCGAAGAGTTTGGGTATGCAGGATCAACTAATTGTTTTATAAATACGTAATGTGAAACTGCATTCTTCTCTTTTTGAATGAATTTATATAAAATGTATGAAGTAGTAGCACATTCTTCAAGCTAGCAGAAGAAGAGTTTTCGCCACAATTTAAGGGATTTCCTAAAGAAGCAGTAGTTTGCTATATAGTGATTACCCTGATCAACACCACCCATATTTTTGTGTAGTTGAATACTACTAGAGGCTTATCGATTGTTACATATTTATCATGTCGTAATACTTTATTGATACATGTAATTTCTGCTACATTCTAAATACTTATAAGTGTTACAACCCTCTTGTCTTCCCATGAAAAAAATAAAGTATTGTATTTTCTGCAGACTATGTTTGCTTTTGAAAATTTATGATTCTTTATTATAGGCGATAGACCTTTTCTATTTGTTGAAAATGTACCAGTTACGTAGCATTCCGTTTGCCAAGAGTATTCCGGTATAATATAGGTCTACCATAGCGAAGCAATGTTGAATGACTAACACAACTAATTTGATCGACTTCTAAGTCCAAATCCTGCAAGCTCACATATCGCGACCCGCGTCTTTCAATTCCACTGGAATACTTACGACCGAATCTCTGGAAAGAGTTGTAATGAAAATAGTTAATCGCGTCTTCCAAAACAAGGGTCGGCGCATAGTTCCGTACCAAATTTCAATCAGGTAAGCGGAACTGACAAAGTTATTCACCCTCAATATAAATATAAGAGAATTCACATATCCATATCTCGTTGTTTCACAAACAAATACGTGAATAAGCGAAACTTATGGAAATCACCAACTTACACTACTAACTCAAACGTATACAGATAAGGCTTTGGATGCATTTATCAGAGGACTCAGAGGTGACCTATCAAGACTTATCGACCTACAAGAGTCCGTAGACTTGCCGCACTGCATTCCTGCTTGAAGCTCGAAAACCAAAATTTCCGAACGCAATATGCTATGTCTCACCACGAAACTCTCTATACAAAATCAAGTAATTCCCCCACTTCCTTGTAGAAATGTAGTAAATCAATAGACCAGATACTCAGCTAAATAAACAGCTTTTCTCCCCTAAGATAGCGCCCTTACCACAACCACAACGTAATTTTAATGCCTAGGGAAATCAAAATTCCTATAGACAACAAGAATATAATCTAAACAATCAGTTCAATCAGTACTAGTACAGTTTGCCCAAATATTCCCGTCCAGTCGCACATAAGCCACATCCAGGGCCTGAACCGGTGGACGTGGACCAATTTTTACAAACGAGGAATATCAATTACATGAACCGACCACCGCAAAACCCACTGCATGGGAAAAGACCTCTATCAGTACCCAAGTGACAATTGCGCTAAATAAATGCCAAATGAATTGCCATATAGAACCCCAAGAATTCGACCCTAACAATTACGAACGTATAGTCGATTCCGAAGACGTGAATTACGAACATTTTTTTTAACAATTTAGAATAAATTCTCAAATTTTTTTCTTATTTTCGTGCACTCAGGGGCTAAGCTTATCTGGCGATGCGTTATTTTTTTAATAGGTTTTTATTTTTACTTTTATTTATTTCCTATTTTTTAACTTTTTTTGTTATCTTTTTTACTTTTTAACTATATAACTATATAGCAATCGAACCACCCAATAACCCACTCACGGAATATTCGAATCTTACGGACGAGCCACCATTTAACCGATATTAATTTTTTACAGTAAACAATGAACAGCCATTGCCTTTCTTCGCGTGCAAAACGAAGAGCGTCGATATTTCAAAGAAATCTCAATGACATATTGCGAGAGCATATTGGCAAATTTTGCTGCGTCTACATAGACGATATCGTAATTCGAAAACCTTAAAAATGTATTGCATACCCTAGAGGAATGAACATGAAAATCCAGCTCAATAGAAGCGAATTTCTTCGGAATGAAGACGAATTCCTATGGTTCATTATTTCGTCAGGTGGTATTAAAACAAATCCGTCAAAAATTAAAGCGATAACCAATTATCCGTGCCCAAAAATTCTCAAAGATGTGGCAGACGATCTTTCGAGACCGCCGGATAAACTCCCAATAAATTCACTAACCGTAACACAGCACAACAGCGGAAATTAGATGGAAATGGTTAGATGGAAGCCCGGACCACTATGACTTTCAAATTCTAAAAGTCAAAATCACCGACATGCTGGAAAATAATAATAAATAATATTAATAATAATTAAAAAATCAACTATTGATCGAATCAATAACATTACTAATATAAGGAATAAAAGTATAAGTAACTACACATAAAAAAACGAAGCCATAAAAAATGGAATTGTAACAAATATTAAATACAAATTAGGCTTAATTAAGGAAGAAATAATTAAGGTTGTCTATCCTTTACACTGGGCAAAGGCAGATTTACAATCAATTCTTTTGTTTTGTCAAAGAGTGAAATGAATATCCTAAAAGAACTTTTTAAAAAAAAATAATGTAACATATCTTAACTTAGAATAGGCTTTTTATTAATTTTGCGGAAATCAAAGTTGCTTCAAGTAATTCAACATTGTTGTATATACAGTCTGATCAACAAGAAAGGAACCGCATTTTTTTTACTTAGAGAGAAAATATTTATTTCTAATTTTTTTACATACAAATATATTGAAAGTACTACGAGGCAACCAATTAATAAATTGTGTAATCCCCGCCGCTATCGAGAATGGTCAGGCAAGCTTTCAACAAGTTTTTCCACATATTCAATCGACAATGAACGCCTTATCTTCCGAATCCGTGTTAGCTGTTTGAGATTGTACATAGAACTTCTGTTTGGAGTTCCTTTCTTTTTGAACAGACTGCATGTAGTACATATTGTAAGTGTACCAAACACAAAAACCGAAATATGAAGAACAATATTAATGAAACATGTAACGAGGAAATTTTGTAGTTAAAATACCATGTTCATGTAACAATAAGTTAACAATTTGTAGTAAAAATCACCCCCGCTACAAGGAAATCTTCTCTGCAACACTGTCACTCATCCAATTTAACGGAATTGCACTATTCGGCGGCGAAGTCATGGACATAATAGTATCCCAGTATTACAACGCGACACTTAGCGTTAATGGTCAGATATACACAGCTAGAGAAGTCTTCAATATGAAACTACGCCCAATCATGCCCGATTCAACTTCAGAACCTTCGAGAAAATCTTAACTCTTGAAGCCATGAAAAGATTTCTTCTTCTTTCTTCGAAGAAGAACGAACTATCATACAAATTAGTGGTCTTATCGTTCATAACACACAACACACTCAACAACAATCCTAAAAGTAATTAAAAATTGTAGACGAAACACTGTCCGTGTGTGACAGCCAATCTACTCCGAATCTGGATTGGACCGATTAAGTTAAATTTTGGTACACATATGATTTTTTCTGACCCAAACACGGATGTGTATCGTAAACAAATGAATTTTGAATATGGGGGTTGGGGAGTGAGACAAATAAGATAAATTTAAAAAAGAGTTTTGCAAAATGTATCGTAAATGAAAGGGCCTATTGTGAGGGTCTCAAATATATGTTTTTTATTAATTTTAAAATAAATGGTTTTAAAGTCATTTAAGAAAATAGATGAAAATTATCTCCGAAACCACTAAGCCTACAATTTTGAAAAGAATACAGAAAATAGTTCTTTACTTACCGTATGGCGCAAAAATGAACAAATAATTCGATAAATGGTTCTGTTCTCTAAAATAATAACATAGATTATAAAAAAATATATTATATATATAACAAGTAATTTAATTCTTCACAATTTTGTATAATAATTTCAGTTGCAACAAAAAACTTAACAAAACTTCAATTCAATTTGAGTTGAGGGTTTTGTGTTCAGTTTTGCACCAGTATTTTTTTCGCCGCCTATGTATTTTAACGAGTTTGAGGTACCGTTATTATGTGATTTTCAGAATCGACTCTAGCCAAGATATTTAATAACACTATCCAACCTATTGATTGGCAAGAATTTACTAAAAGAGTATATATGTTCATGTGACAAAGAAATCAATTTATTAAAATTAAATCTTAAAAAAAACATTATTGAAACGGAAGATCACGTTTGATTACCGATCGTCAGGCACGCTTAATAATAAAATTAGCAACTGACACGGCTAAAACTCAAAACTTTGTTTACTTTTACTCCATAAGGTATATTACAAGAAGATCTAAAAGAAGTCTATAACATATTCATCGTACGGAACCCTCTCCACACGAGTTCAAGTCGCACTTGTCCGGTTTTATTATTAGATAATATATACTTAATAAAGCTTAACTTACATCTTAACGGAACGATTTCGGTCTTCCTTAAAATGCGAAAAAAATACGTCAGAGCAAATTCGTCCTGGCGATGCTTCTTTTTGAAAAATTCTTCATGGCTACTTCCTTTTTCCTTCCGGATTCAAAATAAACGGAAAGTTTTATGAATTCACCTTCGCTAACCAAATGTTGTACGAGAAGGTAAATCAAGAAAAATTAAAAATATTTGGAGGATAGTACCAATCTGTTCCGGACAAAATCCTAAAACTATGGGTTTGCTTAACCCTCTTCTTACCACATTCCAATCCGCCGAAATGATGCTACTGAACGGTGCAGCTCGCCGCGAATTGTGCACATTGCATGGTAATAATCAAAGATCATGAAATACTAGATGTGACACTCTCTATACAAGCCCAAACCTCTAACCCATATGCAATTTCTAAAACTGTCTGGGGAAATTTTTCCCATTAGAGAAAGCAGCAAAGAACTACTGCTTCCCATGCCTTATCGGAATTCCAATAAGAAAAAAGACAAGAATATCCAGCCAAATATTCTTATCTACGGCACCTACAGTTTAGGCAATAAAAAAGAGCGCTTTTTTAGCATGCATTTTTAAAGGCGGGCCAAAGTCTCGGGCACGCTGTGGGCCTCTGCATGCCTGGTGTTAGTGCCGTCCCCAGGCAATGTTCCAGCATAGGGAAATTTGAAATCAGAGATGGGGAACAGGCATACAGCACACTTAGAGCATATATACGAAAGCGGGCTGTTTACATTTTTTCATTATGCATATTTAAAGGCGGGCTAAAATATTCGAACGTGTGTGCTGCTCTGGGTGGTGAAACGTGATTTCAATTTTCATCCCGCCTCCCCCTAAATTTTTGTCTTTCTCTCAAGCGTAAACCTCCACTTTTAGCAAAATCTGCAAGGCCGATGGGCTAACGGGACCAAGGTCGAAAATGATAAGGGAATACGTCACGCGTGTCCCATATAGTATTTCATGATCTTTGGGTAGCAAGCTGCCGTTCGAATTTTCTTATTTAAGTTTTACATATTTACTCTCAATGGAATTAAGTCAGTGCAATATATGTAAATCAGTGGAAGTTTGCAACAGACTGAGTCTTTTATCAAGCGGTTTACCGAAGCTGGCTAAATACGGCGCTGGTACACACGGAGCGTCCAGCGGGTACCATCTAAATACGGCGCTGGTACGAACGGGGAGTCCAGCGAATGCCGGCTAAATACGACGCTGATAATAAAAGGGTTATGATATTACTACGCAGTTGCTTTCGTCGCCGGACCGGATTCCTCTGGGATGACACAAAGGGTAATAAAACACGACCGAATATGTGTGCCAGTGGCTGGGTCCCTTAGGAATGCATAGAGACTAATCTGTAATAAAAGTATGTAGGGGCGCAGGAAAAGTGAGCATAATTAAGAAGCTTAAATATTCAGCAAGATATTTATTTCACTTTGTAGTTGGCTTTAGATATGAATAGTGAAGAGTGAAAAAAAAAGAATATTAATCCTTTACACTATAATTGTTTTCCTAGTTTGTTCTCGACTAACTCTGATTTAATTTTTGTGATTTTGATCGCATGTTACAGTATTGTGCAAAATATAAGCAACCGTCCTATTGTTAGGCTTTAGTTTGATTTTTTCCATACTTTTTTTCATAAATGAAAAAGAAAACATTTGGAAAGTTTCGTCTTGAAATGTGAACTTTTTAATTCATAAACTTTTCAAAACCTAAATATTGCTCAAACATTTATAAATTAAAATAAATAAAATAATCTTTAGAATGACCTGTGCAAAATGTAAGCAACATTTCAATATTTCGTATAATATCCTTTGTTTTTTATGACATCCGCACATCTCTTAGGCATAGAACAAATCAGATTATTTATTACACTTGAAGGTACGCTTTTCCACTTTTGCTTCAAAGCATACATGAGCTCCGTTTTGTTTTGAAAACGTTGTCCGGAAAGCTGACGTTTTAGAATCCCAAAGAGATTTTCAAGTCCGGCGATTGCGCTGGCCAATCAACAACTTGAATCCCGTTGCCTTTGAGCTACTCTTTTACCAGCTTCGGTGTATGTTTCGAGTCATTATCATGTTGAAACACCCATCGAAGTGGCATTTCCCATTCTGCGTAGGGTAGCATATTAGTTTCCAGCATCTCCTTATACTCAAATCTGTCCATTATTCCTTGAATTTCAACAAAACGACCCAGGCCATATGCGGAGAAACAGGTCCAAACCATTACACTGCCCCCTCCATGTTTAGCAGTCAGTTTGCAGTGCTTTGGATTAAGCCGCTGACCTTTAACCCGTCGCACAGTACACATACCGTCTGAATTCAAAATATTAAATTTCGATTCATCACTGAAAAGTACCGTTTTCCATTTTTCAGGAGATCAACTTAGATATTGTTTAGCGAAGTTTAATCTGTGTATGATATATTCTGTTGAGAATCGTGTCAATTTCCCGTGAAATTGAGCGCTTTGAGCGCCCCCTCCCCTTTTTGCTTTGACGTTCATCACACTCTCATTTTCATTCTTATTCGAGTCTTCATCATTGCCGGACCATTTGTTAATTTTCTCCAAGTTTTGCGCTTTTAAATAAAACAGTTTTGTTCAAGATTAATCGCTTATTTTACTGTGCCAATCCTTTAACATATTCAATGAAAATAATTAAATTAAGTTGGTACCGGAGACCTTACCTTTTCTGGATATGTTTTTTGCAAGCACGGGTTTCTTGCATGACCTATAACTTTTTAACCCATTTTTTATTGCCCGCCGACGAACGGTACTACAGTCTACGTTTAAATTTAGCGACTTAACTATTTCCACTGATTTGATGAACCGTTCTTTTTTAATAAGTAAACATATTTCCCTATCAGTTCGACATGTAGTTTTACGGCGTCGTCCACATAAATGCCATCTACTGTGCCCGTTTCTTTAAACCTTTTAATTAGTCTTGAAATAACAGATTTATGAATATTATATTTCTTTGATAAGGAAATTTGCGGTTCTCCATTGTTGTAAGCAGCGATAATTTTCAGTTATAAGCAGTGGTGATACTGAACTCGAGTCATTGTAGCTAAGCGCTCTTTCAACATGGCTGTACCAAAGTAAACTAACGGACAATTACTTCTATCTTTCGTGTTGTGAATTGGCAGTTGGTGTTGCGAGAAAAGTCCCGTTAATATTTCTCTATTTTTAGTTTTAGTATGAAGTTGCTTACATTTTGCACAGACCATTCTAAAGATTATTTTGTTTATTTTCATTTATAAATGTTTGAGCAATATTTAGATTTTGAAAAGTTTATGAATTAAAAAGTTCACATTTCAAGACGAAACTTTCCAAGTGTTTTCTTTTTCATTTATGAAAAAAAGTATGGAAAAAATGAAACTAAAGCCTAACAATAGGACGGTTGCTTATATTTTGCACAATAGTGTAGGTAAGAAGTAATTGCATACACATAATTTCAAAGCATTTTTTAAATAAATCTGCTTCCCACTAATTTGTTTATATATGTATATGAAGTGTCGCTCTTAAGAGTTCTAGGGAAAATGGTTTTATCATGCCAGAGATGACTTCATACTTAGTGCAAAGGGTTAAGACAGTGATTGTTAGTCAGTTTTAGAAAAATAATTGATGATGGTAGTAAGTAGAAATAAGCGTAAAGGAAAATGTTTAACGTAGAAATTTACTGAATATGCAGATATAATCACTTGATGTAACTTTGGAGATATATATTGTAGAATGTAGTAGTAGCTTTGGACATTGTACTGTACAGTAAAAAAATAAAAATAATAATTTCAATTAAATAAAATAATTCACATTTGCGGATTTAGTGACGTCCATGAGCGTTTGAGTTTCAGCATTAAAGAAATGAATAATCAAGATCTTAAACCTAAGAAACCATTCATATTAAACTCAGCAAAAAAAAGGAAAGACTTTAAAGGAGTCAGGAAGTCGCTTTCCTCAACATTTTCTTGACATAAATAAAAGAAGTAGACCAAAAAAGATAGTGGGGCTTATTCTCGAATCCGACAAATTTAAAATTCCCTCTGCTCATGTGATTCACTTTCACTTCTTCACCATATCAATGAATCCGACGGAAGACTATACTACCGAAAAAGAGAATCGTAATTTCAGAAACTATAATTCTATTCTCAGAAGGCTTGTCATAGTGTCATATCAAAATAGAGGATACTATTGCTATTCATTTTATTGTAATATTAGGCGTATTTAAAAAAGAATAATTAGAAATAAATACTTAAATATTTTTAGTGTTCCTGATACAAAGTAAGTATCACTTCAGAATATCTAAGTTATTTTATGAATTTTTCGTATTCACCTATATTTACAATTAAATAATTTTCATTTAAAGTTTAAGAAGAATTTCCACCTGAATAAAGCTGCTTTTCTTACATATATATTGCAAGAAATACGTGGCGATAAGAACTAGCAGTTTGTTTAACATGTTCAACCCGCCGCACCTTTTCGAAGTCTTTATGATAGGCGTGCACAAGATGATAAGTTGTTTATATATGTGAACCACCGGTGGTCCACGCCGCCAGATGAAAGCAATGCCTGCGAACCACCGGTGGTCCACGCCGGGTTGAACGTGTTAAAATTCCTTTCAGAAGGGTTATATCAGCATGGAACTAGAAAGGATTTTGATGCTGGAATAGCTCAATCCACTTTCTTAAAAGTGTTAGGTGAAATGTTGAATGTGCTTGAAAAAAAAATTTTCCTAAATGGATTACTTTGAAAATGACGGAACCGAAATGGCTTTTTTTTTAAAAAGTAGAATTTTTCGTGTTAAAATATGCGTAGATGGAGCCCACGTTAAAATGATGTGTCCTTCAGAAAATACTCCTCTCTTTCACAATAGAAAGACATTTTACAGTTTGAACGTAATGATTGTTAGAATTAATTCAAATGTAATTAAAAAAGGTTTTCATTACCAGATCTATGATCATAAAAGGCGAATAAGATAAGTGGACGCGAAGTATTCCGGTGCCAATCACGACTCATTTATATGGAATTCAAATGAACTAGCAACATTTTTTCAACTTACGAAAATAGCGAGAGAAATATAAGAATCTTTGGTAAGTATCCGTTAACAGTGCAGCAGAGATATACTACCGATATGTTTAATGCCTGCGTAAATATTTCAGGTGATGCAGTTATACATTAGGCTTGGCCACTTGGCCACCTTTTAGAGCAACTACAAGGAAATCGAGAAAGCAAGCTGAATGCAAGTCATAGCAAACGTCGTATAAAAGTTCAAAGAACAATTGAACATTTGGACATTTTGAAAATCCGCTTTCGATGCATAATAGGAGAAAGACAGCTTTACTACAAGCCCCAAAAAGCGATACAGATAATTAATGTGTGCTACGTCCTTCACTACAACATCTGTGTATAGTATCAAATAAATAGCGACCCCTTCGAAGGAAATGTTGAGAATACAAGCAGGGAAATACACATTATAGATGAAACAAGGACATATACTTGTACAAACAAAATACAACAAATTACAAGTTAAATTCTAAGGAGTTTTTGAAGATTTATATATTATTATATATATTCACTCAATGGTTGAAATGCGAATTTCATTGTAATTCGCTATTTAGTTTTTGTAGTTCGATTTCTAACAATTCTTTTTTAACTTTTAGTTTTTCACGAAGTATTTTATGCATCTCTTTATTGTGTCGAAAATCTGCAGTTTCTTTATTGTATTTTCGTTTAATTTTTCATCATACATCTTATCCAAACATAGTCTTATTTGATTTGTATTATTTTGAATATTTTCAGGAAAAATTTTTTTTTCTCTATTGCACCTGAAATATTTTTATAAAGTTTGTTAAATATCAACTTACTTTTTCAAGAGGTTAAATTGTTTATTTTTAATTGTTTCACAAACTTTTGTTACTTTACGTTTTTTTCTTGGGGTTTCAAATATATGTATTTGTACTGGAAATTAGTAAATCGTTTAAATAATTTTGCTGATTCTCCTTCATAATACTTGTTTTTCCCAAACTATCATTGCATTCTCAAGTTTTGTGTGTTTCATTTGTTGGAAGACCAAAATTCTTTGTGTAAGGTAAACCACGTGCGCAATCTTTTAAATTAACAAGGTTTATAACCTTTTCTTCTAAAGGACTATAAAATCATTTGTTGCATAAGCCTCATCCCGTTATACCTTTTCTCTCCGCTGCTAATTTTTCTCGAATGCCTGCTTTGAAACCACTCCATACCTAGAATGTTTTTATATTTTTAAAATTCCTCTCCGTAATTTAAACACAACTCAGACTATGTAAATTATTTATCTTTTTCCACTTTACAATTTCCTTTTGAGGAGTTCCTAAGCTATCCAGCTCTATTCTTAATTCCTGCTAAAATGCTTTTACTAAATCCGGCGGCTTATGGGACATATTTCTAGGGATGTCGAATTTCTCTCATTCCATGATCCTTGTTTGTTGTTTTTCCTAAATAACAAAGAAAATTATTTATTTTAGATTTCTTTTACTTCTTAAAATACTTACATTTTGTTTGCCTTTTCGTCGTAACGCAACTAATTTGTGATGGATTAAAGCTGTCAAATTTATATGAGAGATCCACAATCACGTGAACTTAAAAACACGGGAATTCTCTGAATTCATTTGAAACGTGTATGAGAATACAAAATCAGTGAATTCGCATTCACATTCCCACCGCCAGATCCGAGAACACAACTGATGACTCCAACTTGTTAGGAAATGCTGAAATCACGAATTATCAGACATTTCCGAACATCTGCTCATCCAAGGCCAAGCACACGGTGGCTAACACCTGGCTTTAAGTGCACCAAACAAATTCTCACGACGGCCCAGCTGTGCGCGCTAAGGGTCATGTTTCAAAACATTGCACCCATTAAGTAACACCGGCCACTGACTACCGGTGACTAAGCAAGTTGAGTGCCCAAGTGCAGAAATTAGCAGCACTGACCTAGGTAACGAGGTAAGCTTTGGAAGAGGTTCTCACCAGTCTACGGCAAACGGTCAACGTACAACAGTCTGCGGTAAACGGTCAACGTACAACAGTCTACGGCAACCAGTCTACGAGAAACAGTTAACATACAACGGTCGACGGTCAACAGTCTACGGCAAAAGAGTCTACGGTCAACAGTCGACGGTCAACAGTCTACGGTAAAGAGCCAACGGTAACAAGTAGTTGAATACCACGCGTGGGTTGTTCGGCGGTAAATAAAGTGATGTACGTAAACCAAATTTTGTGTTTCATTGTGCGGTTGTCTTGGGGACTCGGCTCCTCAACAAAATTGGCGCAGCCGGTATTCGGGAGTTTTTTTTTTTCCCGGGATAAAAGTGTGGACCTGTTTCCGCAACCAGCAAAAGAGGACGAGAGGACGGCCGAACCCCGTGACAGCCTACAGATCTAGACGACATCACGACCATCCATTCAAGGACCTGGCGCATCACAACAACGAATTAACGTATGTACCGTAGGCATATCATTAAGTAGTAGATTTACCTAAAATTAAGTTGTAAACTAGAATAAGTGTTTTGTGTAAAAAAAAAGGGGGGGGGGGAAAATAAATTTGTGTCGCGAATGTGCGAAAATTTTGTGTCGCGAATATACGGGAATTTGTTTTTTTTGTTATAGTTAATACTCAAAAGTGCATAATTTTTTTTCTTTTTTCTCGATTTTTGTCTTATACTGTGAAAATGTGCCGTGGTTCAAGTTTTGTGCTCTCGAATTAAAATTTTGGCTAGAGAGAACACACTAAAAACTGAGTGTAGAATAAATGTCAAAGGAAGGTGGCGGTCTAGACGAAAGTGCGAGACCCCATTTACCGACGAGACATTATTCTACACCGTTATTTTCCCACAACTACGACCGTTCTTTCTACCAGCTAAATTCGGCTCAAAGGAAGTTTTGCAAAAGGATAAATTCTTTTTCCTTTGAGAACACAAGTCCGAACGACAGTAGTGACGACGAAGTGTTCAAACCTCCGGAGCCAAAAGCTGAGCAATCGATGCTCTTAAGATCAGGACGGTTGTGCAGTGAGAGTAACGGAAAATCCGCAGATCCAAAAACAGACGCGTTTTTCAGCAACATGGCATTCACAACAGTTAGTCAACTGGTGATGAATAACGTTCCTCTACTTAAGGCGGAGCCAGGGCTGAACGTTGCAAACGAGGTGGAAATATTTATAAAGTGCTGTGATTACGTGATTCAGTGCTTGGAGAGAGAGGAGGATAAAAAACTGTTCCTCCAATTGGTTCCCACCAAATTCAGGGGAAGAGCTGCTCTCCTCCTCGATGGGGCCGATTATAAAACCCTGGATGATTTGAAAACGATCCTCCTCACTAAATTAGTGAATAGTAAACCCTATCACATTCAATTGGGTGAGCTACGGAGTAGTCGTCAGCTCCCAGGGGAAACGTTGTCAAATTTCGGTAAAAGAGTGACACAACTTCATAAGGGTTGTAAAGCTCTGGTTACCAAAAGACACACTACGGGGGTCGAAGCGGTACACTCCGATTTGGAGGAAACTGCGGTACTCGCTTTCAAAAGTGGTATTCTAAATCCACATCACCGATTTTATCTTCTAAATAATACAGAAACATCATTAGAAAAGGTGATTAAAAAAGCTTGTACGTTAGAGGAGTCAGAACTGCACATGATTCTGCACAATAGTACCCAACCCAGCCCATTATATAGCGGGGTAGGTACGGTCCCATTTCCAAATGGCAATTTTATTCCTCAGTTAACAGCTTCCAGCTTCTCTCAGGGCCACCAAGCAAGCCAATTCCAGCAAACCCCTTTCTTGCCGCACACGAATGTGCCGTTTCATAGTCAATATCTCGGTTATCCCAATGCAACACTAAACGGCCAACAAAATATAACTAATTTACCCACCCCTTATCTAGCAAATCCGAATATGGTGCAAAATTCACAAGTCATACCCCCCGCTGAGAAACCCCAGGCTGTAATTGGACATCAAGAGATATACTCAAGTAAGTGTGGGTTTTGTAATAAGCCAAATCACACTTACACGGAATGCCGTCTTAGAAAATCCACTCCATTCTGTGCAAGTTGCAGGGTTTACGGGCACAACAAGCAAAATTGCCCGAAAGGAAACAGCACCAAGTATCAAGCAAACGCGATTAACACTAACTCAACCAGAAAGAAATGTGATTTCTGTTTAAGATATGGGCATACTATAACTGAGTGCCACGCTAAGAGCCGCTGGGACTCCAAAAATCGGGACTCCCAGCCGGGAAACTAAAACGAGGCTGTCACCTGGACCTCACTAATTCAACAAGGTGTCAGCCTAGTAAAAATTCGCCAGAAAAATGTTCTGCTATTTTACCCCTTGATATCGCTAAAAATAGGAAAGCCGACCTGTTAATAGACACAGGTGCGGATATAAGTATTTTAAAAAGGGAAGTGCTCAACGAGCAAGTTAAAATAAATCTCAAGACTAGAGTGACAATAAATACGGTATTCGGAAAAGGGAAAACCAGTGGAACATGCCGTGGAATACTAAACTTAGATAACTCTCAAAGCTGCAATTTTCATGTAATGGAAGACCTCCCCAATATTAAAAACGATGGCATACTAGGCTACGATTTTCTCTCACGTTTCTGTAATGTGGAAGGTCCAGAAAAATTGTTAAGGTTTCCTCGCAAGAAATCTAACGAAAAAGACCTTATTTTGACGTGACAACGTCTATTAAATTGGTTTAAGATAGGGCGCGCGTGGCGAGAAATGTCCCGTAACGCGGAAGTGGGCGTGGCTTACGGCGATCGGTGTACAGCAGTTAGTGCCGATGATACCGAGAAGACGTCTAAATTAAATTGCCATATTCTAAATTCGTATGTAGTAGTATTAAGGAAAAGGTAAATTGAAGTCAGTATAATAAGTATCGTGTGAGTAACATCATGTCGAACAAACGGTCGCTTGAATCAGTAAAATCAAATAAAGAACGATAAAGTGAATTTCGGAAACGTGTAAAAAAGAACGAGACTCCAGAGCAAGTTATTGTCCGCAAAAAATATTCGGCGAAAATGTCTGATATTGGTTTAATATTACACCAAGCACTGCTTCCTTACGTCTCGGACGATGATTTTAACAACGATGTGTATGATGTTGATAATAAGTTACCGATTTTACTCTGTGGTGACTTCAATATCAATTTGAAAACAGACAAAGCACTTGTAAATTTTATGAAACGAAAATTTAATTTAAATTGTCTCTCCAATTCTAATGATTCTACGACATTGGGAGGAACTGCTATTGATTTGTCATTCTCAAGACACATAACCGCCGAACTACTACCAATTGTCTCTTACTTCTCTTACCATCGGCCAGTGTTAAATCGTGTATTACAAATAGAATAAAGAACTTGTAATTTGATAAGAATAAAATTTATTGGATCCAAATTGTCAAGTTTATTAATAGACGTTGTCACGTTAAAATACATAAGTGTCCTACACATATAACCACTAAATTTTTTTCCACTTACAGGTAACGTAGGCATTGAAACATCCAATTGCACGCTAAACAGTGCTTCTCACAACGATAACGGAGTACAGGAAAAAAATTCTGATCCTGTCAAGCTCGAAGTTAGCGTTCCGGAGGCTGTGCTCAATTGGTTTAGCAATGAGGAAAAATCAAGCTTTGCCACGAGGGAATCTAACCGTGTAACCAGCGCAGCACCAGAGCAAGAGGTACATGTCGTGGAGGACTTAGTTATCCCCGCGTGATGCGAAAAACTGGTAAAACTAAGTACAGATATAGGGGAAGAAATGCTCTGCATATCACAGGAGATATGCCAAGGAGTATTCCTGGCAAACTGTTTAGTTAAACCAGTTAATAACAAGATAATAATCAGAATTTTAAACGTGAATGACTCCTGCAAAACTCTGAATTCATGGAAATTAAAAATGGTTCCTCTGAGTCAGTTCCACATCACGAACCTGGGGGATAACTCAACAACGGAAGACCTTGAGAGCAGTTCCGAAACGAGAAATTTGGGTGCAATTTTCAGAGACAATAAAAACAATGGAGAACAAGATCGCAAAACTCTAAGAAATAGATTAAGGAAACTAGCGACGCAGATTAGGTTGGAACACTATTTGAATGAGGAAGAGCGGGAGAGTATTCAAAGATTATGTAAGGAATTCAATGATGTATTCCATTTGGAAGGCGACAAATTGACATCTACAGACGTGCTGAAGCACTCGATTCGGCTCAAAAGAGAACAAGGTGCAATAAACCAACGAATGTACAGACTACCTGATGCCCAGAAGGCAATAGTACAGGAGCAGGTAAGAGAAATGCTGGATAACGATATAATAATGGAGAGTAAAAGTCCATGGAACTCACCGCTTTTAGTGGTGCCCAAAAAATCGGGCCCGTCGGGTGAAAAGAAATGGCGTGTGGTAGTGGGTTTCAGGAAGTTAAACGAGGTAACTATTGGAGACGCATTCCCTCTGCCCCGAATAGAGGAAATTTTAGACCAATTGGGACATGCTCGGTACTTTACAACACTAGATTTAGCCAGCGGATATCACCAAGTTCTGGTGGAACCTGCGGATCGTGCGAAAACGGCATTTAGCACGAACCTAGGGCACTACGAATTTAAAAGAATGCCTTTCGGATTAACAGGAGCACCGGCAACATTCCAAAGAATCATGAATTATGTTCTATCAGGATTGCAAGGTTTTAAGTGTTTCGTCTACTTAGACGATATAGTAGTCTATGGGAAGAATTTAGCGGACCATAACGAAAAACTCCTACAAGTTTTTAGGAGATTAAGAAAATACAATTTAAAGCTCCAGCCGGAAAAATGTCAGTTCCTACGAAAAGAAGTAGTATATCTGGGGCATGTCCGCATTGCGAAGGGAGTGTACCCGGACCCCTCAAAGACACAATGCGTGCAAAGTTTTCCCACCCCTAGGACCGTCCGGCAGCTGCAATCATTCCTGGGCCACGCAAACTACTATAGGAAATTTATTCCCAATTTCTCGAGAATAGCGGAGCCACTAAATAAGCTGTTAAGGAAGGAGGTGAAATTTAAATGGGCTACGGAATGTGAAAAGGCCTTGGAGGGACTCAAAATTACCCTAACAACTCCACCGTTGCTGAAATATCCCGACTTTAATCAGCCGTTTATTTTAACAACAGATGCCAGCGGAGAAGCTTTGGGCGCAGTCCTCTCACAAGGTGTAATGGGGGATGATCTGCCCATCGCCTATGCTAGTAGGTCTTTAAATAAAGCAGAAAGAAACTACTCGACAGTAGAGAAGGAACTACTGGCTATAGTGTGGGCTGCTCCCAATTTTCGTTGTTACCTTTACGGGAAGAAATTCACCGTCGTCACAGACCATAAACCCCTAAAAGGTATCTTTAGCGTAAAAGACCCAACTTCACGTCTTGTAAGGTTTCATCATAAATTATCAGAATATGATTACGACATTATATATAAACCTGGTAAGTACAATCTGAACGCAGACGCTTTAAGTCGAATTCCGTACAACGGAAGCGATGGAGAAGAAGTTGCCTCGCGTACAGTTCCTGCTAAGACGCAGTTACATCCTCCGCTAGCAACAGAGAAGCTGACATGCCTGCCAATCACTAGAGCAGCAGCTAAGAAGATCGCTAGAAAGAAAAAGAAAATCAGGCTCGAGGATCCGACCCCCCTTCCCACAGCTATTCAGAGAAATAGCGTGAGTGAAGAATCCGGGGCCACCATGAAGAACACCCCAGGGGCTAAAGAAGGACAGGAAATACCCCTACATAGTACAAAAGCCCCGAACTCTAGCGAGTCGGCGGCTCTCAGTAGAGATATGGGTATTAGTTCCGATACAGAAAGTGAATTCGACTTTCCAGAGGATGAATTTCTAATTGGGTATGAACAGGTACGGGCTAAAATATTAACCAAGCCGGAAGAAATTGAAACCATACTAAAAGAATACCACGATTCACCTTTAGGAGGGCATCTCGGGGTATATAAAACCTACAAGAGGATACGCCCCCATTACCGTTGGAAAAACATGTTAAAGGACATCCATAAACATGTTAAAAGGTGCCTAAAGTGTCAACGAAATAAAAGCTCCCCCGCTTTAAAAATGCCAATGGTAATAAGCGACACAGCGGAGAAACCTTTTGACAAAGTCTATCTCGATATCGTGGGACCATTGCCGGTCACCCATCAAGGGAATAAGTACATATTAACTTTTCAGGACGACCCACTAAGCTGGGATGATTGGTTAGGAGAAGCCGCTTTCGCGCACAACCATTCAATGCATACGGGCAGCAAGCATACCCCCGCATACGCGTTATATGGATTTCAAAATCCATTACCGAGTAGATTAAGGCAAGAACCTGAAGCCGTAAATAAAATCGACAACTATTGTTCCTACGTTAAATTTAAAATGCAGAATATCCACAAAAAGGTGAAAAATAATTTAATAGCAAGTAAACAACTTTCAAAAAAATATTATGATAAAAATCAGAGACCGCAAGAATTTCATGTTGGAGACCAAGTCCTACTCAACAACATGGCAAGAAAACATAAACTGTCACCGATTTGGACTGGCCCCTACGAAGTAAAGCGTGTGGACAGTAACGTAAATTGTACCATCCAAATAGGAAAGAAATTACGACGCGTTCATAATAATCGTCTCAAAAAATTCTAAACCCACTGTAAAAGCGCAGTCATTTTCAATTCCACCACCCCCACCTTTACCCAATTTTACTTCTTCACCCCTGAAACAATCGAAAAATCTCCAATTTGCGAGCCAAAATTTTATAAACAAGGGCCAAACTGCCGTCAACACAAGCAATTCTCGCTACATGCAAGACAAAATACTAAGATCATTTAGAGTAAAAATTTGAAACAAAAACAAAATTTTCGTACAATCGTTTCTACCGTTAATAATTTCAAAGTTTGTGAATATATCCCAATCAAAGATGAACTACTATTAAACTAATATGTAAAAGTAAAAGGTACAAGGCACAAGACCAAACGAAGAAACAAAATAAATGTATTAATAATTTTTAAACAAACTAATCTACAGTGTACATTAGGTGCAATAAGAAGAATTAAATACTAAATATTGATTAGCACTACGAAACTTCAAAATATGTATAAAAAACATTCAATAAATATATATAATTAAAATAGGCATATTACAATAAATGTATATAAATAAATTGCTATTAAACTGTTTAACTGTATTAAATAATAAATATTTTTCTGAAGCAATGGATATAAAAATTAAGAAATAACTAATAATAATAAATAAAAATGCATAAAGATGAATATATATATATATAACAATGTAAAGGCAAGTGCACGAAATTAAAGGCACATAACTATGTAAAGTCGAAAGCACAAAGGCAAATGTAGAACAATAGAAATAAAACACACAAAAAAAAATTGTATACAAAAAATAATAGTTGCATAAATAATAAATGTATACTAAAGAGAATAAATGCATAAACATTGTAGTAGCAATAAATAATGTGCAATATAATAAAGAAAATAATTGAATAAATAGAAAATGTATAGAGAATAAATAAATATGTAAATAAAAACATATAGAACATAAAAAATATGCATAAATAAAAATGTATACGAAAGAAAATAAACGCACAACTAAAAAGTAAAAATAATGTCAAGCTTTATATAAATAAAATTGTTTATAACAGAAATAAATGTAAATATGTAAAAAACAATCTAGATATAAGTTTTTCTCATCTAAAAAGGGGAAATATAAACCCAATAAAAAGTAATGTATATACAGTCAGTAGACTAAGTTTGTAGGAATGTAAAAATGAATGTAAAAAAAAAATTTTTGTAAAAACTAAAGCAGCAAGCCAAAGCAACCCACACCCGTGAGTACTACCATATATTGAAAAAAAAAAAGGAAAGATGAAAAAGTACATTGACAATGAGAACTTCCTCCATACTTCCGTTATTTGTGTCAAACCTCTATCGCTACCGGCGATTTCGTTTTCACGACGGGGGAGGAATGTTAGGAAATGCTGAAATCACGAATTATCAGACATTTCCGAACATCTGCTCATCCAAGGCCAAGCACACGGTGGCTAACACCTGGCTTTAAGTGCACCAAGCAAATTCTCACGACGGCCCAGTTGTGCGCGCTAAGGGTCATGTTTCAAAACATTGCACCCATTAAGTAACACCGGCCACTGACTACCGGTGACTAAGCAAGTTGAGTGCCCAAGTGCAGAAATTAGCAGCACTGACCTAGGTAACGAGGTAAGCTTTGGAAGAGGTTCTCACCAGTCTACGGCAAACGGTCAACGTACAACAGTCTGCGGCAAACGGTCAACGTACAACAGTCTACGGCAACCAGTCTACGAGAAACAGTTAACATACAACGGTCGACGGTCAACAGTCTACGGCAAAAGAGTCTACGGTCAACAGTCGACGGTCAACAGTCTACGGTAAAGAGCCAACGGTAACAAGTAGTTGAGTACCACGCGTGGGTTGTTCGGCGGTAAATAAAGTGATGTACGTAAACAAATTTTGTGTTTCATTGTGCGGGTGTCTTGGGGACTCGGCTCCTCAACAAACTGGATAATGCCTGTTAAAAGTTTAGAAGCTTTTGGTAGTTTGATTAACACGTTTTTGAGCCACGTGTACCGAAAATGGTACGCAAATGAAAGCTCTCGTTTACCAAATGTATTTTTACATGTAGGGGAGATACGTACAAAATGACATATACGGACAAAATGACACAGGCATCATATTTCAAATTCTGCCGTTTCTAGTCCGCCATAGATAACTCCATCACGTGACTCTAGCCGGAACTACGAACCTGTCAAAACGTGAACTCGCGCCAGTCTTTCGTTTGGGTGTTATGGCCGACGATAAACATTGGTAAGTTACGAGTTTTTATTTAATGCAGGGATTTTTGTGTATTAATGTTATGTTTTTCATAATATTATCTTGTGTTTACATTTATTACATCCCTTAAGTAATTATTGTTGCCTTCAAATAGTTTTTTCCGTAAATAATAATCATTTTGCATTTATTGTTGAATTTTTATTTTTTATAACGTTTTATGGACAAAATGACATACATATGTAACGGACAAAATGACATAGGTATGTCGTTTTGTCCATAAGAACTCAATGAGTTAATTGTAGGTACTCAATATCTGTTTCTCGTTAATCAGCTGTTAATTTCTTTACCAGCAGACAATTCAACAGCAAACACTAGTCAAGACCTTATTTTACCTGCTGCAAATCAAAATCGCCTATCTATTGGTAATGAAAAACATCCCTCATCCTATACGTTAGCAGTGCCTATTGAAGTTATATCTCCTGTCCCAAAAGGACATTACGTAAGTGGCCAAGGCAAACGTAAGCGAAAGAAACAGCAAACCTCTTTAGTTTTGACTTCAACTCCAAATATGAAAGAAATTAAGGCAAAAAATGACGAAGAGGATTGCGCATGCATTTATTGCAACGATTTTTATTCGCGATCAAAACCTGGAGAAGACTGGTTGCGGTGTTTAAAATGTTCACATTGGGCCCACGCTTCTTGCGCGAATGTTTCTAAACGAACCAAGCGGTTCATTTGCGAGCTTTGCCTTTACTTTTATAACTTTTGCCGTGTATGTCATTTAGTCCGTATGTGGTATGCCATTTTGTCCATAGCATATGGACAAAATGGATTTCGTTGATCTCAGTTAAATTTAAAATTATTATTTTTTCTAGTTTGTTTATCTTTTAAGTATCTATTATAATTCAAAGATATGAAACCTAAGATTACTGGTGTGCAATGTGAATGCGCTGTGATTTACCATTAAAGAGTTATGACCCAAAACCTAAACTATATGTCATTTTGTACGTATCTCCCCTAAGTCTCTCACGAATGCTTTGTTGAAAATTCTGGCAAGGAACGTGTTAAACAGCTGTTAATTGTAACCCTCGGAGTGGTATTTCGAGTGTACTATTACAGTAAATCTCACAATCGGGCGGTATTTTGAGTACACTATTACAGTGAGTCCTTTTTTTGAAGAAATGCGCCCGAGTTCTGGTTTAAGAAACTTGGGGCGCAACTTGACTTAGCCAGGATCACTTATAAATCGGTCAAATATACCATAATAGGAGAATAAACAATATTTTAAAAATTCTCATCAACCATAAACTGAACTTAAAAAGACATTAACAGCGCGTCTTTCTAATAGTGAAGCTTCGATGTTGTGATCTTGTTATTGGTTGAAGTTTGAAAGTGAAGATATCATCCAATTCGTTCTAAAGTTAAATTTACATCTTCATGAATATATGCAATTACACAAACCTAAATCGTAAAAACATTAAATCGCATTTCATCTATGACGACCAAAGTGAACGGACGCGTTTTTAGCAAGTCGAGTGATCAAGTGCAAGTGCAAGTGCAAGCAATTAGAGATCAATCAGCAATAATAACAGTTGTGCAAATCCATAGTGCATGTGAAGACAGAAAAGTGCTAGGCGAGCACCTCGCGCATGTTCACAACTGACGACAGGAAAAGTAATACCATTGGCAAGCGGAAAAATCAAGCTGATGCCAAAAGTGAAATGAACTCTTTAGTGGAAAATGCAAACGGTGACATGGACACTGACCCGCAAATAGCATAAACAAAGATGAGATCGCGCCAGCAAAGCCAGCGGGCAATGAACGCTACTTCCAGGTAGTCGCACGCAAGCGAAAACGAGGGCAGCTAAATGCTGAAGATTCCGAAAACCGCGAGCAACCACCTAATGACAAAACCACCCCACGTAGAATGTCGCAAAGTGCACCTGAAACAGCATCTAGCAACAGATTTGCTATGCTAAAAGATGAATCAGACACCCAACCCAAACCACCACCAATCTATGTGCGCGTGGAAAATAATACTGAACTAATTAAAAACATCAAATCAATGTTAAATAAAAATCTCTTTTATGTTGTGGACATCAAAAGAGGAAACCTGAAAGAAACAAAAATCCAAGTCCAAAGGGAAGTGGACTACTGCCAGTTAGTTAACTGGATGGAGAAGATTAATATAGAATTTTACACATACCAGCTAAAAAGTGAAAAAAGCCTAAGAGTACTGATTAAAGGTATTGACTACAATGTCCCAACAGAGGACATCAGGGAAGACCTGAACGAGCAAGGATTCAAAATCAAATACGTTCATAATATATTAAACAAAAACAAGCAACCGCAACCCATGTTTAAGGTTGAGCTCACGCCGGAAAGCAGTAAGGCACCAAAGGGCAAAATCCATCCCATATACGAAGTAAGGTACATCCTCAACAGGAAAATTACTATTGAAGAACCATACAAACGCAGAACCCCGGTGCAATGCAAAAACTGCCAAGAATATGGCCACTCGAAATCCTATTGTAAGCTCAAAAAAGTCTGCGTCGGATGCGGTGGGAGCCACCCAACATCAGAGTGTCTCAAAAAAAAGGAAGGAAGCATCGACAAGAAATGTAGCAACTGTAACGGCAACCATACAGCCAATTACAGAGGCTGTCCAGTGTACCAAGCTATACAGAGTAATCAAAACAGGCAGAACGTAAACAATAAAACCCTCTACTACAGGAAGCCTAGCAGTCCGCAACCGAGCATCCCAGCACAACCAAGACAAACCTCCTACCCAACATATGTCAATAAGGAACCCACCTATGCAGACATTCTAAAAGCCAACGACCCAGTAGCACCGAGTAGTCAGAATGATAATTTAATGCAGATACTACTAACGCTCACAAACAACACCAACCAATTAACACAAACTATGCAACAAATGCAAAATATGCTAAGCCGTCAAACAGAGATCCTACTCAAACTAGTGAAATGAATGAAATCAAGATAGCTCACTGGAATGCGAACGGAGTACTCCAACATAGACAAGAACTTGAAATATTCCTAAAGCAAAATTCAATCGACATAATGCTAATAGCGGAAACACACCTGACTTCCAAGAACAACCTTAAAATATTTGGCTACATCTGCTACAGAAACGACCACCCCGACGACAAGGCGTGTGGAGGTACAGCAATCCTTATTAAAAATAGAATCAAACACCATCAAACCCATAGCACCCAAACCAGAGAAATACAACACACAGTAATAAGCCTCAAGGAATTAGGTGGCCTTATCAATATAGCAGCTGTTTACTGTCCCCCAAGATATGCAGTGCACAACGAACTATTTGATAAATTCTTCAAAAAGCTCGGTAGCAGGTTCATAGCAGCTGGAGACTTTAACGCGAAGTCATCCTTTTGGGGATCAAGGATCTCATCACCAAGGGGAAAACAACTGGAAAAGGCTATACATATAAATAATCTAAGCTGCATATCCGGCAAAAAACCCACCCACTGGCCTTCAGACAGGCGAAAAAGACCTGATATAATAGACTTTGGCCTAGCCAAAGGCCTGAACAACCAACAAATCAGCGCCACAACAACTAATGACCTATCGTCGGATCATTCACCAACTATTATCATCGTTAGCGGCAAACCGGCTACCATAGAAGCACCAAACAGGTTAACAAACAGCAAAACCAATTGGCCAAAATTCCAAGACCTCTTCAGGAAGAACTACTGCCCCCATGTCAAACTGAAAACAGAGGAAGACATAGAAAATGCCATCAACTATCTCAATGATACCATCAAAGACTGTGCGCAACAAGCCACCCCCAAACACAACAAAGCAGGAAGATCGCCAGAATTACAAAACCCATCCACTCTGGAGTTGTTTAACAACAAAAGAAAGGCAAAGAGACACTGGCAAGCAACAAGATCTCCACAGGCTAAAGCCGAATTAAATCAAGCAATCAGCGAGCTCAAGAAGCACCTTGAAGTTGAAAAGAACCGGAGTATAAATGAATTTACAGCAGGATTGAACCACTACCAAGACACGGGCTACCCCATATGGAAAGTAACCAAGGGTATAAAGAAACCTTTACAGCAAAACACGCCAATACTAGGAAAAAACAACAAATGGATAAACGAAGACGGAGCTAAAGCGGAGGCATTCGCTGAACACCTAGAGAGGGTATTTAAACCAATCAAAACAGAAATTGGAAAACAAACAAAGATCGCAAGGACAAAACCGATCAAATTTACCCTAAAATCTATCTTAAGTAAAATACAGGAGCTCAACCCAAAGAAGGCCCCAGGGCACGACAATATCACCGGGCAGCTGATAAGAGCCTTCCCCATAAATGGGAAAATAGGCATTCTCTTCATATTTAACGCGATACTACGCTTAGACCACTTTCCTACGCAATGGAAACTGGCAAAAATCTTTTTCATACCAAAACCTGGAAAGGATGTGTACAGAATAGACTCATACAGGCCCATAAGTCTGCTACCAATTTTGTCAAAATTGTTTGAAAAACTTCTACTAGGGAAAATGCAGAGCTTCCTAGATAAGAAAAATGTCATCCCAGACCACCAATTTGGATTCAGAAGCTAACACAGCACCATAGAACAAACGCACAAAATCTTCAATAAAATAAAAGAAGCCATGGAAAACAAGCAGTACTGCATCGGCCTCTTCCTAGACGTGGCTCAGGCATTTGATAAGGTCAACCACGATGGATTACTCCTAAAAATTAAACAGCAACTTCCCGAAAAATTTTACAATATCTTGCACAGTTACCTCAAAAACAGAAGCTTCAAAGTAACATATAACAACTGCTACAGCCAGACGTACCAAATTAAGGTGGGCGTTCCCCAAGGAAGTGTGTTAGGCCCAGTGCTGTATCTTCTGTTTACAGCAGACCTCCCAACGGATGATTCAACTATCACCACCACATTTACAGACGATACAGCAGTTATTGCAGTGCATAAGAACCCCAACACTGCAACTCGCCTAGTACAAGAACATCTGGATAAAATCATAAATTGGACAAAGAAATGGGGCATCAAGCTGAACGAAAAAAAGACGGAACAGATAACCTTCGCACTAAAAAAGAAAACTTGCAAACCTGTAAAAATAAACAACACCCCGGTAAGGCTAGTCAATGAAGTCAGATATCTGGGTATCCACCTCGACCGCAGGCTAACTTGGAAAACCCACGTCAACAAAAAAAGAGAGCAAATAAAACTTACATACAAAAAACTACGCTGGCTAATCAACAAGAAATCCAAATTAAGCCTGGATACAAAAATAGCGGTCTACAGAAGCATCATCAAACCAATCTGGACCTATGGATTGCAACTATGGGGAGCAGCAAAGAAATCGAGAATTGAAATCATAAAACGAGCACAGTCAAAAATTATCAGAGATATCACTGGAGCACCCCGTTATGTCCGAAACAAAATATTGCTTAGGGATACAAAAACAAAAGAAGTCGAAAAGGAAATTAACAATATCAGCAAAAGATATTTGGCAAGACTTGAGCACCACCCAAATCCTACAGCAAGAAAAACACTCGTAGCAAAAAAATTTGGCAGACTAAGGAAAAATGACCCGATCGACTGTGCAGAGCAGTAGGCAATATAAACAGTAAAATCAGAGCCCAAGCAAAGAAAATCAGCAGTCATGGGTTACACCCAATCCAAACAAGTCGATAATACAGGCGAAGTAGTAAACACAGTGATATTAAACCCTCAGGATATAAAAGCGGAAAATATCGAAATCATCCTCATAGTACTAACAATCGAAGTAGGCATTTCGCTATTATACCAGGTCTTCAAGGACTACAGAAGAAGCATCAAAAAAAAGATACAGCACCAGCCAACCGTAGAAGGACGCCTAACAAGACCATCCACCCGGACTAGACATCCAGAAGCAATTCAGCAGACTGGACATGCGGATGGTTAACACGAAATCATTTTGGACGGATACAGAACACCCAAAGCAGGAAAAATGGCTACATAGAACCGGCATCTATTGGTCTAATTTCTATCTAGGTTAAGAGTCATAATAATATATGTTAGAGCTTAGAGAAGCTGATACATGTAACAAAAAAAATAAAATGTTGAAATAAAAAAAAAAAAAAATCTATGACGACGGATGATTTCAGCGAACACAATAGTCGTCTAAACATATTTTACGAATTTGCAAAACAATATTATTTAATTGATACCGACATTTCGTCATTTCCCTTCCTCCTTCAATAAATTTATTGCCCTCCAGTCTACCTAGTCGTGCCATAAATTCTGTCACAACTTTAAAGAAGCATAAAATCGAAACAATAAAATATAATATGTTTATTCCAACGAAATTTATTTTAATAAGATATTGTTAATTAATTAATAAAAGCTTTACTCGAAATGACCTTCTTTAGCTTTTATACAAGCTTTTAAACGTGGTGGCCACTGGTCTATAGCGGCACGCACGGTATTCAACGACATTTCATTTGCTGCTTTCACCAACGATGTTTTCAGACTGTCCAAATTGCGGTGGGGAGTTCTACAGGCCTTGTTCTCTAACTCTGTCCATAATGCATAATCCAGCGGATTTAAATCTGGGCTATCTTCTTGTGCAATAAAATCAGGAATGTTGTTGCGAAGCCACTCCTGTGTGCTTTTTGCTTTGTGAGCAGGAGCAGAGTCTTGCTGGAAGACCCAATGTTGTCCACCGAAGAGAGTTTGCGATAAAGGTTTCACAACACCTTCCAGCACGTTGGTTTGATAAACCGCCGCACCGGTTTTGACACATTTTTCGCAAAAATGGAGTGTTGTGACACCTTTATGGGAAACACCCCACCAAACCATTACAGAAGCTGGATGATGGCCTCGTTGCACCCTGGGAACCGTTTTTTTAACTTCTCCTGATGATGTTGCATAAACCTTATCATTTTGTTTATTTAAAACTTGCTCCACAGTAAAAATTTTTTCGTCGGTAAAGAGGATGTTCTCATGACCATTGGTTGCGTGCCAAAGCAAGAGACTCTTGCATCTTTCCAATCTTATTTCCTTTAACCGTGGAGTCAACATGTGGGCTGTTGACCGACGATAAACCTTCATATGAAGATCATCTCGAATGAGTCTACTCATCGATCTTGTGGAGATTTCCAACTCCCTCGACAAAATTTTTTGATTACGCAGTGGATTTCTACGGATCCGCTCTCGGACAGTTTTGATGGCACTGACTGTTCTAACGGTACGTGGACGACCGGTCCTTGCTCTATCTATGCCTAAGGTTTCATTGAATCGTTCTATGGCACGATAAATGAATCTTTTTGTTATTTTTAGCGGTTTCAACAAATTCAAAATTTCAGAAGCATTTTTTCCACACTTATGGAGTGCTATTACAGCGATACGATTTTCTTTTACTCCCCACTCCATGATTACGAGTCAAAGACTGTGACCAAACTAATCGGAATATTACGCCGTACAGTTCATTTGTTACAAAGTGCAACATAACGGTACACTTCCAGGCTAATTTCTGAGAAAGCGCGCATTAGAAATTGTGTGACAGAATTTAGGGCAAGACTAGGCACATTTTTCTGCTGCAAATTCTTCAGTTATTAATACCTACGAAAATAAAATATTAACTTTAGGTCTTCGATTAAGAAGAGGCTTTCAATGGCACTTTGTAACTGCTGATGTCGGGAAGCCAATTTTAGGGGTATCTAAAAGAATCTTGATTGGTCCACTGACTAGTTTGACTTCAAATGCTAAACTCGTCTACTACTTTATCACTTTTAATCAAATCGTCCTTACCTGAAAATATATTATACAAAAATTGCTTCGTGAATTCCAAAGTATTACTATTGATTCTAATTCAAATTCTAGTTGAACTTGAATGCATTGCAAAAACTGCAATTTGTACATCTCTCGGACTTTTTAAATGACTTTTGACCTTTGTAGCGTAGCTAAATCTTTCCAAAGATTTATCCATTCGGTTCTTCAAAATTTACAATTTTGTTTTGTTTATCGTGATATTTTAGTATGTACATAGCATCAATTTCTGAGCAGCAACATTAAAAGAAATCGGCCAGGCTTTACAAGATCATGGTTTGATTATTAACATCGAAAAGTATAACTTTATTAAACGCGAAGTGAAATTTTTTGGTCACTTTATTAATTCATAAGGTTGTAAAGATTTTATCAGTAACTACATCGAAAACCGAGAAAAAATAGCTACAAAAAGACTGAATAATTTTACAAATTGAAGCTACATCCTGCATCAAGAGCATTTTCCATCGCTGTCCAGAGTAACAAATTAAAAATATTAGCATATGCTCGTAGCCTACACTACGATGTCGATATAACCGTAATTTAGTTAAAGTCGTTAGCGGTAATAATAATACTACTACTACTTCAGGGTAACCTGAAGGACCGCACCCTCAGTTACGTGACGGAGGGTGGCCCGGAATCGAGGTTCCTGTCGGCGGGAGCGGCCCAGGGCTCCATACTGAGTCCCGTGTGGGAGACATGTCGGCTCAGATGAAGCCCACGGTGCGTAACAGCATTTCCTCCCCTCAATAAATAAAGTAATAATATTAACGTTTTTACTGTACTGTAATTAAAACCCTTACATGAATTAGTTTCAAAACTAAGACTCTGTAGACACTATTTGTAATGTAATTACAAGTTTAGCTTTAAATTATTTTAGCAATGCGCCAGGAACAAGTTAAGATAATTAATTGAAACATACGATCTAAATTTCTTGAATTTTTTAATTTTATTTCCGATAAAAAATAGATATCACGTTAACTACAGAAACTCAAATAATTCCTAATATCTTTTTTAAATCCCAATTACAACTGTTACCAGCTAGATAGGCTGAGTTCCAGAGGAGGAACAGGTAACCAACAAAACATTGACAATTAATATATTACCATTAATTAGTGCAAGATTGATTGAAATTATCGTTCTTGAAACCCATCATGATCCAGTAAAGTTAGTACATATGTGCTTATCATCCAGGTAGAAGATTAACTAACAAAGGTAAAAGCATGTTAAGAACTTATTTAATGAAACTGACATGGCTACAAATTAGCTTTATTATCGGCGGAAACCTAAATTGTCAACATCAAATTTATCCATCAAGGCTGTTTCAGAGCTAACTGTCGATGTAATATCTTACATGAACTTAAGACCAATTACCCATTCACCTTACTGTAATCATCTAATCCGACATATATTCCAAGTCAAGCCAGAAAAAATTCTTCGGCACTAGATTATTTTTTGTCTAATTGTCCTTCGTTGTTATGCCAAACTTTATTAATAAATGCGCTATCATCTAATCTGACTGAATCTCAATTATTAGTATAAATATGCAAAATTTAACACATTACAATTTCAGAGCTGTTAGCTCGCTACGCTATGAAAGCCTAAAAAAAACAAAATTCCTAGCAGTAATAGTATAAGGAAATATTCCTTGAAGGTAGTGGGTGCGGTATCGACTACCTCACTTTAAGCACGATCTACATACACCCGCTAAACTGCAGGGTAAAAGATCTAATAACGGAACATAGAAACAGAACAGATTTCTCTTACACGGTAGACAAATATTTCAAACCGTTCTGGAGGGTAATCCAAAAAGCAAAGTAATCCAAAATAAATAAATAAAAAACGTAAACCAATTCCGTTACTGAAACAAAGTACAAGTAACCCCAAAATCTCAGGTACTCATCCACTTCCGCCCATTAATGGTACTAACTCCACTAAGTCAACTACTCGCACCGCAGCTAAGCCCCGCAGCATTCGCCATTAAGACCGGTCTTCGGTTCCCTCTTCTAAATCGGACAATTGGGAATTGAAAACGAACTTATATCCTAGCTTTAAACTGGCCACCTCCATGAAATACCCTAACTTCATTTATTCCCACACTTTGAATCCCACTACCCCTCCTCTTCCAGTCATATCTATTTCCTCTCCTGAACCCGTCCTTTCTGCCACCGACACCGTAAGCAGTCGAAGTCCAACGCCCACCGAGCTACCACCTAACAACCAAGTTTCCGCAACATCCTCGAACACTCCTTATCCTTCCTCTTCTCACCCCACTGCAGATAAATCCTCCTTTTTAGACCCCCTTTTCCCTCCTGTAGTAAGGTTAACTAAGCAATCGGTCGATTCTTCCAAACAGTCGTTATTTGATTTCTCGTCTTCGTGATCGCAATATCTACGACAACGTCCGGCTCTATCTAGCCTATCTTCATGACAAGCCTGATTACATCTGCATCGACGGTAAAACTAGAACCAACGTCATGGTCTCCCTGCATCAAGAGGGTCTACCTGTTTGACCCGTCTTTGTTGCGGTTGCTTTTTCTCAAATTCCATGCCGCATTTGACGTTCCACCTCAACAAGTTTCCGATGACCTCTCTGGATACGCCTCCTTCGTCAGCTCCAAGCGTATTTCACACCTTCAGAAAGCCCGCACCGACTCCAAAAACTACTTTAGTACCTAACCCCCCCACCAACTCCCTCCCCACATCCAGCCCTCCTCTTCGTGCTCCCTCACATTCTTTAAACTGCTTCTCTCTATACTACCAGAATATCAGAGGGTTGCGATCAAAGCTGTATTACGTTTTCTTGAACACCCAGTCCCTTCCTTATGACATCTTCGCGCTCTCAGAAACCAATCTCACACCTGGGATTAATAGTAGTGAACTATTTTCTTCCGATTTCAATGTATTTCGCGCAGACGGAATCTCAACCAATTCCAGCCCCTCTGGGCGCGGTGTTCTTATTGCAGTCCACTACCGCTTCAATGCCACGCAGGTCAACTCGAGTGACTCCTCTGCCTTTGAATGGATCTGCGTCAAAATATCCCAATGCCGACGTTTCCTCTTTATTTTATGCTGCTATATTCGGCCTGCTCAGCATATCGATGCCTACAAGCGGGCAGTTGAAATAATTGATACCCTGTCGGCCCTTACCCTTCCCCTTGACGATTTTATAGTCCTCGGTGACTTCAACCTTCTTCGTCTCCTCTGGTCCCTCTCCGATGACGGTACCTCCTACTTTCCCACCAACGTATCCTCTCCAATTGAGTCATTATTCACTGATCAACTTTCCGATTGTGGTCTATACCAAATCAGTGGTGTGAAAAACCATCTTGGCTGGATCTCATCTTCTCCTCAAATCCCCATGACTCGGTCGCCACGAGAAGTCTCCATCTTCTTTCAACTCTCGACTCACATCATCCCCCTCTTTCCCTTTCTCTTTTTTATGACTCGTTTCATACACCGTTAATCCCCGCATCCCGATCTTTCTTTAACTATCGCAAAGCCGACTTTGCGAAGCTTAACCTCCTCCTAAGTAATTCAAATCTCCGCATTTCGTCTTTAAATTCCCAATCTTCGATTATCAATGAAGTCACCCTTTTTTATACTGATCTCTTCAGTTGTGTGTCCTAATGCGTACCCTTTGAACCTATAAAGAGCCGCTCTTCTTCACCACCCTGGTATAATAAAGAACTCCGCTCTCTATGCAATAAAAGAAACAAATTATGGTACTCCTATTTCTTATCCAGGTCCGACGCAGACTGCTCTTCCTACATCGCTGTCTCCAACCTTTTTTCTGAGCTATGCTCTGCCCTCAACAACGACTACCTCGCCTCCATGCAATCTAAACTTATATCGGACCCGAAACTATTCTATAAGATTATAAACGTGAAACGCAAGTCTAACGGTTTCCCCCTGTCCTTAATCTCGGCGAGTCATCCTCATCCGACCCTTCAGTAATTGCCAACCTCTTTGCTAAATTCTTCAGTCAATCCTTTAGAGATCAAAACCCTACCCCTGATCTTAATTTCTTCTCTTAACTGCATTCAAACCTCCCTTGTTTCTATCGTCATAGATCCCTCTTTAGTTGCTGCCAAAATTAACGCTCTCGTTAATGATACTGACCCAGGCTCTGACGGTATTCCGGCCATTCTTCTTAAGAATTGCGCCACCCATTTAATTGAGCCTCTCACCGCTCTATTCCAGCTTTCCTTTTCACAGGGAATTTTTCCCGATCTCTGGAAGGATTCCTACATCACCCCTATCCATAAAAAGGGTTGCAAGAGTGACGTTTCCAACTACCGACCCGTCGCCAAATTATCGTGCATTCCTAAGCTCTTCGAAAGTCTCATCTATGACTCGTTGTCATTCCACTGCAAGTCAATCTTGCCCCCTTCTCAACATGGCTTTCTTATTGGCAGATCCACGACCACCAATCTAACTACCTTTGTATCACGCACCCTCCTTGCCATGGAGAATGGCGCTGAAGTTGACGTTATAGCAACTGACTTTAGCAAAGCCTTCGACAAAATTTCCCACGAAATTATCATTCTCAAATTAACCTTCCTTGGGTTCCCTCCCCGTCTTATTTCATGGATCTCTTCCTACCTTGATAACCGTAAGTACAAAGTCCGCTTTGATTCCTTCATTTCTCACCCCTTCTCATCCCGCTCCGGAGTTCCGCAAGGCAGCCATCTCGGCCCACTATTCTTCATATTGTCCACTAACGATGTTGTGAACGTGATTAATCACTCTCACATTCTAACTTATGCCGACGACATGAAAATCTTTAAACCTATCTCCAATGCCTCTGACTCCGTACTCCTCCAAAACGATCTGAACAACTTTTTTACCTGGTGTGAGCATAATTTTCTTGAACTTAATATATCAAAATACCAAGCAATTACCTTCTCCCGCAAGCGCACTTCCACACCCCCCAGATCTTATCTCCTTTCCAGCCGGTTCCCCCTGTCACGTCCCTTCGTGACCTCGGTGTCGTATGTGATAACGAACTCAACTTCCGATCCCATATAGACCTTTCCATTAACAGGGCCAATTCCGCTCTTGGCTTCGTTAAACGATGGTCTAAGAAGTTCTCTAACCCTTACGTCACCAAATCTCTCTTTATCTGCTTTGTCCGTCCTCTCCTTCAATATGCCTGTCAGGTCTGGTCACCATCACACTCCACAACCATCAACAGAATTAAATCTGTCCAACGAAGATTTATCCGCTTTGCCATGCGTAATCTTCCATGGTCCAACCACCTTAACCTTCCTCCCTATGAAAACCATCTAAAATTAATCGATTTCTAGCCCCTTTCCCTCTGTCGCGATGTAGCCGATATTGTCTTTGTCCACCAAGTCTTTGTTGGCGCTATTGACTGCCCCGACCTCCTCCATAGAATATCCTTCAATACCAACCCCCGTAACGTCAGATCTTTCCCCACTTTTCGCCTTGAAACCAACCGTACAAACTATGACCACTTCGAACCTTTTACCCGAATGCTGTGTAAGGCCAACAACTCCTCCACCTTCGACTTCCATTTAAGCAAGCTCTCTCTCAAGCGAGCTCTTTATTCCCCCTGCCCTAGCCTACCCAGTCCCTAAACTCATTCTGTTTAATAAATATTATAAAAAAAACCTCCCAAAACCTTAAGCTTGCCCTATACTTGCCCAACTCAACTCTCCAATGATTCATTCTGCCTCCATGACCCCCCTGATTTCATCATAAGTAGGTTAATTTAATTTAGTTAATTAGTTCTTTTCTCTTTTAATTGTTATTTTTTTTTGTTATTTATCTATGTAGCTTGTATTAAGTGAAATAAATAAATAAATACAGTCTGCCCAACAAGAAAGAAACCGAATTTTTTTTGTACTTACAGGGGAAATATTTATTTCTAATTTTTTTTACTTACAAGTATATTGAAAGTATGTAACCGACATACTATATGTACCGACTGCATCCTGCGAATCCGCAATGCACGATCTAGTTTGCAAAATAGAAAATGCGGCGGATGAGGAATGCTACGCTCTTGAGGTATTCGTTGACACTGACGGAGCTTTGAATAATGCAGCGTTTCCTTCACTGTGCAATGATGCCAATACACATGGCGTTGATCCCGTTCTTGTAAGATGGATCCACAACTAACACTAATGTACAACCGAAACAGTTATGATAGTGAAGAAAGGCTGCCCGCAAAGAGAATACTCTCACCATTCCTGTGATGCTTCAAGTAGGCTCACTTTTAGACGAACTTCAAAGTCTAAATATACACATACAAGTCTATGCACTCGTTTGTGGAAGTTCGCTAAAGGCCATCTACAGCAAGATGAAAGCTTTAGAAACAGTCCAAAACGGGTGTGAGAGACATGGCTTATCAGTGAACCCTAGGAAAACAACACCAGTGGTGTTTAATAGGAAAAGAAAATTTGTTAACCTCAGGCTCCTAACTCTGAAAGGTATAAACTGACATGGGGTCTCAAACCTGGCATAGTACATTGGATTTACATAGCCATTATTAGACCCATTATAACATATGCGTCAGTAGTCTAGTGGAGCAGAACAAAGAGAAAGATTAACTGTTCTGTTCTTAACAGAATGCAGAGTCTGCATTGGTATAACATTGGCCTTCAACTCAACCCCTGGTGCGGCTCTCAACGCAATACGTTTTCCAAGCGGAAATTTTCGCCATTCTTGAAGTGGCTCACTGGATAATTGCCCATAGATTGCGCAGGAAGAGGATTGGTATTTGCAGCGACAGTAAGGCTGCTCTGGCCACTCTACTTAACTCCATCACTAGGTCAATGTTTGTCCAGGAATGTAAAAAAAAACTCAATCCAGTTGCAAAACACAACCACATTATTCTTATATGGGTCCCTGGTCACGAACGCGAACGCCATATCTTCTGAATCACTTATGTATGTATATTAGCTGCTTGAAATTGTGCACAAGTCTTCTAATGAGTTGGCTGTTCATTATACCCCACACATTCTCAATAAGATTGGCGTCTGGGGATTGGGATGGCCAGTCCAACGTTGTTATGTTATTTTCCCGAGTTTTTCTATATATGCTTCGGAAAGAAAGGGTTTTGATATTGGAGCACGATATTCTACATTTGCCTCACGTGAACGCTTTCTGATTGTATTAAGGCTGACATTTTTTTTTTATTTAAACTTCTTTATTTGATTTATGAATTAGACCGTGGGTCTCTAGCATAAGGTACATCAATTCTTAGTATTAAGTTGTTTATAACACCCTTGCCCGTGTTACGGTGTTGTGTTTAGTTCGCTGCTAGCTGCTGGTTAGACCTTGCTGTTGCTGATGGTGCTGAGGGCGTTGTTTGTATCAAGTCGATTGGGTCGATTCGCTTGAGTCTGCTATATTTTACTGGAATTGTTAACGTGATTGCCGACCTATTTGGGTGTTTGCTCAATCGTTCAGCGTAATTTTTGGCAAGCCTTGTGGATTCTTTCTCTACTGAGTTGATGTTCATGTCTTTAAGTAGGTTAGCATTGCGTATATACCTTGGGGCACCTAGAATGGATCTTATTATTTTGGTTTGGACTCTCTGTACCTTGGCTATATTAGAAGTTTTGGTTGTGCCCCAGAGCTGAATCCCGTACGTCCAGATGGGCTTGAGAACGGCTTTATATACGATTATTTTGGTGTTTAAGCTTAATTTGGATTTTTTGTTGAGGAGCCAGTATAAGTTGTTGTAGGCTATTTTGATTTGCTCACATTTTTTGTCAATGTGGGTTTTCCAGGTTAGCCTCCTGTCTAGGTGTAACCCAAGGTATCTGACTTCCTTTTTTATTGCAACGGGTTTATTATCGATGATGACTGGTTTATAGGTGGATTTCTTTAAGGTGAACGTGATCTGCTCGCATTTGTTTGCGTTTAGGGTGATGCCCCATTGGCCCATTTTGATATAAGATCTGCGTGGGATTGTAGTTCCCTGTGTGCTGTTTGAAGATTGGGGTGGGTAATTAGTATGGCCGTGTCGTCGGCGAATGTTGTAGTTATGATGTGTTTATCTGTAGGGAGGTCAGCAGTATATAATAGGTACAATGTCGGTCCTAGGACACTGCCTTGGGGGATGCCTGCTTTGATGGAGTAGATGTTACTTGGATGTTCTTTGCATCTGACCCGGAAGGATCGTTGTTGGAGATAGCTTGTTAGAATGCCGTGAAATTTATTAGGTAGCAAATTTCTCAGCTTGTATAGCAGCCCTTCGTGCCAAACCTTATCAAAAGCCTGCGCCACGTCTAGAAAGAGACCTACGCAGTGTTTTTTATTCTCAAATGCAGTTTGTATTTCGTTCACGATTTTGTGCACTTGCTCTATGGTACTGTGCTCGTTGCGGAAGCCAAATTGGTGGTTTGAGATTATGTTGCTAGTAGTGATAGCCTTTTGCATTTTCACTAGAAGGAGCTTCTCCAATATTTTCGATAGGATGGGCAGTAGGCTGATAGGCCTGTAGGAGTCTATTCTGGTTTTATCCTTGCCGGGCTTAGGGATGATTATTATCGTTGAGAGTTTCCATGTCTGCGGGAAGTAGTTGAGGCGCAATATAGCGTTGAAGATGTGTGTTATGCCCTTGATGCAGCTCATTGGAACGGCTTTGATTAGTTTTCCTGAGATTTCGTCGTGACCTGCTTATTTCTTGGGGTTTAGTATGGTGATTTGGCTTTGAACTTCTTTGTAAGAGAGTTTGAGCGGTTTGGAGCAGGGGGAGGTGGGTCGGGGCTGTCCAATTTGGCTTTCGTGGTGATAGATGGCTTAAAAACGTTTGAGAGGTGCTGCGCAAAAGCTTCTGCTTTCTCTTTGGGGCTGCACTTCCAGTTGCCTGAGAGGTCTCTTATGGGCGTATCCGGGATAATTGGTTTTTTGATGTGTTTAGTGGATTTCCAGATGGAGTAGTTGGCATCCGGCAGATGATTTAGTTTTGATACGAAGTCCTCGATGTTAGTACCTTTTTCGGCTGCAAGTTTATCCTTGAGGTTTTTGGTGGCTGCGTTGAGAGCCGCTTTGGCTTAGGGGGATGTAAATAATAGGTGTGTGATCCGACGACAGATCAAGCAGAGATTTAGCTTTGATCTGGTCCGGGTTTAGGTTTTTGTAAATGCAGAAGTCGATTAAGTCGGGGATTTTATTCTTGTCTGATGGCCAGTAAGTTGGGAGGTCACCTGCTGAACAGCCGAGGTTATTATTGAAGATGGATTTGACTAATTGTTTCCCTTTTGTAGTTGTGAGCCGGGATCCCCACATGGGAGATTTGGCGTTGTAGTCCCCGATGGCCATGAAACGTGGGCCTAGGGAGTTGAAGAAAGCGTCAAATTGGGGGGTGGATATAGTACCTTTGGGAGGGCAATAAATAGCAATATTGATACTCGACGAGCTCAGACTGATGTTGATGGCTGTGTAGTGGATGTTGCTGAGTGTCTGGTTTGTTAAGCGATGGTGTTTAATGCTGTTCCTAACTAGGACTGCTGTGCCTCCGTGCGGTTTATCCTCAGGGTGATTAGTGGTGTGGCAGGTGTACCCATGCACTTTGAGGTAGTTTTTGCTGGTTAGATGGCTTTTAATGCCGTTTGCGTTCCATTGTGATATTTTTAGTTCATTCATGGCTTGACTAATTTAGAGAGAAGTTCAGTTTGTTTAATTAGCATGCTCTGCATCTGTTGCATAGTAGCAGTTAGTTGTTGTATATTGTTTGCTAGAGACAGAAGGATTTGTAAGGTGTTATCTTGATGTGTTGAGCTGGGGCTTTGGTTAAATTTTAAGATGTTGGAGTACGTGCTGTGATTTGTTGGGGCTGTTTGCGAGTTATGGAGTTCGGGCGGTAGGCGAGGTGCGGGGAGTTGAGTTTGGGCAGAGGGGAGTGGGGCTTTGCGGTTGGAAAGATGAGTTTTGCGCTGGCTAATGGATAGGTAGACCTCTGTAGTTGGCAGTGTGCCGACCGTTACAGTTGCTACACTTTTTCAGGCTCGGGTCATCTTTATTCTTGTGGCAGTCCCTCACAGGGTGGCATTCGCCACAGCAACGCAAACGCTCGTTAATTTGCAATATGTTCTAGTATGCCCAAATTCTTGACAGTTCTGGCATTGAATTGGGGTTGTTCTCTTGTGTGGCTCCTCGACGGTTATTTTACGGTGGAGTACGTATCTGATTTCATAGATGGGGTAGGGTTTACCTTTGGAGGGTTTACTGTGCTCAGGCTCCAGCTCAATACGAAACATGGGTTGAGGCTGTTTGAGCTTGTTTATAATATTGTTAACCGATTTTATTGAGAAGCCCTGGGATTATAGGTCCTCTTTTATGTCGTTGGGGTCAACGTTGTGATCGATGCCCTTAAGAATAACCCGGAGGCCTTTTGCACTTTTGAGTTGATAGGTGTAGTAATTACTGCCTTTACTGTCTAGCCAGTTGGCTATTTGCGTGAACGCCATTTCACTGGCTGAATCTTAGTTTCGTTTATTTGACCCTTTTTCAGGTCGACGATGAAGTATTTGTCTTTGCCTATTAATTTATTTAATGCATTGGTCAGGGTGTTGTTGCTTTTCTCTCTTAGATAGATCGGAGGGGGTTTATGCTGTATAGTTGGGGTGTCGGACTCGTCATTGAGTAGGGAGTACCTGTTTTCCGTTGTTACTGCGTGCAACTTGGGGATTTTTGCCGCTGCAGATGGTTTTGAGCTTGATGGGCTCCGTTTGCGTTTTTCTACTATATTAAAGTACCTTTGAATACCTGAAGGGGCAGTGTCTGTTGACTTAGGTGGATGATTTTTGTTCGTCGCTATTTCCATGGGTTGAGTGGACGCTGATGAGCAAGCTTGCAGGTTGTTGTTTGTCGCTATTTCCATAGGTTGAGTGACCGCTGCTGAGCCAGCTTGCAGGAAATTGGCCATAATATCTGGGTCTTTCGGTTTGCTAATCGCTGAAAACATATTTGTTGCCGCACTAGCACTTTATACGTAAACACAGTCGCGAGGCCCGTGCCCCGTTGCGTTCGATTTTTTTTTTGATTGATTATTAATGCGATAAGCACTTTGGCACTTTACTTGACTTGCACTTTGCACTTTGTTGGGTAATTTAAATTATAACGTTTGCACGGTGCGCGATGAAAAATACGTCCGATCGATTTGACTGCTGAACGACGAATGAGGCTGACATGAATTCCCTTTTTTGTCTTCGCCCCGCACAATCTTAAAGCGGGAATGCGCTCAAACAACATGCAGTAATATTCTATCCTCCTTCTTCGTATTTGCTCTTTTCATGGGGGCATGATGCCCGTCAACAGTTTTTGACTCCAAATACCGATTTACTCACTTCACAATGAACTTCTTATATTTTTTAATCAACTTGGCGGTAGCGGCAGACGACAACTGTGGACCTTTTGGATGCGTGCACAGAAAGTCTGCTTCACACCATTTCGAATATTTTGAACTTTGAACGTTTCAAGCGGCATTGAAATGAATTAATAATACCGTCATAGTTCTTCTATGGTACAATCACTCATAGAAAGAGAGAGAAAAATATCTTTTATCTTTTTTGAAAAAGGGCGGTTCCTTTCTTGATGAACAGATTGTAATAACAGTTATTTCACTTGTGTTGAGAAAGCGGAATTTTTCCAAAACAATTATATTTAACTTTCTCCACTCCACCAAGTCTTAGCGATCCCTTGAGGGAAGAAATAGTTAATACGTCTACATCGGAACTTGATACATTGCAACATCTGACTGAATGTAATACCTCGCCAAAGAGATTGCAAACATAAATAAATGCTCCAAAGTTACCAAAATCGCAGGTGAAATTGCAAACAGTCTTCGCACTCGCGGTGGCTTTGTGTATGTAATGCATGTCTCAAACTTCAGTACTTGCCATCTGCTTGGAAGATTGCTAAAATCATACCAGTGCTAAAGCCTGGAAAATCTGCAGATCATACTATCGCTCTATCAAGCTCCTAAGCAATCTATCAGAAATATTGAAAAAAGTTATTAAATAGAAAATTCCGTAGCTTATCAAAGAAAATTCGATAATACCAAACCAACAGTTAGGATTCAAATCTGACTATAACGCCTATATGCACAGGCTGTCTTCAACAACAGCCATTTTCGATTATACCTAGGCTCCGAAGTTCCATAAAGTTCTGTCTCTGGGTCAATACTATACAACTCATACATGGCTGAGCCCAATATTCCAAACTGTCCCTCATCCATCTTCTATTTTTAAATGAATCTGGTGCCTGGCAATAGTAGAATAGTATAGTCAAATAAGTAGGATTATTTAGGTATTAATTGTAATAAGTAGCTAGTTAATCAATTTTACTGAGTCTTTATTGAATTTTCCCCAAATTGTAATATTACTTAACACACACTCTCTGGCTAAGTCATACGTTGATAAAATGTATGTTCTTTTTGTAAAACCCTAATATTGAATTAATAAAATGTGAATTGGACTAAATGCAAAAAAACATTCAAAATTCAGTTTGAATTTATCTTCACTCGCCATATGTTTCAATCTACTACAATAGAACACAGCAATTTTTCATAATCACTTCTGGTTGGATGAAGTGCTAGCAAACCTGTAGTTAAGACCTCTTGTAGTCGAAACGAAAGATCTATTTATAAAATGAAGTAAGAAATAAAAGAAATGAATTAGTTATTTCCAATGTGAATTTTATTTGTTAAAATTCAAACCTAATCCAATATTCTTTTGTTCTTTTCAAAATTTTAATCTACTATCTATCAATCATACAATTTTTAAATATTTTTACAGCATATTAGAATCCAATAAGTAGTACAATTATTTTTGGTTCAATGGATGAATTTAAAACTCAAAGTTTCAAACCCAGTTAGAGTTTTAGTAGTTGGTTATGATGCCAAGCTGAAGTTATTCTAAAATTCAAAAAATTTCAAATCCACAAGTAAAAATTAAAACATTGTTAATCGAACGCAGAAAGTTTAAAGATTAACACGTTGACGCACATGATTTTCATTCAGCTATAAAATATAAGAAGAATGGAGGTCTATAGACGTCATTTTCGTCAACGTGTTAAGCTCCAAATGTAAAATATACAAGTAGAAATAATCGTGAAGGCTAGGACTTAGAAGAATTATGGTTAGTTATGTTCCCAAACCAAAAATATTCTAAGTCCGATTAAATATTTTTAGCTGGTTGTATTTACAAGCAAACATTATTCTTAGTGTAAAAAAATATTATAAAAAATTGGTAATTATTTAACCGCTAATATCCAAAATGATGGGTAATGGGGAAACATAGCTGCTATATTTCATTAATTCTCATTAAAAAGAATTAAATCAAAGATTATAAAATACAGAGATGTTGCAAAGTGGTTAAAATCTAATAAATGTGTTTGCGACACGCCTACAGGAGCTCTCTCTGAAAATTTTCTCTGCTCTATTTTCTGTAGGTGGAAAGAAAAACGGTCGAGCGATCGACGAAAGGAGGCACGGTTTTGCCGAAGTGGGACATATTGTGGAAAGACTGAGGTATGTATATACTAGTACATATTAATTGTGAGAATTTCAGTGGAAAATTTGGTTTTTCATGTGATTTCTTTGTTTAAAAATTTTATTGTTCCTTAATTTAAATTTCTGATTTTTCTCTAAGTGTAGATTTTCTCGAATCAGATTTTAAACAAGGTTTAAAATTAATCCAAAGAAATGTTCACATTTTTTATTTATTATATATATGAAATAATCGCGTTCATTCGGCATATGATTAGGAAGTTAAAATTTTTAATTTTGGTCTCTTGTTAGAATATTCTTTTTTACTCAACCAAACGCAATGTTGTGCAGGAGTACTAAAATTAAGAATTCCAACATGCTCTATGCTAAATGCTCAAAACAGGGATGTTCAGTGAAACACCAGCTAGCATATTTTAGGTCCTCATTTGCGGCGGCAATACATTGCTCTACAATTTTGTGCTTTATAGAATGTACTTTAAAAGTTATATTAAAGATTTTGTCAAAAGTGGCAATATGTATTTTACAAATATTAAAGAAATTTTCGGATGTACATGCAAATTTTCAAAATCACTTTGATTTGTATAATTTTTTGCAAAAAAATTATAATTCTGAAGATGTAAGAACTTCTTCCTTACGAATCACGCTTTCTCAATCTGAGGAACTTAATTTCAGTAATGTTTTATGGTATATGCAACATATCCAATCTAATACCACATTGAAGTAAGTTCTAATTTGATGATATTCACATTCTCAAAAGTATCTTCAATAAAAAAAATCAAATATTCCTCATGAATGGCATAAAATTTTATTCTGTGTTAAGGAATTTTCGTAAGTGTTTTTAAGTTCAACCAACAACAAATCGAATATAATATAACATATAATTCATATTGATTCTTCTTGTTTAAAATTGAGCTTTATTCATACAATCAAAAATACAGTAAACTTTATCTAAAAATGTTGCAGTAGATAAAGCACGTTCTTCTGTCTTTAAAATTTCTTCAATTTACAGGATGTACGATGACATACAATACCTCGAAGATTTAGGCCCAAATCTCTTATAAGGTTTATATTTTCATGTAAAATTTCTTTAAGTTATGAACCTTGATTGCACTGCCAGGAACAAAATAATTAGATGTAGATGTAGAATGCAGGAGGCAGGCATTTTGGGCAAGCACATAGACCATGAAGTCGATTATACGTACCCAGTAGCTCTGTCATCCCTGTTAATCTTATTGCCCTACGGGAGCTGTAAGACGTTTGGTTCTTCGAACAAAACTCAAAATTGTGGGCAACGTTAATTATTTGTGCCGCGAGTAACTCTTGCTCTTAGGGGGGCAATCACAAAAAAGATGGATGATTGATTCCTCACGTTCGCAAATGCATAAAGCAACAATGCGGCAATACGCATGTTGTAGAGGTGCTTATTCAGCCTGCAGTGTTCCATGAAGCGCAAAGCTGTTAAAGCTCCTACTGCATTACATTAACCATTTGCGCAAACCTTTGTCAACTCCTCTTATTGGCACATGTAATGATGCCTTATATCAGCCTGTGAATAGAAAGATGTGCAGGTGTTCCGTAGGTCCGTACACTCCGACACCGGTTAGACCGTTTGCCAGCGAGCCGTCTGTAAACCATACAGAGTTATTCTCTGACGATATGTGCATGGAGAAGTTTTCTTTCCATGCATCTTTTGATAGAAAAATGTCGTCGTATAAGGACATGCCTGAAGAGTGATTTTGTGTGAGATAATTAGGACATTTCTGTCAATTTTAGCAAATTTGTGCCAGAATTTTGTGCTCAACCTATAGGCATTTAATCAAACACTGGTTGTTACCATGAGGCGGAGGACGATCCCGTTCAACGATGATATCAAGCGGGGTAAGAGATAAAGCCATTTCTGTGGCAGCTTTGGTGCGAATCTCATTATTCCCGTAATGGTTAAGCAAGCTATTCTTTGAATCTTTGATGGAATTTTCAGAGATGGGCCTGACTTTATTATAGGCCACCAAATTACAACACCGTAACAAAGGCATGGTGTTATTACAGTGAAGAATTTGCGGGCTTAGGCTTCATATGGTACCGAACGCCCTTCTGTACAGCCAAAAAATTGCTATGGCTTTTTGAGATAGTTGGCACTGTTGGAATATTTAATCTCCAAAAAGATTTTAATCCTACAAGCTTTCTCCTGTTAAGTTCAAAATAAGTTCCTGTTATTGCACCATCCGTCTACGAGTGATAAAGCCTGTTGTTGAAGGTGGTTAGATAGTTCCCTCTAGATAACATCACTACGTCGTCCGCATAGACTATGAAAAAATAGCCTTTGCCATTTAGTGCATTAACGAAGTCGTTAAAAACCAGACATCACAGTAATAGGGACAGAATGGCCCCTACACGCTCTTCTTTTGACTTCATATTTGCCAATGGTAATGGATACTACCGGCATTGCAATAAAGCTGGTATTATCAAAAGCTCCCTCAATATCCAAAAAGACTCCGAGGACAAAGTTCTTGCAATGCAGTGCCTTCTCTACGAAGGCAACTGTGTGATGTAATGCGGACTCAGTGAATTTTCCTTTCTGATACGCATGTTGAGCTTCATGCAATGGGGTTTCTTTCAGATATTTGGATTATGCTTTCGTTTAACAGTTTTTTCATAGTTTTCAGCAGAAAACTGATAAGTGATATGGAACGAAAGGTTTTAGTTCCCTTATAGCTTCCTTTGTCTAGTATTGGAATGAACAAAGTAATTAAGGACAATTTCCCAATTATTTGTGAACCCCCTAATCATAAAAACACAAACCTCAATGATCAGGTTAACTGTACTTTGTTGGTATGAAGTCCACTGCAGAATTCTCATGATCGGGTTGAAGATTTCTTACAGGAGCCCATCTATATAATGTTGTAACATGCGGTAAATTTACCTTAAAATAAAATCGAAAGAGCTGTGATCTATAAATTTGTTGAGCAATGAATTTCTTATCTTCAGTCTACGTTTGGACTAAGTTACTTTTAACAAACATTTTACACAAAGTGTTTAACTTTTTGCTTATAGGAGACTTTTCAATTTTGTACTCTATAATTTCTTTAGCAGTTTTTTTAACGACTCGTTTTCTTTTACCAATTTATAATTGACCGTTTTAGTTTATTATAATTTTTTGGAACTCGTTACAACTTTTATATTTCTTCATGTAAAAATGGGTTGTTTTAATGTGTATTAAGCAAGAATTAGAAAGTTCACCTATTGATTCATTTGAGAAAGTTCTTTTCCATTTTATTCTTCTTTTCCAAAATCTTAAACTAGTTAAATTAATATCAATTTCTGAATTATCCTCGATCTGACGCTCTTCGGTGAATAAATATAATAATAGACGAGCATCATTTTTGAATACTTTGGACACTGGGATCAAAATATCACTTAGATATCAGTATTTGTTTTTTGTTAGAAAATATAACATTTTCTTGAATATTACATATTTCTAAATTCATTTCGAACGGGAACTTAAAAAATTTTAAATGAGGACACTTTCTCTTGGTGTCACCACAAGCACTTACACAACATTTGCTCAGATATATTTCGACATCCTTTCATTGAAAGGAATAATAAAAAGAAAAAAAAATCGAAATTCAAAAGTATATAATACTAAATATTAGCTTATAATTAGATTATATAATATATGATATTATATATTAGATTATATATGTATGTATTCGATTATACATATATTAGATTATATATTATATATTCTTTTGCATTCTTATTGCTAAGAAAAACGAACTGATAAATCAAAAAATATATATCAGAATTAAAAAATTTCTATTTTATAAATCTAAAAAATATTTATTTTTTTTAGTAAACCAAAAACCGCGATCGCATTCAACTTATTTTCACAGCGAAATGAAATTTTAGCGAATCGTGAAAACCGCAAGCACGAACAGCTGCAGAAATTATGTTAAAAATATTCTAGAAATTAATTTATAAGAACCACCGCGGAATATACCCCGCTTCACCAAAACCGTACCTCGGCGCTCGCTCGACCGTCACGTCTTCCATTCTCATTTCAATCCGCCCTGCTAATTGTACCGCAGAAAACAGAGAGAATATTTAAAATTTGAGACTTAAAATCACGTAAGCATTACTCATAGTTATATAATTACTCGGCATTACTCACCATTACTCGGCATTACTCATTATTACTCAGCATCATCTTTACTTGCCATTACTGAGCATTGCACGGCCATTACTCAAAATTACTGTACGTTACGAAGTATTTTGGAAATATACCTTCAAACAAAAGTAAAAGTCTCATTTGTTGGTTTTTTGTGAAATATATTCCATCTACTGATTTTTTCGAAACCGCAAATAATTTCTACTAGAGTACAAAAGCCATCATAGATGAATAAACTCAATTTTTAGCACTAACCATACCTCTTATTGTATATATTGTACTTATATATCATCTTGAAATATATTTTACTCTATATACATATTTCACCTATACGAAACGGTTATTGGTTATTTGAAAGTGCCTCCTTGGCGTTGAAACAAACCCAGCGAGGGAAAATAACCATTCTCTAAAACTAAAGCAATAACTACGTAATTATTTATAAGCATTTTGTGATTCAATACTATAAAAATTTAATGCAATAAAAATGTTGTTTTTGTTATTCATTAGTTCAATGTTTTGTATATTTAAAAAAAAAATTATTTTAACAGAAAAATGCCTAAGAGCTTTGTAAACTTGTTAGATTTCACACCAAAAGGAAAAGGGTTCGAATTTTAGCTGAGGTGGTAACGATCGTGGTAGACGTTTTATTACTTATTTGTTTGGATTATATGATATGCAATAGCGCAAAAAGATTACAACAGTAAAAAAAATTTTTATTTGAGTCTTCATTCTAATTACTATTTTATAATGCTTTGTATCGAAAAATAACCAAAACCTTCGTTTGCTCTATTTCTACATACAACAAAATACAAAAAAGAAATATATTAAAATCAGTAATTTCATAATTTTTGATATATAAAAAAACTCGTCAAGTTCGTGTAGAATAAGTAAATTCTCGCAGTGTACAGTAATTTTGAGTATTGACGGAGTAATGCTCAGTAATGCGGAGTAATGCCAAGTACTAATAAGTAGTGTTGAGTAATGGTAAGTAATACCGATTCAAGTAATGGTGAATAATGCTTACATGATTTTAAATAATGGTACCAGTACCATTACTGGTAATGGTAATGCCATTTTTCTGAATTACTATTGCAAGTAATGCTACTGGTACTCATTTATTTTGCAGTACTTGTAATGGTTATGGTACTATAATGGTAATGCTTTTTTTACAGCTCTGGTCACAAAAACATTTATAGGGGACTAGCGTCCCGAAGCGCGAAGGAGATTTTAGCCGTTTTGCAACACTTTTGTATTTTATAATCTTCAAGAAATTGAGAAAATTGTCATATTCGGAGGGACATAAAACTTGATTATTTCTACAAGTGTACGTCTGCACTCATATCAGTACTAACTCAATCAGTTCTTACAGAATAAATCTCAATCTGGCTCACAGCCACTCCGTTTAGTTATTATGGTACAAGTAGTTTATATTTCTAAGGATTAAATTTACCTTGCTGCACATCCTGCGTGCGCACAAAAGAGCAAAAAAAGAAGAAGTAAAATAGAGCTACCAATTGTGTATGCATTTGAGGCGAAGTAAGTTCATTTTTGAAATAAAAGTGAGTGTTTATATGTGAAATAAAAGGGAATATACATATATTTCAACATTTCTCAATGATAAATCTATAAATTCTTCATATTTTTACTTAATTCTGCTTAAATGCCGTTACATTGAATACATGACAGCACGATTTTATCCCAGCATAACAATCTAGGTAAGTTGCTGCACCACAAAGCGCTCTGAGTTTGCTGTCAAATAGACATGGAACACCAATGTAAAAACCCAGGACGCAATATGTCGTACCAGGTTTGTTGATAAAATTCTCATCTAACACTTTTAGTTGTCCCATACCTCGCTTTGACATACATCTGAATTTCATATAATTTCTTAAGATTTCGGCACAAATTTTATTATTAAATCATGAGAATTGAATTGAAACCCAAAAGTACCTTTTTGACTGCTTAATGCTATTATTTAATAATATAAAACGCATTTTTGCCGGCTCGCTTTCAGCGATTATGTTTCGAGCCAAAAAACCATCTATCGCACTAATACAAAGTCCTGGCTAACTTATCTATATCTTTATATAATTGAAATTCTTTAATTTAAATAATTTTCCAACAAATTAATATAAGTTATCTTTGACCTTCAATCAATTTTTTCGTTTCGTGTGGAAAAACTATTTGAAATTAAAGGTAACTAAGATTAATTTGGAAGAATTTTGCGACATTTTTCTCCATTAAGGTATTATCCAAACAATGCTTTCGTAAGCTCTTTTCAAACAGGTCAGTTGTCGAATTGGCGGCATTTTGCAAGACCAACCTGCAATAATTTGGTAATTGGCGGAATATTTACCTCCCACACCCCTCGTTACACGCAGTCCTCTTAATCCCACATATATCACTACCTCCCCCACGTATTAAAATGTAAACAAAAATTAATCCCGTCCGTTGTTTCCAGGTTCGGCTCCCACAAACAATTCCTTCCTGCGCCATTTGATGATATTGCGCATAGCTAAAAAAAAAATTAAAAAAAACGCATCAGTTTTGAGTCAAATTGAGGAATTTTAAATTATTTTTTATTACGAATGTCTTCTCCATTCATAATATAAAACAGGATACGGCATTCGGGTAGAAACCGATTCCGCAAGTGAGTGGAATTAGACGCACACTGAAGCATTTATTGAAAATTTATTTACAAAATTAAAAATTTGTCCAGTAGGTAATTGATATTATTAAAAAATTTCTTTAAAATATCATTATTGGCCAAATTCTGCATTTCAGGCAGATTGGGACTCTACCAGATGTACCGGAAAGTCCTTACTGTTTTTTCAAACGGATGTTGCTAGCCGTAAGTATGGATTAAAATGATTTAACATACGATTATGTCATTTTTTCTACTGTCATTAAGCTTCAAAAACAACAAAAGTTTCATTCCGCCTAAATAATAGCGTCATAGTTATAACTATGTGAATATGTCAAATTTAGTCCCTGGGCATTTGCGGTATGCATGCATTGCTTTTCTTATTTCATCAAAAGAAAAAGGCCCTTGAAAGTCAAAGTTTGCTCGTAGAAATTTACGGAGAGCATGCTCCGAACGTAAAAACATGAGAGACGTGGTTTCGAAAATTTGAAAATAGTGATTTTGATTTGAAAGACAGTAAATATTCGGGTAGACCAAAAGCATTTGTGGATGCGGAATTGCAGCAGTTATTGGACGAAGACCTATCACAAACAATTGGTAGAAATGTTAAATGTGGCAGAAGAAAAGAAGAACCGAGTGCTTACTAGCAATGGGAAAGATACAAAAACTGGGAAGGTGCCACATGAACTGAATGACAGGCAAACAGAAAATCGAAAAACAAATTGTGAAATGCTGCTTCAACCAAAAGAAAGTCATTTTTGCATCGAATTGTGACGGTGATGAAAAATGGATTTATTTCGAAAATCCCAAACGTAAAATGTCGTGGTTATCGCCTGGCCAAGCTCCAAGGCCCACTGCCTTCGGAAAGAAGACAATACTCTGTATTTGGTGGAACCAGGGTGGTGTGGAGTATTATGAACTTTTGAAACACAGTGAAACAGTTAATACTGATAGCTACAAACAGCAAATAATAAATTTAAAACATGCGTTGATGAAAACACGTCTAGAATGGGACCGAAGACACGGTAAAGTGATTTTGTTGCAAGAATACAGGTGGAAGACGCATTGAAATCGCTTAGGGCGCATTATCGCACCCGCCGTACTCTCCAGGCCTGGCCCCGTCCGGTTATCACCTTTTCGCATCAATGAAACACGCACTGGCGAAGAAGTCGAAAAACGATTCAATGAATGATTTGGTTCAAAGGACAAACGGTTTTCTTTGGGATGACATTCATAAATTATAAGAAATATGGACGTGTGTAGAATCGAATGGGCAATATAATATAATATATGAATAAAAAACTTTTTCCATTTTCTTAAAAATTATGTGTTTTTTCATTAGAAAAACGGTAAAGACTTTCCGATACACCTGGTATAAAGCATACAATGTACATGCATGTAGGTATGTTGTCGACCGTAACCGAAAGCCGGTTTTTACGAATATGCCCATGTTAAAACATTTTTTTCTTAACTCGAAGTTTTATTTTACATTTCATAAAATGAACCGCGGATACGATAATCCAGTATGAATATTCGCTAATGTGTAATTTAGTGTAATGTGAACTCTTAAAATTTAATAATGCAAATATAAATTTTGGACGCATATTTTATATTAGGAATCTTTTAGTGCAATATTAAGCAAATTGTATTTTTTGAAATTGAACGGTGGCGTGTTGTATATATACATTAGGGTGTCATTTTCAGCATTTGCGAGCCATTTCTTCAAGGTAAACAAAGATATCAATCGGACAAACAGGTAAAAAAATTCTTTAAATCAATTTTTATATATATATATACATATATATATAATAGATCGGTCGAAATCTATCAATATGAATTTTTATAGGAATGTATTGACATATCCTTGACATATTACTACGGGCCTTTTTAGTAGAAAATATAAACCTCAGGAGCAATTTTTTTTAACAACTTATTCACATTTATGTAAGCGTAATTTTTCAATATAAATTTTATGGGAAAAAAAAAACTTAAATGGATATCTAAAATTTAACCAAGACTACTGTTACACCTAGAGTTGAAACACCGACCTATGGAAGAGAAAAAAACACCCTAATATATATACGAGTATAAGCCAAATTGGAAATAAATAATCTTTACCTCAATAGAGTAGAAAAATCTTTATCATATTTTTGACATAGATCATTTTCCAAATAAAAGGCTCATATATTTTTTCAATGCTCTCTGGTAGTTTAGCTGTTAGCGTGCTAGACAACCGTCGCAGAGGCTGTGGGTTTGAATTCCATGCATAACCATGATCTCCTGCGCTATGTGGTAACACATTAAGCCAAAAAAATGACATAAATGTGCCAGTTAGACAGTCTAAACAGTCACACCAACCTAACCTAACCATATGCCATAACCACTTTTTAAATATTTTAAAATAACCAAACTTAAATTTAACTTACCTGAAAATTGTCATCCAATCCATAAACGGATTGAAAATTATATTTACTACTAAAAAACTAGTTTATCAAAATCTTTGAATTTGTATTTATCTTCCAAATGTCAGACTTGTGGTTTGTGTTTGCCGCCACATACACCACAGGAAATACCGATCCAATGACATGCTCGCAAAGGAGGATAGCACCATAAGCATGGTACAACAAGCGAAAGAAGCGTTAAACCAATCCACCTAAAAATATGAGTAATCATTAAGTAAAACTGATTTACACTAGTTTTAAGATCACCTCTTTGTGCATCCACTCTCATTGACACATTCGCATGGGTGGAGAGGTGTCTCGCCTTCTGAATCACTCATGCAGTGATAGAGCATACAGCGGGCACATCCCATTCCCGATATGCACTCAAGTCCAGTCTTAAAATAATCAGGAGCAAATTCGCATGCTCCCTTCCGGTTCCATTCCTCCGTATAAAATTCATGGCAAAACCTGCAGCGGATACGGCTCTTAATAAGAATGGAGTCCTTAAGGGTGGCTGAAGATATATCAAGGGTGCGTTTTTTGAGGCTACAGGCTGAATCCCTACGGGCATTGATCACTGCTGTTACGGGCTCATCGACGACCGGGTAGTTATAATCATGTACCTGCAGAAAACCATTTTAGACGATTAGTATCTTGTCTCTGAATACAGTCACATTATTACTGCTGTTAGTTGAACGTATGAGTAGTTATCGCCGGGAGCAATTGTGTTTTGCTGCTCCCCGTTCGGATTTGGTGGCGGCAGAGGAGGTGGTTTCTCGCAAGATATGTAGTGAATATGGGACTTCTCCCCACTCTCTGAAAAGCAGATATCATCAGAGAAAAAATGTGAATATAGCACGACTTAATCTTCAATCGCACTTACTATGACTGCCACTGCCTTCAGGACTTGATTGATTATCTGAAGGTTCAACAGGCAAATCCAATGTCTGTAAAATATTACCAATTATACTTGTAAAAGTTGCAACAAGCATTGTGCATGAAATATAGAAAGACAAAATTCAGATTGACAAGATACAGAACGTTAAAGTCGTGTGAACTTTTTCTGGATTATATCGGAATTTCTCACATTTATTTTTTTTGTATTTATGCATTGCTTCAACCTTAACCAATCCTAATTGGTCAATTATTATTACAATATGTATAGTAAAAATATATTTTTAAGTTGAGCATTATTAACTAAGCAATGCATTGCACAAAAAGCAATTCAATAATAACAAGAATATGGATTTGTATTATAATAAATTATAGGTATTCACTTCTTTACATTGTACTTAGGTTATTTTCTTCATTTTGCTTCTTTCTACGGAAATCTAACCTATTATTTTATGCTTTTTAAGATATAATCCCAAATGGAACGAAAAATGTGCAAAATATTGGGACCACCCTGAAAGTTTTACAGATCTTCAGTTTACAATCTCCTTAACTTAAGAATATTTGACTGATGGATGACAAAATTGGTATAATACAGAAAAACATTTGATTGTTGCCTCTTACAATTAAAAAAAAATATAATAATAATAAATATAATAATAATAATAATAATAACAAAATGCTGGTACGCAAAATATTAAGACCACTAAGCCTTTAAAATAATATCCTTTGGCTGAGAAACAATCCCGGAACCAACTATACTTGGCATTCGTATACTGCGTCTTAAACATAAAAATATGTTATTAAAATGTCAGTTTATTGAATTATCATAGAGAATTATTTTGTTTTAAACACTATGTATCAAGGAACTGATAATACTAAATGCGCAGAAAATTCTAAAATTGGAAAAGTCTGTTGAGAGATAAAAAATAAAGATTTCGAATATCTTATCTCAATTATTCTTAATAAGATCAGATTAAGTGAACGCGATCGCAGCAAGTAAGCAGCAAGCAAAACTTATTAACATCAGACTATTTAAAAGCAAAATATACATGGTACTTTTAGTAATAGAATAGGTTGTCCAAAAATTATTCCTCCTCCATTAAAAAAATTAGTTGATTTAGTTAAAAGTAACGGAGCTGAATATAAAATGGATACCCTAGACATACGGGCATGATCGAATGAACGTTCACGAATAATGATCGTTGCCGTTGTTGTTGTGTTTTTTTGAAGTTTGAATGAAAGTATACAACTACATTCTAATCCCCGCGAAGGAAGTGCGGAAAACTTCATTCTCAGAGAATAACTAAATGCTGGAAAAAATTAGCAGCATTTTGTAACTTGCAGGTTTCTTTTCGTCACACCACTTTGAACAAGATATTGGCTACGTCAAGAGTCCCGCAGAGTAGTCACTTGGATCCGCTTCTCTTTATTTTATCTATTAACGATATTTCATACCTTCTTAAAACCTGCAAAATCTTGATTTATGCTGATGACATTCAATTATTCTTTCATGCTAAAAATTAACGACTGCCACGCAGTTTAAGATAACATAAGCATATTAATAATATTATTAATATAATCATACCAACTTGTGATAACTAGGGCCAGCTCTATGTGCGGATTCATCAAGAAATGGTCCCATGAATTTCCCAATTTGTATTTATTTTTCTTTTGTTAGAGCAATTCTTGAATACACGAGTCCAGTTTGGTCGCCCTGTTGTAAAGTTCATATCGATTGTGTTGAATCCGTGCAAACAAAATTTATCAAGCTCAGCCTCAAGGATTTGCCATGGAGCAATCCAGTTCTTCTCCCTCCCTAAGGATCCTTGATATGCACTATCTGCACAAACGTCAGGATATCGCTGAAATTGTATTTGTTCACCAATTTATTAATTGGTAAGATAGACTCAACGTCTTAAAACCGAATTTACTTTCAAAGCGAATGAGCGCAATATCAGGGTGGTGTCACTTCTGCAGACTAGCTTATGTAGAAATAACTACAGCTTTTTTAGCCCATTAATCGAATGAAGTTAAATGTTGACAACAATACTGATTTGTTTGACATTTATGTCGGTCGGCTAAAGAAAAGTCTGATTATAATCTATAGTCTGGTATAATTAGTTTTCCGAAAGTCCACCCATGAGGTGCTAAAATTTTCTAATAACTTTGAAAAATTTTAACAATTGATAAACAATTTTCTACCACTGACAAATAAATCAAACTAATTGACCTTTTATATGGTATAATTGGTTTTTTTAAAATTCCACCCAGGAAGTGTGAAGATCGAGGAGCCAGCGAGACGGTTTCTCTAAGGAAATAAGTGAACAAAAACAGACTAGGCTTCGATTAATTTATACAGTTAAATAAGGGAATTCCATTATTCGTTTGTGCTGCACAGGAGTACCGGTGACAATTAAAACCAAGCGCTTTCAACTTAAATTTCAACAAATTTTTATTCAGATTCATAATGAACGGTATTATCTATATAATATTAATTTAGTTTGCGGTGAGCACACATATGTATATACTTATTAAATGTTGGCGTATTCAAAATAACAACATTTGTAAAATTATTGCAAGAGCAATCTGATTTGAGACACAAATTGTATAACAAAAATAAAAAGAGCGAAAACGAACATGGAGGTGTCAATAAAACAAAATTATATAAAATAAAATATGATCGTTTACAACGAAATAAGAATAAATGGACAAATATATTAGATAACACTAGAACTACTGGCGCGCAAGTCTGAAATTTTAAAACTTCCTGCACCTTTAATTTAATACGCTTTCTTTAATAAATAATTATTAATGGAAAAAGTTTTTTTAATATGTCGTAATTCTTAATTCTATCAATTTTATTTATTTATTTTATTTAAAATTCATGATTTACAATTGTGTACACATAGTAGGACTGCTATTTTAAGTGCTCGAATTGGAACTTCATACATCTTGAATATTTGTAAGTAGACGTAGTCGAAACTGTATTCATTAGTAATATTTAAGTTGGGAAAAAAAATAAGACTGTTTTGAAAAATTAAAACTTACAAACTACCTATCAATCTAATTAATAGCTATTTATTACTATAACTAAACTAGCCTACGCTTACTGGCAATTGAGTTGCCTGATGAGGGGATTTTCGGAAAACGAGCATTTTTCAAAGAATTTGGCTGCTAGGGTATTTAGTTTCTCGCTTATGAGTTCCATATTTGCCCTTTTATGCAGTTCAGAGGTGGAGAAGTGCCATGGAAGGTTCATGATCATTTTGAGGATTTTGTTTTGGGAAATTTGTAGCTTATTTATATGCGTGCGCGCACATTTAAACCAAATGGGACCTCCATAGAGCATGAGAGCTCGAAAAACTACCTTGTATATAATGAGTTTGTTATCCATACTTAGTGTCGATTTTCTGTTTATAAATGGATACAAGATTTTAATTAAGAGGCTTGTTTTGTTCAGGACTGAGTTAATGTGTTTCGAAAAGGTGAGGGTTTTATCTAGGGTTATGCCGAGATATTTTACTTCTTCGGTCCACGGGATGTCGCAGCCGTTAAGTTTAAGATTATTGATAGGCCAAAAACGTGCGTTGCGTCTACGCGTGAAGAACATGGCTTGAGATTTGTTGGGGTTTATTTTTATTTTCCATTTATTTAAATAATTCTGGAGGATATCTAGTCCGCTTTGGAGATTTTCGCAGATGGATGAAGGATTCTCATGGGAACTAAAAATTGCTGTGCCATCAGCGAATATCGACGACAGGCAATTGGGTATACACGGGATGTCTGCTGTATATATATTATAGAGAATAGGCCCAAGAACAGAGCCTTGGGGAACTCCAGCCACAATAGTTTTTTCTGAGGAAAAAGCAGAACCGAGATATACCTTAAAGGACCGATTTTGCAGGAAACTGCGGATGATAGCCGTTAGTACCGTAGGAAATCCAAAGGTGTTCATTTTATGAACAAGGGCGTTGTGCCAGACAGAGTCAAAAGCCGCTTGTACATCTAGGAGGACTAGTCCTGTAGATTTTTTTGAAGAGAGGTTTGATTTCACATGCTGAGATACCCTTAAAATTGGCTGAGAAGTGTTATGTCCCGATCTGAACCTAAACTGATGATTAGGGAGTATGTTGTTTGTATATATGAAGTTTAGGATTTTCGTTTTGATTACTTTTTCCAATACTTTTGCTAGATTATTTAGCAGACTAATAGGGCGATAGTTGGACGGATCATCGGGAGGTTTGCCATGCTTGTGTATAGGTATGACTTTTGCAATTTTCCATGCATTAGGGAAATACCGTAACTTGAGACAAGCGTTGATAATAAAGGTTAGGTATACGAGACCTTGACGAGGCAGAGCCTTTAGACAGATGTTCGGTATTCCGTCCAGTCCTGGTGCTTTATTAGAACGAGTGTGCCATATGTTTTTAACCTTCTTGGGTTGAACGTACCAGTCCGTCTCAAAAATAGGATGCGTAGTGTCTAGCTCCGAGATTGAGCATCTACTGCTGCTATTGTTGAGGGGTCACTAAGGTTGGCGGAAATTGTACTATTTGACGAAAATTTATCAACAAACAATTCGGCTTTTTCCGTGCTAGTAATAAATTTGTGCCCTTGGTTATTTAAAACTGGAATTGGTTTATGTTTATTTTTAATAATTTTCGTTATTTTCCAGAAGGGCTTTGAACATTTTTCCATGTCTTGAAGAAGCAAGCTCTATTTCCTATTTCGATGCTGTTCAATTAGTTGTTTAATGCAATGATTAAGTTCGTTTAATTTCTTTTTGTAAATCGGTAGTATGTAACGTACCCACCACCGTCGAACGATATTCCTTCGCTCAATCGTATCTAAGATATACGCCGATAATTTAACCTCTTTTATATGTGAAGGAAAACGAGGGACTGAGGCATCTATACCTTCCTTAATGGATTTGGTAAGTGTGTTTACCATATCGTCAACTTGCTCCGGAAAATGAATGGGAGCTCGCGAAAGTTTGGGGAGGTAGTCCTTCAATTTACGCCTGATTACGTTGAAATAAGAAATCCAATTCGCAACTTTAAAATTATAACCCCCCAAAAACTGTGTGGGGGCATTTATATTTAAATCAACAATAACAGGTAGATGATCAGAGGAAAGGTCATTTATTACAAGTGGTTGAGATAGTAGTTGTGGACAGTTAGTTAAAAAGATGTCAAGGACTGAGGGATTTGCTCTAGACTGACTCGGAATGTAAGTGGGGTCAGCAGGATACAATAAAACAAATAGGAAGTTGGATTCAATGTCATGTAAGATATTCCCCCAACTATTTGCCCGTAGATAGCCCCAGGCTTGATGCCTGCAATTTAGATCTCCAGCAATTATAAAATTACCCTGCAGTCGTGTTAGTTTCATTAAGTCAGCTCTTAACAGCCCCTTAGTTATATTCGATATACCGCCTGGAAAATATGCGCATACGAATTTAATAGAGAGCTCTCTATTAATTACAATCTCGACTCCAATGGTTTCGATAAGTTTAGTGTCAAGTTTAGATAATTGTTTGAACTTTAAGTTCTTTCTAATAACAACAGCTACTTCTCCACCTCTAGAACTTTGCCTATCTAGTCTATGGCAAGTGTAGTTTGCGTTTGAAAGCAAAATATTGGGGTTTAATCCAGTTTCCGTGAGTGAGGCAATATCAATCTTGTTGTTATCCATAAAACTGAAGAACTCAATAGCTTTTGACCTAATACCTCTAGAATTCCATGTAATTATCTTAATGGGTTCATGGGTCATTATTGCACAGATATTTTAATGCTTGTGATTACATTAAACTGTTCGTATTTATCTTTGCACAGTCTTAATTTGGAAGTAAGCTCAATAGTAAGCGTTTGGATTTCCTGCATTGAAAAAAGATTTGAATTATTATTATTGTTAGTATTTTGGTTACTATTAATTATGTTAGTGCTATTACTAAACCTAAGCGATGACCAGGATTTTGTATCTCTAGGCTGTTGCAAGTTGGGCCCTGTGACTAGCGGCGGAAAATCCTCTTGACGTGGTACATAACCTCGGTTGGAAGGAGAAGAAACTTTGGGTTTACGAGAAGAGAGTTTCTCGCGGAAGTCTATATAACTTCTTCGGCTAGGACAGCTAGGATCGGTTGACTTGTGTTTCCCGTGACAGTTGGCACATTTAGTTAAGTCTTGAGAGTCGCACTCAGATGTAGCATGACCTCCCGAGCAGTGTGCGCAAAAGGTTTTTACATGGCAATGCTTCGAGCCGTGGCCAAACATTTGGCAGTTATTTTCTTTGGGAGTCGCCTGTGGAAGTCCCATCTAACTACTGTCCTATTGATGACGCCAATTTTCGCCCGTAAATCCTTTAATGTTATTGATCCCCGTGCTAGGTAAATAATGAACATAGTGATGGATCCCAGATTAGTCTTTCTGGTGATTGGTTTAATGTCAAGCACTTTCAGCCCAGCCGCCGCCAGGCAAGCCTTCACTGCTTCCAGTTCCGTGATCACCAGGCCAGATAGCGTAACTTTAAACGGCAAGTCGTTTTTGAGACTATGAGTGTAGTACTCGCAGTTAGCAGTTTTCACCGCTGCGCATATTAACTCGTACGAAGCGATGGAATCTGAAATGATTTTAATTCCAATGGACATGCGTTTTATAACGTAGTCAACTATGCTTTTATCAGCTAAGAATTGATGAATGTGTTCACTGGTGCTCTTAATCACATTGATTGGCGGCGGTTTTGAATTTGAGTCTATATTGTGAGTATCACTCGAGCTTAGGCTTGCATCGTCAATGCATGGATCATCTGCATCATCAGTTAACGTTTGCAACGGAGCAAAGTAGTTAGATTTCTGGGAACCACTGGTATCACTACTAATGTTCTTGCGCGCTGCATGACCATTTTCACGCCGATTGATTTTTCGGGATTTAGCACTCATGGCGATGTTAAGTTTATTACTATTATTAGCACTTTCCAAAGGCAAATTAATGGACTCAGGAGAGTCCTCATCATCACTATACACAGTTCGTATGCGCTTTATTGTTCTGATTATATATAATATTGGTCTTTAGAGAAAGTTTTTAAATTCTGTAAAAGATTACACATCCGAACACTACGACTGACTAGCTTCGAATCATTTATTTCCATCAAAATTTGGCATAAATCACAAGAGAATTACAAAATTATACAATTAAATGAAGAAAGGAATTGAGTACCAGTTAAATTGATTGATTTTGGTAGTTCTAGTGATAATATATATACGAGGTCTGTTCAAAAAGTATCTCGAATTTTAAATTTCCGCGGGCTACGTATATTCGATTTTTTGTGGCGTTATGTTGGTACTCATGTCGCTCACTTATGCTGACAAGCTCGGCTATTTTGAATGTTCAGTTAATTTTTGACAGCTATTTTGCTGAGACGTGTTTTGTCTCGTCTTCAATTTGTGTCTATTCCAAAAAGAAACAAAAAAAAATATATATATATATGTGGGATTCGATACTCGGGGACCAGAATTAAAACTCGCGAATGTAAATTAAGAAAACATTTAATGATAAAAGATTAAGTACTAAAATACAAAATATCGTCAATGCGACTCGTAGCTCGTCTTTCTCACAACTGACTCCTCCTATGCCGTCGTAGTTAGACCTTTCCCCACTTTTTCCCTCAACGACTCAAGCTTCTCCAACATCCCGCTCGCGTCATCCGAATCGTCTCCCGTGAAACCGGCAAACTCCGAATCGGAATCCCACATTCGGCCATCCTGCGTATCATCCGCCTCGGATGATGAATAACCGTCGGCCAATGGCTTCATGTACTCAGCACAGGTAGTGGTTTGGCGAGGTCCCTCGTGAACACCTTCTCTGGCGACGTCGTAGGTATCGTTTCTCTTGGCCTTGGTAACTCGGTAAGGGCCAAGGAACTTCCTCTTGGTTTCGAGACTTGATCCAAGCTGCGTCCTCCTGATGGCGACAATGTCTCCAACGTCATACTCTCGTGCAGATTGAAGCTCTTCTTGTTCTCTTCTTGCATCTTCAGGATCTGACACTTGGCCTCTTCCCGGATACCATCTCTCCTCTCGTCAAAATCATTCACCAGCTCGTCGTTGATCAACTGGACAACTCTCAAGTCAACTTTATCGCGCATGCTGACACCCATCAGCAGCTCGAACGGAGGCCTGTTGATGCTCCTGTGGTACGTTGAGTTCATCGCTCTCTGGACCGCTTCCACGTTCCGGTACCACATTCCAGGTTCGTCCAGCGACAGCTTGGTAAGGATTGGAACCAAAACGGCGTTGATCCTTTCCACCTGTCCGTTTGCACGCGGCAGTCCAGTAGTAACCAGGTTGTGAGTGATGTTCTCGGCGGTGCAGTACTCCTTGAACTGGTTTGAGGTAAAGGCTGGGCCCCTGTCGGACACAATTCGAGCCGGATTACCAAAAACGTTCTTTTGCACCTCCAGCTTGTCAATCACCTCCTTTGTCGTCGTGGTTTTGGTGGGATAGAGCCACACAAACTTTGTGAAACTGTATATAACGGAAAAATGTGTTGGTACCCCTTACTCGTTGGTTTCAGGGGCCCGACGTGATCAACATGGTACGTGTGAAGAGGTGTGTCTTCCTTGAGAAGCGGATGTAGTATTCCCTCTTGCTTTCCCCGCTTTCGGTTGACCAACAGACATCGGATACAGCTGGATATCACACCTTCTTTGCTTCTGGAATATAGTACTCCTGGTTCAGCTCTTCCTTGGTTCGTTCTGTGGTATAATGTCCTTTCTCATGCGCACTCTTGACCACCTCATATTGCATCAAACGCGGCACCACCAACGTCTCTCGTCCATCCTGGAACTTGAAAAGGATCTCGCCTCGAAGAACAAAATCCTTGTAGGGCCCGTGTTGCAGATGCTCTCTGATCGCGTTCAGCCCTTCGTCAGCCTTTTGCGCCTTCCGAATCCTCGACACCAACCCATCTTCAATTCCATACAGCACGTCAGCACACGGATGTCGGCTCAGAGCGTCTGCATGTGGAATTTTGGCACCAGCTCGATGTTCAATGGTGTAGTTGAACTCCTCCATGGTCATGGCCCATCTAGCAACCCTGGGAGCAAGGTCTTTCTTGTCCATTGTTTTCTGCAGTGCTGAGCAGTCGGTGACTATCTTGAATGGTATCCCAAGCAAATAGACACGGAACTTCTTCAGGGCAACAACCACGGCGAGCATCTCCAACTCGTAGCTATAGTATTTCTCTTCTTCTCGTTTCGTCTTTTTGCTCATGTAGTGCCCGGGATGGAGCCGGCCGTCGTCTGGAAGTCGCTGCAGTAACACTGCTCCGTACCCATGCATGCTGGCGTCTGTGTGGAGTTCCGTCTCGAATCCAGGATTGTAAATGATCAAAACTGGATTCTCCATCAACAGATTCCTGAGTTGGACAAACGCAATCCTCTGGTCCCGTCCAAAACAAAACTTGGCGTCGCCCTTCAGCAGATCACTCAGAGGCTTGGCGATCTTGGCGTATCCTGGCATGAACTTCCGGAAATATCCTGTCAGCCCCAAGAAACTAAGGACATCTCCCAAGGACTTCGGCTCAGGATAACGCTGCACAGCTTCGACTTTTCTCGGCGAGGGGGAAATCTTTCCGTCCTCGACGATGTGGCCCAGAAACTCGATCCTTCTCTTCAGGAACTGACACTTCTGGAACTTGATTTCCAGTCCGAACTCTCGTGCAACTTCGAAGACCAGCTTCAGCCTGTGCATTGCTTCTTCCTTGTCCCGTGCTGGAATCACCAGGTCGTCCATGTAGACGAAAACGATGCCCTCTCGTTTAAGCTTCCAGAATACGGTATTGATGTACCTCTGGAACACTGCTGGAGAGTTACACATTCCGAATGGGACTTTCAGGAACTGAAAGTGTCCTCCCTGGATGACAAACGCTGTAAACTTCCTGCTCTTTGGGTTGACACTGACGTGGAAGAATCCGTTCTTTAGATCCAGCGTACTGAACACGCGGGCGTCGCAGAGTTTGTCCAGGACATATTCAATCAAAGGCAGTGGGTACCGGTCCTTGACCACATTCTTGTTCAACCGCCTGTAGTCTATGCAGACTCTCGGCGTCCCACCCTTCTTCTTTGTCACCACTACCTGACTGGCGTACTCCGAAACACTTGGCTCGATGATTCCCTCTTCCAACCGCTGCTGCACCTGGTTGTTCACGATCTCTTTCTCTACTGGCGCCAAACGTCTGGGTCCACTGAAAATTGGTTTCTCGTCCTGCATGATGATATTCATCTGAACTTCTGCGTCCTTCTTTTTCTCTAGGTGGTAATTGCTCACCATGTCCTTGATCTCATCTCGCATCTTCTCCGTAGCTGTAGCACCGATGTCCAACTCTCCTTCCTGGTAAGCCTCAATCCTCATGAACATCATTTCGGGTCTCATTTTGGTCACTTTAATGCCGTTCCTATTCATGTACACCGCAGAAACCACGTAAACGTCAATTTGGAAAATGTCGTCGTCTATTTTGACTGGAGCGTCAAAATATCCTCTCGGTGAGACATAGTTCTTTCCAAAACCGGTCAGAACAATGCCAGTATCCTTCAGAGCAGGGCAACCCATCTCGGCATAGACGTCATCTCGTAGAAGATTCAGCTGGCATCCCGTGTCCAACAAAGCATCCACCTTCTTTCCTTTTATTATCACTTCTTTCATCTTGAGACCGGTTGGAGTCCTGGTGGCCAGGAGAACAGGTGAATCTTTCGCTTCTTTCTCCGGGCACTTTACAGCAATGTGCCCAAATTTGTTGCAGCGAAAACACTTTCGTCCTTGATCCTTCAATGGGCAGTTAGCTGACTTGTGTCCATCAGTGCCGCCACAGTTGAAACACCTTTTGTCTGAGGCACTTCCTGCAGTTGAGCCGTGGCTCCTCGGATTTGCCTCCTTCTGGTTGGTTTCGGTGCTCCCCTTGCCATGATTCGTCGGTTTCTCGTTCTTGAATTGCTTCTGGTAACTTCTTTCAAAGGCAGCTTCGTATTGGCGAAGCTTCTCTTTGAACTCCTTGATTCCACGTGCTCCATACAGAAGTAGTTTGGTTCCTGAGTTGTCGTAAATCCCGTCGATGACATACTGGATTAACGACGTGTCGTCTATATCACTCCGGCTAGCAATCTCGCGCATCACCCAAAAGTACTCCTGCAAAGACTCCTCCTTCTTCTTTTTTCGTTGGCTTAGCAGGCGATGGATCTCAGCAGCATTTGTCGGGACGTCAAACTCTCCTTCAAGTGCCCTTTTTAATTTCTTCCATGACGCGATGCCCTTTTCTCCTTGGATGAATAACTTGGCAAGACCGGACAACGATTTCTTTGCAAAAATAAATTTCTGCATGTCATCCCACCTCATCAGGGTGGATGTCTCTTCGAAATCCTCGATCCATTTTCGCACTGGGTATCCCTCGCTGCCGTCAAACGATCGTATCGAGCCCTCCAAATCACGAAAAGTCAATGCAAACCTGTGTGGTCTCATCGCGCCCCCATCGTCTCGCCCTGGCATTTCCTCGTTGTCATCTTCTTCGTTGTCGCTTTCTTTTACCTATACTTTTTTCTTCCCTTTTTTGTCTGCGGTCACAATTGTTTTGTTTTTTTCCTCCTCGTCGCTGCTGTCCTCGTCCTCTTCTTCCTCAGCTAACTTCTCAAGGTCCATCAAGCTTTCACAAACCAGCATCGCCAGATTCTCAGGTGTATCATCACAATCTAACCTCAAAATGTCACAGATTATGATCAACTGAGCACCGGAAAATTCCTTCTTCATCCACTCAAGTTTGTTTTTATATTCCGTAGAATCAACAGCAAAAGAGAAACCGTTGAAATCTCGAATGCGTGATCGAGTCTCACGGTCTCTAGTCTCTTTTCCGAAAAGTAATTTGTGGAATAACCTGATTTTTTGAGTTGCTGCGGACCCGATGTTTTTGTTGATTTTTTGAATTTCTCCTAGCGTCGTCATATTGCGTCGTCCTTTTTTTTTGCACTCACTCAATCCAATATGGCGCGTGAAATCCAATATGGCGTCTTCTTCTTTGTTTCGTCGTCGTCTTTAACAAAAATCCTCGTGGTATGTTTTTTCAGCAATCCAACCTCGTCTTGATTGGTGGAATCGCTGAGCGTCGTTACAATCTCCAGGGTTCTTGTCGTTCGAATCGTCGTGGAACTTCTTCGTCTATTTTGTCGTCAAATTTCTTTATCCTTTCTTCATCGTCGAGTATTGACTCCCACCGACGTGGTTTTCTTTTTTTCTTCAAATCCCGGTTGAGCCCCCAAATGTGGGATTCGATACTCGGGGACCAGAAATAAAAACTCGCGAATGTAAATTAAGAAAACATTTAATGATAAAAGATTAAGAACTAAAATACAAAATATCGTCAATGCGACTCGTAGCTCGTCTTTCTCACAACTGACTCCTCCTATCCCGTCGTAGTTAGACCTTTCCCTACTTTTTCCCTCAACGCCTCAAGCTTCTCCAACATCCTGCGCGCGTCATCCGAATCGTCTCCCGTGAAACCGGCAGACTCCGAATCGGAATCCAACATATATATATACATATATACTGTTAAACAGAAAAAAACATTGCACAGACAATCAAATTGCAGTAATAAGGAAAATAATATAAGGACCATGAAAGAATAATGGTTGAAAATTTATTTGGAAGGTTGTTTTATGTCATTTATTTATGAAAAACAATTTCGGTCAAATGACCACCACGGCTGACTCGGCAGCCCACCCAATTTTTGAGTACATGTTCGATTGTTTCGGGTCTTATGTCACCAATAGCAGCTTGAATATTGTACTTGAGGAATGAATTGTTTCCGGTTTGTTGGCGTAACATTTATCTTTTACCGCTCCCTAAAGATAATAATCCAACGACGTCAAATCGCAGCTTCTTGCCGGCCAAATCACATCACCATTTTTGCTAATTATGCGATTTCCGAAGATAGGGCGCCAAAGATCGGTTACAGCGGCTCCGTCCTCATTTTAGAAGAAAAATGGGCCGATGATGCCGCCGGACCAAAATCTGTACCAAACAGTCACTCGTTGTAGGTGCATTGACTTTTCCACGTGCGTGATCTGTGCTCCAGATGCGACAGTTTTGCTTATTATCATAACCACCGAGATGAAAATGGGCCTCATCCGAAAAGATCATTTTTCGTTAAAATTCGCCATCTTCAGCCAAACGATCTTCCGCCCAATTTTCGAACCGTAGATGGTTCGGATGGTCAACCGGCTTTAGCTGCTGTACCAATTAAACTTTATGGTATATGGCAAGGTCTTTACGCAAAATTCACATCCAAGAAGTCCGTGTAATGTCCAATTGTTTAGAACAATGACGAGTTGATGTTAATGGTTGCTCACGCACACTTTGAGCAACAGTAGCAATGTCTTCGATTGAGCTCATCGGACGAATACGTGCACGGGTTGATTTATTTCCCAACATTCCAGTTTCAAGAGCTCGCTTCACGAATGGATCCACAAATTGAGTTTTTGGAAGTTTTTTTTCACAAATTTTCACAGTTTGAATAAAAGACTAATAAGTTTTTAATGCTTCCCAACTTTCTTCAATCGAATACCGTCCCATTTCATAAATGTCAAACCTTAAACTAAATTTCTGTCAAGGCGAGAATGACATATAATGACAACTGAACTTTAAATTACCGGTAGTTCAAATTCGAAACACTAGATGGACCACCCTTTACTTAAGTAAAGGTTTTATAAACTAGACTAAAGGTGAAAAATTAAAAGGGATTGCAAAAAAATAAAGCGAAAAACGGCAGATAATTAATGATGCAAATATAAACCAAAACCAACTTCGACTTTCAACAGCTGTGATTTTTTTTTAGGGATTCTCCTCTAAAAACCAATCACCGGGCACGTGCAGGGGTTCCATCCAGTTCGCCCTATTCCCGTACCTTTTTTTTTATCCTGAGCGCGAGGCTTTTTTCATTGTTGTTGGTGGTCCATTCTGACGGCATAGTGCACCCCCCCCCCCCCCCCCCCCCCAACCCTACTTCATCCAATGTGTTAGCTCTTGCGGCCGCGAATCCCAATCCAAGCTGAAACCAAGCATCTTCTAGACTCCTACGCAACAAGGCATAGTAGACCCAAAATATGTACGTGAATATTTTATGAAAGAAGATATTGCCTGAATATTGCTGTGAAATTAGTAAAATGTTACTTATGTATTATACATACTAATTGTTTCATTAAGCAAACATTCTTAAATTACGAAGGTTGTAAACAACTAATAGTTTGTTAAAATTTCAGTGGTATCGATCTTTTACACACCCCTATGGAATCTACTACTTGCTCCTCTTTGAATTCTTTAAATATATAAATTGTAGATTGTGAATTGTTTCCACTAAGATCCCTCTAATACCAAGCTTCAACCTTAGTATAGTTGCTTCGTTAAAGATGTCTAATAGATCTCTTTCAGTAAATTTGCTAAAAATAAAGTTTTTCTAACGAATCTACATTTTACTGAATATAGTGAAATATTCGCTGAGATGAAATTTGGTTGAAAGGACGAATAAAACCTGTTTTTTGCCCATCGGTATGTCAATGTGATATTTTTTGTAGTCTCGCTTTACAAACAAAAATATGAAAACTTACTTAAAAAAAGTAAACAATTACTGTATTTTAGGACGAAATTAATATATCAATCCAAGAGCGAGTTAGCTTCGCGCAATCGGGGTTCCGTACCATAGCTTTATCAAAGTACAATCAGCCGACCGAATATAACTAATTTTTTTAATGTAAAATTTATTTTTTCCATTTTAAGGAAAAATTTTATTCAAAACAAAATAATTATTTCCGGGGCATCCGTAGGGGGTCTTATGCCCATGAATGTATGTGCACATAGTGGAAGAAAGATCGATTTTTTTGTATTCTAGTAGTAGCTTATTTGGAGTTTTTTCATTAATTCATATGTGATCGATTTTTTTAGAGATCAAGAAAGACTATTAATACTTGAAAATATTAGTCTCTTGAGGCAAATTATATACAAACTCTGTTTGTATATATGTAAAACAATAAATGAAATTAATTAATTTAAAGGAATATAAATTGAAATATTATTTGTCCCTTTAAATTTCTCAAAATAGCGCATGGAGTAGCTTCATTGTGCTTCTCAGAATATTTTTTTGCATACAGCCCCGGACACAAGCACATAACCGTAGTTCACTGTATGATCAAATTTCAACACATTGAAACAGATAAATGCAAGAGTGACCATGTAAAAGTTCGTGGTGTCAGGAGGAATCATCTTATAAGTTAAAACATTCTTTTTTTCTTCAAAAACTATTAGACTAACGAAAAGAACTGTAGCTTTCCTGTATTCTTTAGCTCAATACCTACTAAAATTGAAAATATCGAAATTTCGGCTTAGATAACCTAGCAGTTCAAGGATGCAACGGTATTTTTTCATACATTTTGGGCTAACGAAGCCACCGAAACTTTTGGAAAGTGTTATTAGTATCCTCAAATGTAGACCTTTCCAACGATACCTCACAAGATACAAAACGTAATACATTTTTTCGGGAGATCCACTCACTCCATTAAAACTTAAAAAAAAATATTTTATGATTTTCTATTTTCGAAATGTGTCCGTGTCACAAAAACCTAACACCCTGTCAAATTTTAAATTCCTATGTTATGTTGTTTTCGAGAAAAGGTCTGTAACAGAGAGAGGACGGACGCACGAGGATCCTAAAAAAGTTCCGCTGACTCCAGTACAATACCCTGAAAAAACAATCAGACCTTGATAAGTGGAATTTTTGTTCATTCTTTTTATGGGGTCGAAAAACAGGCCTTATCCGAACTTATTCTTTGTATGTATTTATCAAAGAAATAAATACCAAAACAAAAAAATATCTGGGAATATTGTCTTCATAAGAGCCTTTTTTATTCAAAATTAAAGATATTGGGGTCATAATACAAATCCTTGGCGTCATTAGTCTCACATCTATACTTTTTTCTAGATTTTACCCTTTCTGTAAATCTTATCTTTATAATAATTAGTATTTATTTCTATGGATTCCAAGTGCTCCAGCACATCGCTTACCATAAACACATCGTCTTCGCCAACTGAGTCGTATTTATTTGCCGGCCATGATGTATTGTTTCGTGCCATACCTGCAACAAAAAGAAGACATTTTGATCTTAAGCAGCTCCCGCTTGCATGCCAACGCAATTCGAGTGCTGACGTTGTCGAGGATTCACTCAATCAAAAGTTTTCGAACTAACACATAATTTCGATAAAATTCGTTTTTTTTCTTATTTTCAATTAACTTACCAACAGTTCCAATTATGAAGCAAACAAAGAAGAGCATATGATGTTAGATTTGAAAAAGTAAATTTGGAAAATTACATTAAAAGCCGGAAACTAAAAAAATAAGCGTGTATTTTTGTATGGAATTATTTTCAACGGTGTTTGTATTCTATTTCCAATAAGATCTTAATGGACAATTCTTTATGGGAGTGAAAAATCGATCAAGACAGATCTTTACTCTGTGAAAATTCGGAATTCAAGATGGTGACCTTTCATAGTTTATGCTTCAACACATTTCAATGAAATTGGGTATACGGGAATTTTTCGGGAATGATAAACCGATCTAGATAGGTCTTATCTCCTGGAAAACCTGGAATGATGACAATCTATCAAGTACAAAGCCACTGTCAAAAATTATAAATTGCTGATGGTGAATAATGACAATCAAACTCCTGAAACATAAAAAAGCACTGCTCACCCCATACAAAATGCCTGTGTATATAAAGATGATGCACTTTTTGTTCCCTCTTGCTTACACGAGAGAAAGAACAAAACGGTCGGTTATTTGTTCGTAATCATTATTTTATTTTTATATTTAGATCTATGCAACACAACGACATGGAATAGACCCCAAAAATCTACTATTCTAATGTCCTTTCGAGAAACATCAACAATTTTGACCTACCACTGCAGGTACACTCTCTTTCGAAACTGGACTACGATACATGTTAATAACCTCTCTCTAATACCCTGTTTAAGATATATTGTGGCCATCCTCTCTAGTGTTAGCAGTACTAGAATAAATTTCATCTTGCATAGTTCCACATAAGAAAAAGTCCGCGCTAGTGCTGCATCATGTTGGCAAAACATTGACCTTATATTATCTAGAGAGATGTCTTCAAGTAGATCTGACAGTGTATTCCACAAGGACTTCGCATAAATTTGTCTATTAAGCACTTGTGGCAAAATGAATGGGCCTATTATATGGTTACCGGTGATACCAGACAAACATTGCCATTGAATTTACACTGAAATAATGTCACCCTTGCCTATTTAGGTTAATGTCCGACCAGGTATGAAGATTGTGGAAGCTTGTAATACCATCCTTAGTGAATTGCGATTCATCCGTCCATAGAATTCAGTCTTGAAACAAGTGTTATCTATGTCACATTCCAGAAGGCCAGTTCCTTCCTTCCTTAATATTTAAAGTTACACTTCTAGTTTTCCTAAATCTTTGGAAAGTCTAAGAAAATATTCCTCTTTGGGTACACGTAGATTAGGGATTTCCTTTGGTATCCTCGGGAAGCTTCTCTTTCGTTTCCGTCTATTACACCGTAAATATAAATTATATCGGCCTATTTCGGAAAAATTAATTCGGGCATTTTTAATTATTTCAGCTTAAGAGCTTAAGACCCATACTCATCCATTGGTTTTTCAACTTTGATCGGTATTCTTTCTGAATAACCCTATTTTATAGCAAAATTTCCATAAGGTATTAGTAACAGAGCATTAAGATAATTCAGTACGAAAACTTGCTAATATAGGCTAATAACTACAATAAAATAAATTTCACTAACATTTTTATGACTTATCTGCATCAAAATTAAGTAACTGCGTACGCTAAATAAACATTTCCGGTTTTTTTTTATAAATTTTGTCTGCTTTACAAACTGTCAAATTATATGACAATAAAACTATAAGATACCAGTCAGGATTTCCTATCTGTATTTTACCTGAACTTTAACTGTAACTTTTAGGAAAGGTAATAAGGTGGGCAATTTAATAAAAATAAAAATAAGTGATTTAATTAATTTAATTTAATAATTTATTAATTTAATTAATAAAAAATATTTTTTCACATTTAAATGTGCGTGTGGGTACCAACAGTGGCAGGTGGTAGGTCAACATTGTTTACATTTTTAGAAGGGATATTGGAATAGTAAATTGTTGGCATAAGTTCGATGCCACTGTGTTGGGTAGATCAAAAGAGAAAAATAAAATAATGATGTGCCCCTGAACATATAATTTTTTGTTTACTAGGCCAGATCTCTCATCCCACTTATTTTGGGTATGCACTGTATGAAATATTCTGTCTCGGCCAGTTTAAAACACTCGCTTTTTTCAAAAATTATCTATGGTACTATAAAAGCCATTGATCAACTGCGATGTTCAGTTAGTTCCAAACGTCAGTATTAAATGAGCGCAAATAAAAAGAAGAAGGGTTGGATTTCCGATTTTACTTCGAATTTATTTAAGACATTGTATGCAATCAAGTAACATGGGTACAAATTAAGGCAAGTGTTTCGAGTTAACCTCAATTTAAAGTTTGTTTATGCAACTGGCTGAGTAACATTGCTGTTCATCACTGCTATTAACCACGGATTTAGTTCCAAGTTTCCATAATCTAAATGTGTTTGTCTCTTCTGTGTATCCAAAAAGCACATATATGTACATTACTGTTTGGTTCCCAGTTTTCCCTTTTTATTTAAGACGAAACATATCGCCTCAATTTGTTGTTAATATTCAGTTAGAATTGTACGGGCCCCATATCTTCTCCAGCGTTGTACTGATTGCGAATGAATGCCACTATGTAAAAGGGTTCAGCCTACAGGAATTTAGGAAGTTCAGCCTACAGGAAATTGGGTAGATCAGCCTCGATTTTGATGCGCCTTGCCATTTAAGCCAGTGTGCGGTTGTAAATTTTTTCAGAATTAGATGGGGTCGTAATATCGTGCTTTATTCCATGGAATTGTAAGAAACTTTAAAGTGTTGCTGCAAAACTCAGTACATTATTAGTTATAATTGTCTTAACTTTTTTTCAATTTTTCTTCAAGTCGTTAAAAAACTAAATTTTTCAAATACCTAACTTTTGCGTTTCACAAAATACACAGACATTTTTCGTCAATAAATGCAATGAATTCCAATGATCCTTCAGTTTTTCTGTTTTCGTTTTGCGAGTTCTACCTTTTTATTAAAAATTATTCCTAATAAATCGCCTTGCAATCCCAATAGGCGGCCTTGCTGACTGAGATTGAGGCATTCAACTTAGGCACACATAGAGTATCGTAAAGTTTAACAACAAACAGATCTTAATTGTTTTCCCCAAAATAGTTTAAACGTTGCAATACGTGTGCGTGAATTTTGATGAGCTGGTCTTTGGCTAGCTTCAAATAACTGTCAAATGAACGAGGCGTCAGTCTCAGGAGTATATAGACTAACTTTTTCCACACACATGTGCGACGTTGCTCCGCTGCCCAGGCATCATAATCATAACTTAATCCGCTTTCACCACGTCGTAAACCGTTGCAACAAACTTCTTGCTCTAAATTCACATTCATTTGCACTTTCGTCTGCTCCTTGCTTTCTGTCTGTCGGACATACACTCGGATCTACAATTTTTTGCTACATTTCCTACAATTACCATATATGGGAAATAATTGATTTTTTAGGGTTCCGACCAAAGTTAGCGAAACACTCACAAAAACGCTCAAATATCCATCCGTCTGTCCGTATGTCAAATGAAAGGTTTAATTTCAAAGATTCCAAAGATTTTTAAAATTTATGGTGAATAAAGATATAGCCCAAAATACAGGAAAAGACACCGTCCGATTCTCTTGACTTTCTAGACTCCTAAAGGTCAAAATTTTAAAATTCTCAGCGTTACCAGGAAACCTCTTTTGTGAGTCTAATAGTTCTTGAAAAAAAATTTAGTTTTTTAAATTTAAAAGATCGCTCTTGCGTCCGTCTATTTGGTCTCTTTGAATATTATTGAAATGTTGCATTATAGTAGAGTTTTTCCTTTAGTGTGCGCATTTGGGGCTATATGAAAAAGAAGAATACCCCTCCAATTTCAGTTTCAAAAGAAAAACAATATAAGATTTGTATTCCTTCAAAAGAATTAATTTCCTTCGTTAAACTCCCCAGGATAATTATCGCTCAGCTTTATTCCCAACTCCATCAACCTTGAAGATTGCTTTAAATTCGCATACCTGCTCCTGTATGTTTTAGCGTGAACTCATACGCATATTTATTAGTTTCCCAAATTCCTCAATCTTTTTTAGCAATCCCTTCTAGTCGTAGGTTTCCTTTAGGAAATTTCGAATTTCGTTGGAAGATTTCATTATAGCTGGCTGCTGTTATCGCACCTTTGATTCTTTTTATGGGACCACCAAATTCTCTGTATTTTTCGGTGTAGTCCAAAGTGCACCGGAAAAACAGTGAATTTTTGCGACTCTATAAAAAACAAAAACGTTAACCCGTTAACCTCGTGATCTCCTAGCGCACTTGTAACCATCTAAGATTTGCAAGTTAAACTTGCACTCATCTGAGAAAAGAAACGTACGCCATTTTTGTAAAGTTCAGTCTTTTTGTTTTCTTGCGAAATCTGAGAGATGAGGTGTCTTTAAGGTGGCTTGTAAGCATTGTATCCATCCTTTTATTGTTGCTAAGTTTACGTTTTTAGATATTTCTTTTATTTTCATTTCTTGATTCATTCCATGAATATAATAGTTCATAACGTTTTATTTTTGACTAGTATTGATTAGTATTAATTTAACTTTTGTTGTTTTTTTTTATTTCGCACAATTTATAATTTCACAATTCATAGGTAACCTTCTCAACTTAAGTGGAAATTGTTTTCTTGTAATGATGAGAACTATACTTATTCCGCAGTGTCAAATCTTTTGAGTTGCGATATAAAGGGTGGTCCATCTAGTTTTTGGAATTTGAACTACCGGTAATTTGAAGTTTAGTTGATTATATGTCATTCTCGACTTGACAGAAATTTAGTTTAACATTTACAAAATGGAACGGTATTCGCTTGAAGAAAGTTGTTGTTAAAAACTTATTTCAAAAGTATCTTCTACTCAAACTGTGAGAAATTTGAAAAAAAAAATTGACAAAAAATTCCAAAAACCCAATTTGTGGATCAATTCGTGAAGCGAGCTTGTGAAACTGGAATGTTGGTGGATAAACCAACCTGTGTACGTATTTGTCCGGTGTGCTCAATCGAAAGCCTTGCTGTTGTTGCTCAAAGTGTGCGTGATGAGTTTCGATATCAAGAACTCGTCTAACGTGATCCGGTACCGTTCGCCAGTAATGGTTGCCGTATTACCATTGTCGTCTTCATAAAAGTATGACCCAATTACATGTTCTGAGTAAACAGCGCACCATACGGTAACTTTTTGTGAATAAAGTGGTGTCTCATGGAGAACACGAGGATTGCCCAAAACCGGGTATTTTGTTTATTTATAAGTTCAGAGAGGTGGAAATTGGCCTCGTCACTCATCATCAATTTCTCGAAAAAATCAGGGTTGATTGGCAGCAGCTAGTGAACTATCTGAATTTTGTATGTAAACATCTTCAAATCTTTGATCTAAATTATTTGAAGAAACCACCGAAAATGGCTCCTCCTTCTCCTTCTTGACACTATCCCTCACAAGTTAAATGCTCTCAAAAAACGCATTTGTTCGAGGTCGTCCAGGTGATTTCCAATCTCGAGTTGATCCAATCAACGCCACACGGTTCGGATATTTGTACCAAAATTCACGTTAAGTTAAATTAAATGACGAATTATTTCGCAAAAACATTGAAACAATTATTCCGCGTTCTGGTAGCGTACACCTCTCCATTGTGCAACATAATAAATTTCGTGACTGTCATCTGTCAAATGTAAAATTAACTAATGACATTAACCGCATAATTAAACAATTGCGTCTTGCAATAGGGTGATACTTTTTGCACCATTTTGTATGACCCAATAATAATAATAAGGGTGGAAAGAAATTGTCCAAACCTCCAATATTTATTTAAATGGTATTTTTTTTTGTTTAATTATCCAAAGGAAATTTTCGTTTTCAAAGCCGAGAAACTAGTTTATGTACAAAGCCTGTTATAAGCATACAGCAATTTTAACTAACCTTCTCAAATTATAGCAATGACTGATTTATTTTTCTTCAAAGCAATACAATAAAAACCTACTAGAACTACTCTAAAGCCATGCCTAAAAAATTTATACCATATAAAGCAATTGTTTATCATTTTATATGAAAAAATAAGTAATGGAAGAAATACAAAGACGTCCTGAACAAGTGATCTACAGTACCTGATCATTGAATTATACTCAAACCTTAAATTTGTGAAAAAGAAGCAATATAAAGTAAATACACTTAAAAGAGTATAAAATTTTTATTGGAAACAATACATTACAGTTACATTCATAAATAAAAAGTGCAGAATGAGTCCATTAGAAGGGTTTTCTCACATAATTAATATTTTGTCCATCCCCCTTTGGCTTTTAACAATTCATTTATGCGAAGTGGCATGCTTTCTATACCTGCTATCGCCGTTCTTTTTACCTCCTCATCGTTCAGCCATATATTTCTAATATGCTCTATAAGCTCTTGTTTTTTTTAATGTTCTTTTCCGAAACTTTCCTTTTTAGCACGCTCCAGACATTTTCAATAATCCCAATAGGCGGCCTTGCTGACTGAGATTGAGGCATTCAACTTAGGCACACATAGAGTATCGTAAAGTTTAACAACAAACAGATCTTAATTGTTTTCCCCAAAATAGTTTAAACGTTGCAATACGTGTGCGTGAATTTTGATGAGCTGGTCTTTGGCTAGCTTCAAATAACTGTCAAATGAACGAGGCGTCAGTCTCAGGAGTATATAGACTAACTTTTTCCACACACATGTGCGACGTTGCTCCGCTGCCCAGGCATCATAATCATAACTTAATCCGCTTTCACCACGTCGTAAACCGTTGCAACAAACTTCTTGCTCTAAATTCACATTCATTTGCACTTTCGTCTGCTCCTTGCTTTCTGTCTGTCGGACATACACTCGGATCTACAATTTTTTGCTACATTTCCTACAATTACCATATATGGGAAATAATTGATTTTTTAGGGTTCCGACCAAAGTTAGCGAAACACTCACAAAAACGCTCAAATATCCATCCGTCTGTCCGTATGTCAAATGAAAGGTTTAATTTCAAAGATTCCAAAGATTTTTAAAATTTATGGTGAATAAAGATATAGCCCAAAATACAGGAAAAGACACCGTCCGATTCTCTTGACTTTCTAGACTCCTAAAGGTCAAAATTTTAAAATTCTCAGCGTTACCAGGAAACCTCTTTTGTGAGTCTAATAGTTCTTGAAAAAAAATTTAGTTTTTTAAATTTAAAAGATCGCTCTTGCGTCCGTCTATTTGGTCTCTTTGAATATTATTGAAATGTTGCATTATAGTAGAGTTTTTCCTTTAGTGTGCGCATTTGGGGCTATATGAAAAAGAAGAATACCCCTCCAATTTCAGTTTCAAAAGAAAAACAATATAAGATTTGTATTCCTTCAAAAGAATTAATTTCCTTCGTTAAACTCCCCAGGATAATTATCGCTCAGCTTTATTCCCAACTCCATCAACCTTGAAGATTGCTTTAAATTCGCATACCTGCTCCTGTATGTTTTAGCGTGAACTCATACGCATATTTATTAGTTTCCCAAATTCCTCAATCTTTTTTAGCAATCCCTTCTAGTCGTAGGTTTCCTTTAGGAAATTTCGAATTTCGTTGGAAGATTTCATTATAGCTGGCTGCTGTTATCGCACCTTTGATTCTTTTTATGGGACCACCAAATTCTCTGTATTTTTCGGTGTAGTCCAAAGTGCACCGGAAAAACAGTGAATTTTTGCGACTCTATAAAAAACAAAAACGTTAACCCGTTAACCTCGTGATCTCCTAGCGCACTTGTAACCATCTAAGATTTGCAAGTTAAACTTGCACTCATCTGAGAAAAGAAACGTACGCCATTTTTGTAAAGTTCAGTCTTTTTGTTTTCTTGCGAAATCTGAGAGATGAGGTGTCTTTAAGGTGGCTTGTAAGCATTGTATCCATCCTTTTATTGTTGCTAAGTTTACGTTTTTAGATATTTCTTTTATTTTCATTTCTTGATTCATTCCATGAATATAATAGTTCATAACGTTTTATTTTTGACTAGTATTGATTAGTATTAATTTAACTTTTGTTGTTTTTTTTTATTTCGCACAATTTATAATTTCACAATTCATAGGTAACCTTCTCAACTTAAGTGGAAATTGTTTTCTTGTAATGATGAGAACTATACTTATTCCGCAGTGTCAAATCTTTTGAGTTGCGATATAAAGGGTGGTCCATCTAGTTTTTGGAATTTGAACTACCGGTAATTTGAAGTTTAGTTGATTATATGTCATTCTCGACTTGACAGAAATTTAGTTTAACATTTACAAAATGGAACGGTATTCGCTTGAAGAAAGTTGTTGTTAAAAACTTATTTCAAAAGTATCTTCTACTCAAACTGTGAGAAATTTGAAAAAAAAAATTGACAAAAAATTCCAAAAACCCAATTTGTGGATCAATTCGTGAAGCGAGCTTGTGAAACTGGAATGTTGGTGGATAAACCAACCTGTGTACGTATTTGTCCGGTGTGCTCAATCGAAAGCCTTGCTGTTGTTGCTCAAAGTGTGCGTGATGAGTTTCGATATCAAGAACTCGTCTAACGTGATCCGGTACCGTTCGCCAGTAATGGTTGCCGTATTACCATTGTCGTCTTCATAAAAGTATGACCCAATTACATGTTCTGAGTAAACAGCGCACCATACGGTAACTTTTTGTGAATAAAGTGGTGTCTCATGGAGAACACGAGGATTGCCCAAAACCGGGTATTTTGTTTATTTATAAGTTCAGAGAGGTGGAAATTGGCCTCGTCACTCATCATCAATTTCTCGAAAAAATCAGGGTTGATTGGCAGCAGCTAGTGAACTATCTGAATTTTGTATGTAAACATCTTCAAATCTTTGATCTAAATTATTTGAAGAAACCACCGAAAATGGCTCCTCCTTCTCCTTCTTGACACTATCCCTCACAAGTTAAATGCTCTCAAAAAACGCATTTGTTCGAGGTCGTCCAGGTGATTTCCAATCTCGAGTTGATCCAATCAACGCCACACGGTTCGGATATTTGTACCAAAATTCACGTTAAGTTAAATTAAATGACGAATTATTTCGCAAAAACATTGAAACAATTATTCCGCGTTCTGGTAGCGTACACCTCTCCATTGTGCAACATAATAAATTTCGTGACTGTCATCTGTCAAATGTAAAATTAACTAATGACATTAACCGCATAATTAAACAATTGCGTCTTGCAATAGGGTGATACTTTTTGCACCATTTTGTATGACCCAATAATAATAATAAGGGTGGAAAGAAATTGTCCAAACCTCCAATATTTATTTAAATGGTATTTTTTTTTGTTTAATTATCCAAAGGAAATTTTCGTTTTCAAAGCCGAGAAACTAGTTTATGTACAAAGCCTGTTATAAGCATACAGCAATTTTAACTAACCTTCTCAAATTATAGCAATGACTGATTTATTTTTCTTCAAAGCAATACAATAAAAACCTACTAGAACTACTCTAAAGCCATGCCTAAAAAATTTATACCATATAAAGCAATTGTTTATCATTTTATATGAAAAAATAAGTAATGGAAGAAATGCAAAGACGTCCTGAACAAGTGATCTACAGTACCTGATCATTGAATTATACTCAAACCTTAAATTTGTGAAAAAGAAGCAATATAAAGTAAATACACTTAAAAGAGTATAAAATTTTTATTGGAAACAATACATTACAGTTACATTCATAAATAAAAAGTGCAGAATGAGTCCATTAGAAGGGTTTTCTCACATAATTAATATTTTGTCCATCCCCCTTTGGCTTTTAACAATTCATTTATGCGAAGTGGCATGCTTTCTATACCTGCTATCGCTGTTCTTTTTACCTCCTCATCGTTCAGCCATATATTTCTAATATGCTCTATAAGCTCTTGTTTTTTTTAATGTTCTTTTCCGAAACTTTCCTTTTTAGCACGCTCCAGACATTTTCAATAATCCCAATAGGCGGCCTTGCTGACTGAGATTGAGGCATTCAACTTAGGCACACATAGAGTATCGTAAAGTTTAACAACAAACAGATCTTAATTGTTTTCCCCAAAATAGTTTAAACGTTGCAATACGTGTGCGTGAATTTTGATGAGCTGGTCTTTGGCTAGCTTCAAATAACTGTCAAATGAACGAGGCGTCAGTCTCAGGAGTATATAGACTAACTTTTTCCACACACATGTGCGACGTTGCTCCGCTGCCCAGGCATCATAATCATAACTTAATCCGCTTTCACCACGTCGTAAACCGTTGCAACAAACTTCTTGCTCTAAATTCACATTCATTTGCACTTTCGTCTGCTCCTTGCTTTCTGTCTGTCGGACATACACTCGGATCTACAATTTTTTGCTACATTTCCTACAATTACCATATATGGGAAATAATTGATTTTTTAGGGTTCCGACCAAAGTTAGCGAAACACTCACAAAAACGCTCAAATATCCATCCGTCTGTCCGTATGTCAAATGAAAGGTTTAATTTCAAAGATTCCAAAGATTTTTAAAATTTATGGTGAATAAAGATATAGCCCAAAATACAGGAAAAGACACCGTCCGATTCTCTTGACTTTCTAGACTCCTAAAGGTCAAAATTTTAAAATTCTCAGCGTTACCAGGAAACCTCTTTTGTGAGTCTAATAGTTCTTGAAAAAAAATTTAGTTTTTTAAATTTAAAAGATCGCTCTTGCGTCCGTCTATTTGGTCTCTTTGAATATTATTGAAATGTTGCATTATAGTAGAGTTTTTCCTTTAGTGTGCGCATTTGGGGCTATATGAAAAAGAAGAATACCCCTCCAATTTCAGTTTCAAAAGAAAAACAATATAAGATTTGTATTCCTTCAAAAGAATTAATTTCCTTCGTTAAACTCCCCAGGATAATTATCGCTCAGCTTTATTCCCAACTCCATCAACCTTGAAGATTGCTTTAAATTCGCATACCTGCTCCTGTATGTTTTAGCGTGAACTCATACGCATATTTATTAGTTTCCCAAATTCCTCAATCTTTTTTAGCAATCCCTTCTAGTCGTAGGTTTCCTTTAGGAAATTTCGAATTTCGTTGGAAGATTTCGTTATAGCTGGCTGCTGTTATCGCACCTTTGATTCTTTTTATGGGACCACCAAATTCTCTGTATTTTTCGGTGTAGTCCAAAGTGCACCGGAAAAACAGTGAATTTTTGCGACTCTATAAAAAACAAAAACGTTAACCCGTTAACCTCGTGATCTCCTAGCGCACTTGTAACCATCTAAGATTTGCAAGTTAAACTTGCACTCATCTGAGAAAAGAAACGTACGCCATTTTTGTAAAGTTCAGTCTTTTTGTTTTCTTGCGAAATCTGAGAGATGAGGTGTCTTTAAGGTGGCTTGTAAGCATTGTATCCATCCTTTTATTGTTGCTAAGTTTACGTTTTTAGATATTTCTTTTATTTTCATTTCTTGATTCATTCCATGAATATAATAGTTCATAACGTTTTATTTTTGACTAGTATTGATTAGTATTAATTTAACTTTTGTTGTTTTTTTTTATTTCGCACAATTTATAATTTCACAATTCATAGGTAACCTTCTCAACTTAAGTGGAAATTGTTTTCTTGTAATGATGAGAACTATACTTATTCCGCAGTGTCAAATCTTTTGAGTTGCGATATAAAGGGTGGTCCATCTAGTTTTTGGAATTTGAACTACCGGTAATTTGAAGTTTAGTTGATTATATGTCATTCTCGACTTGACAGAAATTTAGTTTAACATTTACAAAATGGAACGGTATTCGCTTGAAGAAAGTTGTTGTTAAAAACTTATTTCAAAAGTATCTTCTACTCAAACTGTGAGAAATTTGAAAAAACAAATTGACAAAAAATTCCAAAAACCCAATTTGTGGATCAATTCGTGAAGCGAGCTTGTGAAACTGGAATGTTGGTGGATAAACCAACCTGTGTACGTATTTGTCCGGTGTGCTCAATCGAAAGCCTTGCTGTTGTTGCTCAAAGTGTGCGTGATGAGTTTCGATATCAAGAACTCGTCTAACGTGATCCGGTACCGTTCGCCAGTAATGGTTGCTGTATTACCATTGTCGTCTTCATAAAAGTATGACCCAATTACATGTTCTGAGTAAACAGCGCACCATACGGTAACTTTTTGTGAATAAAGTGGTGTCTCATGCAGAACACGAGGATTGCCCAAAACCGGGTATTTTGTTTATTTATAAGTTCAGAGAGGTGGAAATTGGCCTCGTCACTCATCATCAATTTCTCGAAAAAATCAGGGTTGATTGGCAGCAGCTAGTGAACTATCTGAATTTTGTATGTAAACATCTTCAAATCTTTGATCTAAATTATTTGAAGAAACCACCGAAAATGGCTCCTCCTTCTCCTTCTTGACACTATCCCTCACAAGTTAAATGCTCTCAAAAAACGCATTTGTTCGAGGTCGTCCAGGTGATTTCCAATCTCGAGTTGATCCAATCAACGCCACACGGTTCGGATATTTGTACCAAAATTCACGTTAAGTTAAATTAAATGACGAATTATTTCGCAAAAACATTGAAACAATTATTCCGCGTTCTGGTAGCGTACACCTCTCCATTGTGCAACATAATAAATTTCGTGACTGTCATCTGTCAAATGTAAAATTAACTAATGACATTAACCGCATAATTAAACAATTGCGTCTTGCAATAGGGTGATACTTTTTGCACCATTTTGTATGACCCAATAATAATAATAAGGGTGGAAAGAAATTGTCCAAACCTCCAATATTTATTTAAATGGTATTTTTTTTTGTTTAATTATCCAAAGGAAATTTTCGTTTTCAAAGCCGAGAAACTAGTTTATGTACAAAGCCTGTTATAAGCATACAGCAATTTTAACTAACCTTCTCAAATTATAGCAATGACTGATTTATTTTTCTTCAAAGCAATACAATAAAAACCTACTAGAACTACTCTAAAGCCATGCCTAAAAAATTTATACCATATAAAGCAATTGTTTATCATTTTATATGAAAAAATAAGTAATGGAAGAAATACAAAGACGTCCTGAACAAGTGATCTACAGTACCTGATCATTGAATTATACTCAAACCTTAAATTTGTGAAAAAGAAGCAATATAAAGTAAATACACTTAAAAGAGTATAAAATTTTTATTGGAAACAATACATTACAGTTACATTCATAAATAAAAAGTGCAGAATGAGTCCATTAGAAGGGTTTTCTCACATAATTAATATTTTGTCCATCCCCCTTTGGCTTTTAACAATTCATTTATGCGAAGTGGCATGCTTTCTATACCTGCTATCGCCGTTCTTTTTACCTCCTTCGTTCAGCCATATATTTCTAATATGCTCTATAAGCTCTTGTTTTTTTTAATGTTCTTTTCCGAAACTTTCCTTTTTAGCACGCTCCAGACATTTTCAATAGGGTTCATGTCTGGTGAACTCGCCGGCCAGTCAAAAAGTTGAATTTGTGTCTGTGCGAGATGGTTTTTCACTGCTTTGGCTGTATGGCAAGGTGCGCCATCCTGCATAAAATAAAAGTCATCCCTATTTTGAAACCATTGGTCCGCTTGAGGCAGGAAAACAGTGTCAATTACTTTAATATATTGGGCGGAATTCATGATTCCTTCAACGAAATAAAGGTTTCCTAAACCTTTTCCGCAAATTCCAGACCAAATCATTACCTTGGTAGGTTACTTGACTCTTTGATCAATGCAATCTGGGTGAAATCTTTCCGAAGGTCGCCGTCTAACATAAATTGTTTGCTTGTCAACAATTTCGATCATTGACTCATCAGAAAAACAAACCTGAAGTAAAAATTGTCATTAAAAATTTATCATATTAGCAACAAATTAGACATGTTTGTTGTTTACTTTCTGCCAATCATCCACTGAAAAATGTTTATGTGCTTTGGCCCAAGCCAATCTCTTCTTTTTTGCCAACGGTGTTAATTTTTGTTTTTTCGTTGGTAGACGACATTGAAGATCAGCCTCTTTAAGCCTTCGTCTCAGCGTCATTACCGAGATAGGTATGCCGGCGTCAATAATTTTCTCGTGAACTGAATGAATAGGTGCTCTTCTGTGCTCTTGTGTGCTCTTCCGCTATTTTTATAATTTTTCTATCGTCTCTTTCAGTTGTTTTCCGTCCTTTTCTGCAATTTTCTCTCTTTGAAGTCATGGGAGGTCACCGGGAGGTAGCGGTGACATCCGTTTTTTGATATTGCGCACAGTAGATTGCGACACATTGCAAATTTCTGCAATCTTACGCTGGGTAATACCACCTTTGTCTAAAAGGTTTGATATTATTGTCTTTTTTTCTGGCGTCAAATCGGATTTTTTTCCCATATTTCTACTAAAAAATTGTTATTGTATTAAAAACACACTATTATTTTAATACAAAATTACAATTCCACTTTTGACTGCACTAGTACCTTAAGACACTTTCTATTTAAGTCTTGAATAACTTTTCCTATTTTTTTTGTCACTCAAAACACTTTTAAAGAACACTGCTCTTATCGTCCGTTCAGTTCAAAATATTTTGAAAAAGTGATTTTGTTGCATATCTTTTCTTTTCCTAAATAGGAAACAGAATTTTTCCTAGGAAATGGATCACAAAGCCATAAGACAACGAACTATAAAAGGCTGATGCCAGAAAAATTGGAAATCCCCGCAGATCAGGGAATTTTTAGAAAAATACATTTTGAGTATAATTCAATGATCAGGTACTGTATATTCCAGGAGAAATTTCGAAAGAATAACACACACAATTTCCATAGTGTATTGTAGTAGTAGAAATAAAAGTAAGTATACCATAATTGAGCATTAATTTTAATTCAACATATCTAATTTCTACAATTTTTTTCTAAAAAAATCACAACAGAAAAACTGACCTAGGTACAACGTGTTTCCCCCAATTTTATATGAATAGATACATACATCCGTAGATTTATAAATAACATAAAGACTGTGCGTTCCATAGAAGAAACTGTTTCTCATGAAATCGAAAACTTGATAAATGTAACGAATCTTTACTGAAAAAGAAAGAAGAAAATTCTTACTTTTACCTTCAGACATTTTCTGTTAAAAAAAATTACTCTTATACCAATAAGCCAACAACGTACGAGGACCTCCAGGATCGAGTGCAAAATTGCCAACGTTCCGGCCGGTATGTGTAAAATTGGCTCCAAAGAAGCGATCGCTCCAAACGTGCCCACTATATGACCACAGCATATGAACAAACAATAATAATATGTAATATGTATAATGTACTTGGAATAAGGTAATATCTCGAATATCTGAATTATTCTGCGTTTTATTTAAATACAAAATTGTTATATCCCTATTGAAAAACCCCACACAGCATTAATACACCTATTTGCTATTTTTATCGAATTGCCCATCTTTTCAAAATATTACCACATTTATAACCGTCAGCCAGCGGGTATATAGGGGAACAACCTGTGCGTAACAAGGGAAAAACCCATGTAACATTTACGTGTAACTGTATACATGTGCCGTAACTAAATACATCGCTGCAAACAGAATCCTAATTAGGTCATGTCTCTGTTGGGAATGCTGGCTAATTGTAGTCGGGCGGGGACGATTGTAAGTCTCTTATCACGAGTATCGCCTCATCAAGAAAGTGGTCGTAAGAAACAGTTGTTTAAGATGAATCTCCCCAATACTCAATTTATTTCCCTCGCTTAAGCAAAGGCGCACGGCCGCGAAGGCCAAGACACCTTCAGGTACTTCCAGGACACCTTCGGTGGGCATTGCCCAACCCTCCACTCCTCCGGTCAGCACCGACGCCGCCACTCCGAAGGAGTATTGCTAAAACGCCTCTTAGGACACCTCAGACCGCTACTTTAAAACCGGGGGGCGCGCTAAACCTTCCGCAGCGGCCTTCCGGGAGAAGCGTACAGCCTTCAAGCTCTTTCAGAAGCTTAAAGCTCTCCCGGTGGAGAAATAAACGGAGAGGCAGAAGGTCTCCCTTGATTGGGCCAAGCGAGTTGTGGACCCGTATAGGCCCTCAAAGTTAGATCCGGCTTCTAAGAAGCAACGCTCGCAAGACGACCATGAGTCGTCCGCCTCTAAGAGGTCGAAAGGCGGTTCAGCCCAGCAGACTCTTCAGTGAGGTCGCGAAGAACCACTTTATGTGAGCAGTGATCGACTTCAACAACCCGGACGGCACCACTTCCTAAGAGAATTGGATGACGGTGCGGATCGAGTTGGTGAAGGCTTAAAAAGAAGTTATGAAAACGTCCCCTGGACTAGCATCCTTCTGTCAAGCAGGTACCAGTGCCGCATCAAACTCATCGCCTATGCGGATCAGCGTTCTGCTGACTCTGTATGAGGAGAAGTTTGGCCAGGTGCTAGGCTTAAGGCTGTGAAAAAGGACCAGATGCCGGCCAGACCAAGCTCCCGAGGAGCCCCCAATTCCAATGAATCTTTAACCAGGAGTCACTGCATCTATTGTCGGAGTTCAAGGGGGTGGTTGCGTAAGGCTTTGATTCTACATATTACCCTGATGGCCTACCGAGGGGGCCGGACGGGTGATAGAAAGGGTACCCCACTGAGGCGGTGTCTGATGAAACCCCCGCGACACCCCCGACCTAGGAAGCTCCCATTCATCTTTTCTTCTCAAAACGTTAGAAAGAATGATCGACATCTATATATTAGAGAGAGCGTGAACCCATTGAAGCTTTCACCCTCCCAGCATGCGTACACCAAGGGTGGATCTATCAAAAAGGCATTGCACACCTTTGTTGGCCAAATAGAGAGATCCTTATACAGGGTCTTCCAGTAGGGACTTCCGAATTTTGACAGTTGATAGCGGCCATATTGTTGAAGCTATATCTGTCAAATTGGCTGTCATTTATTTAGTCTGTTTTGCCAAATCACCATGAAGGGATATAGCGTTTAACAACACGTGCAAAATGATAAAATTGTTTTATCAAAATGGGTGTTCTGTTCGGGCAACGTTCCGCTTCGCCCATTTTACGGTCGCCATAATCGTCCTACCGAGAGGACTATTCGCAGTGTGATACATAAATTTAAGTCTAGTTCGCCTTTCGCAGACCACAACTTGGCGAATTTCGCGTCGAGACTTGGGCCTGCACCCGTACAAAATTCAACTGACCCAAGAGCTGAAGGTAAACTACCATAGACAACGACGTGTGTTCGCTGAATGGGTTCTGGAGAAGTTGGAAACTGACCGTAATTTTCAGCGAAAAATCATCTTCAGCGATGAGGCCCATTTCTGGATGAATGAACAAACAAAATTGCCGAATTTGGGACGATAACAATCCACATGAGATCCAAGAGCGTTCAATGCATCCGGAAAAAGTCACTGTTTGGTGCAGATTTTGGGCTGGCGGCGTCATCGGTCCACATTTCTTTGAGAACGACGTTGGCCAGGCCATTATCGTCAACGACGAGCGATAGGTCAATGATTACCAACTTGCCTGAATTGGATGATATGGGCACCAACAACATGTGGTTTCAACAGAACGGCTCTACGTGCGGCACAGCTCATGCCACATTGGACATTTTGCACGAGCGATTTGAGGGCATAGTGATCTCACGTGGAGGTGATGTCAACTGGCCACCGATATCGTGCGATGACCCCGTTAGACTTTATCTTATGGCGTTTTCTTAAGTCGCAAGTCTCTATAAGCCAGAAATCAAAGCGGTCCTCAAAGCTAGCATAACCCGTGCCATCAAATTCAGCCTGATTTATGCGCCAGAGTCATGGAAAATTGGACATTTCGGATTCGCGCCACCCAGAGAAGCCGCGGCGGACATTTGAACGATGTAATATTCCGTACCTAATGGCATCGATAGGCCTTTCAAACAAATAAAAAATTTCGATGATATCTCACACACACTATCAAACCAGCGGCAGTCGTCGCCCCCATGCTGAGACTGGACCTTGACAGATCAGTGGATGAATTAATAAACAAGATGCTTCGGAGCAGGGTCATTAGTTCAAATACAATGTTAGGGGACACCTCAAAATAGAATCTTGTCACCGCTCCTATGGAACCTAGCACTGTAATGACCTACTCCGGGATGTAATGTGATTGCATACGCGTATGATATAGCTATTTTAATCTCGCGAAAGCACCTAGAAGCACTGTCCCAGTTGTTGCAACGAACCATTAATAAAGTCACCATTTGGAGCACCAATTGTACAACCAGAGAGAACGGAACTATTGTTATTCACTAAGAAGCATAAGATTTCTTCTTTTAAAACCTCACTCTTCAACGGAGTGAGCCTTAGCGTCTCAAACCAGCTTAAATACTTGGGACTAATCCTGGACAGGAAGTTTGACTGAAAGGCTAACTTACAAACAAGAGTAAATAAGGTCACTACGGCCCTCTATATTTGCAATAGGGTAATCGGGAAAAGGTGGGGCCTGGAATCCGTATAGCACATTAGCTGTTCGTAACCGTGATCAGACCGATCATTGTCTATGGTGCGTTGGTTCGGTGGCCAGCCTTGAAAAAGGCTTGTCACGGGAATGCGTAAGGAGAGGTCCAGAGAACTGCCTCCTAATCACAAACGATCTTAGAACAGCCCCAACTAAAGCGCTAAATATCCTTCTCCACTTTATTCCAGTGGAACTTCTTGGTAAGCAGATTGCAGCCAAGGCGGCCGCGAGGCTCAATTCGGTAAAGCCATGGACAGGTACGGAATATGGACACTCTAGGATCCTAAGGGCTCGTACCCCTGAAATGGATTACATTGCCCCTAAAGGCTCCTTTGATAACAAATTCAAATCCCACATCCCGTCCAAGCGGAACTGGGAAGAGGGCTTTTCTCAAGAACCAGACTCCTTCAAATTTATACTTACGGATCCAAGATAGAGAGCAGAGTGAGTGATATCTAGAGATTATGGCTATATCAGGGGCAATGAGCTGGCTAATCAGAGCCCCACAGACCCTGAACATTATATCTATCCTTGCTGGCAGCCAAGTCGCAATCAAATCACTCACCGACGTCTATACCACTTCGTTGGTTCCTGGCTGTCCGTCCCGGCTAAACCAGTTGACTGACAAGGTTAACATTAACCTCATTTGGGTGCCAGCGCACAGCGGTTTCCAGGGTAACATTATGGCGGATGAGCTCGCTAGACGCGGGACCAATATACCGAAAACGGATCTTATAACACATAGGGGCACTACTAACATCTCGTAAGTTAGAGATGATCTTTTGAGCGGAACGGGTTCGTCGAACTTATTTCACTTGGAAGGAAAACTATCAGCGAAGTAGTAGCGGTAATCACCGTACACTGCCTAATAGGCAAGCATGCCGAAAGGCTCGATGTAATTTTTAACGACTTCTGTAGAAATTGCCATAATGAGAAGGAAGAAGAGAGTAATTTGTAATTGCCCAGTTCTTGCAGTTCGCAGGAGCCATCACCTGTGCACTGCTTTCTTTGATGAATTGTCTGACCTGAACTCGACGAGCATTCAAGATTTAAGCCTGTTCATCAGAGATACTAAGTGGTTCTCCGATTACACTCACGGTCGCCGCGTGGTATCACAATAGGCTTAAGCTGTGGCCTAAATGCGCTCTATGGGCATAACACCATAACCTAACATAACTTACAATATATATTTTATTTCTGTAAGTAGATTGTCTTAGCCTCTTATAATTGGGTTTCTCCTGATGCCCTGTTACTAATATCTGATGGAAATTTTGTTATAAAAGGTCAGTCAACAAGAAAATCGATCATAGTTAAAAACCGAATCCATAACTACGAGTATTCTAAGCTGAAATAATTAAAAAATGCCTAAATTCACTTTTGAAGAAATCTCCGATATAGTTACGACGTAGTAGACGGACACGAAAAAGAGGATTGGCGAGAATATTAAAGGAAATTCAAAAATCAAGGATTGGAGTTTTGCATTTGGCTATTTGAATGCAACATAGAGAACAGGGCGTTTCTATACCGAAGCCTGTGGACGTATGAATCGCAACTCACTAAGAATAGTATCACAAACTTCCACAACCTTCACACATGATTGGATACTATCAACATAAGATAAAGGCGACATTATTTCAGCATAAATACAGTATCAATGTTTGGGCTGATATCATCAGCAATCATTTCATAGGGCCGTTCATTGCGTGAAGCAAGTGCCTAATTTATGCAGACTTTTTGGATAATTTGTACATTGCCAGAACTACTTTAAGCCATATCTCTGAATACAATGTTTTACCAACACGACGAAGCATACAGGTAACATTGTGAAGCTAAAATTAAATGAAATATTTTCTGAACCAATGGTGGACTAATTCCTCGGCTTAATAGGTTTCCAGACCTTTTTTTATGGGGAGCAATGAAAGATTAAGTTTACTCGGCATGCATCGAAAGTAAAGGAGGACACTTTGAGCAGTTATGGTGAGATATTATCGCTAGCTTAAACCGGTTTTTAATGAAACAAATAATGTTTTCGGATTAATTTTTGTTGAATTTCTTTAAAATTTTATTTTTTTTAATTTACTAGAAAATATTTTCCACGATAAAATTTCCATATTTGTCTCACTTTCTGAAGTGAGTGTATCTGCAGCAGTCAGCAGTTTTGGCTTCTTTGGAAAAAAAGGACTCAGGATAATAAATTTTTGGCGATAGTAGGATCTCACTGTTTCAATTAATCAAAAAATAAAAATAAAATAATGATTTGCATACAATGTCGGTATTGGTATTTACGAACCACCCTGCAACTCCCAAACTGGTAAGATGCCCTTCCCTCCCTGTTATACAATATTTTGCTTTTCTAGGTGAAATCTTTCATTCCACTCATTTTGGCATAACAGTTTATTTATTTATCCATGCAAAAATCTAGGAGGTGTTAAGTGGCGAATTAATTCGGATTTATTTGTAATTATCTCTTTATATTATAATTTAATTGAGGATTGTAGTAAAAACCTAAATATGCTTATTGCTTAAAACTATTGTTTAGTGACGTAAAACGCATTTCCAGAAATGGACATTTTGCTTGTTCATTGGCAATTTTTCAATGAAAACAATGTTCCTTCCATTGCCAAATTATTTAAGATTTGATGCTTCGCTTAGGGAATTTTAACTTAAGTGTACAGATTACATTTAAAAATAAATACAATTTTTAATTTTACCGCCTTTTGAAAGCGCTTATCTTGCTTTAACCACTGAGACTATTCTCTCGAAAGTGCCAAAAGAAAGAAAAGTGTCTTGTTACATTTTTGGATTAGAATTCAAAAATTTGACATAATTTGTTTGAAGATAGTGTAAAAAGAATGGTGAATTAAAAAGATATCTTCTTAGGGTAATCGTAAGTGAAACTCGTTTTTGGATATGCTGACACGAATTTTTCCTGTTTAAGTTATTCACCATATAACTTTTGGGAAGTTATTTAAAGATTAAGACGACTTTGCCCTATAGACGCGTGCGTGCCACGGGTCACTTTACGGCATGTCATATAGAAGGTTTTGCTCCCACATATATAAGCTAACAGTGACCAGTTGACAGCGGACCTTTTTGTAATGTAAAGACTTTTCCTTACCAGTGTGGTGATTAATAATTCTTATTTATTTATTTATTTATTTCACTTAATACAAGCTACATAGATAAATAACAACAAAGAGAAGAACAAATTAACTAAATTATATAAACCTACTTATGAGGAAAACAGGGAATCAACAGAAAGGATCATTGGGGAGTTAAGTTGGTCAAGAGTAGGGCAAGCTAAGGTTTTGGTAGGATTTATTTATAATATTTGACAAACGGAATGAATTCGCGACTGGGTAGGGTAGGGCAGGGGCGATAAAGAGCTCGCTTGAAAGAGAGCTTATTTAAATGGAAGTCGAAGGTGGAGGAGTTGTTGGCCTTACGCAGCATTCGGGTAAAAGGTTCGAAGTGGCCATAGTTCGTACAGTGGGTTTCAAGGCGAAAAGTGGGGAAAGATCTGACGTTACGGGGGTTGGTGTTGAAGGATATTCTATGGAGGAGGTCTGGGCAGTCAATAGCGCCAACAAGGACTTGGTGGACAAAGACTATATCGGCTACATCGCGGCGAAGGGAAAGGGGCTCGAGATCGATTAATTTTAGGCGGTTTTCATAGGGGGGAACGTTGAGGTGGTCTGACCATGGAAGATTACGCAAGGCAAAGCGGATGAATCTTCGTTGGACAGATTCAATTCTGTTGATGGCTGTGGAGTGTGAAGGTGACCAGACCTGACAGGCATATTCAAGGAGAGGACGGACAAAGCAGATGAAAAGGGATTTGGTGACATAAGGGTTAGAGAACTCCTTAGACCATCGTTTAACGAAGCCGAGAGCGGAATTGGCCCTGTTAATGGAAAGGTCTATATGGGATCGGAAGATGAGTTCGTTATCACAAACGACACCGAGGTCACGAAGGGATGTGACAGGGGGAACCGGCACACCGGAAAGGAGATAAGGTCTGGCGGGTGCGGAAGTGCGCTTGCGGGAGAAGGTAATTGCTTGGCATTTTGATATATTAAATTCGAGAAAATTATGCTCACACCAGATAAAAAAGTTATTTAGATCGTTTTGGAGGAATACGGAGTCAGAGACATTGGAGATAGGTTTAAAGATTTTCATGTCGTCGGCATAAGCTAGAATGTGAGAGTGATTAATCACGTTCACAACGTCGTTAGTGGACAATATGAAGAATAGTGGGCCGAGGTGGCTGCCTTGCGGAACTCCGGAGCGGGGTGAGAAGGGGTGAGAAATGAAGGAATCAAAACGGACCAAGGTAGGAAGAGATCCATGAGACGGGGAGGGAAACCAAGGTAGGTTAATTTGAGAATGATAATCTCGTGGGAAATTTTGTCGAAGGCTTTGCTAAAGTCAGTTGCTATAACGTCAACTTCAGCGCCATTCTCCATGGCAAGGAGGGTGCGTGATACAAAGGTAGTTAGATTGGTGGTCGTGGATCTGCCAATAAGAAAGCCATGTTGAGAAGGGGACAAGATTGACTTGCAGTGGAATGACAAAGAGTCATAGATGAGACTTTCGAAGAGCACGATAATTTGGCGACGGGTCGGTAGTTGGAAATGTCGCTCTTGCAACCCTTTTTATGGATAGGGGTGATGTAAGAATCCTTCCAGAGATCGGGAAAAATTCCCTCTGAAAGGGAAAGCTGAGAGGCTCAATTAAATGGGTGGCGCACTTCTTAAGAAGAATGGCCGGAATATCGTCAGGGCCTGAGTCAGTATCATTAACGAGAGCGTTAATCTTGGCCGCAACTAAAGAGGGATCGATGACGATAGAGACAAGGGAGGTTTGAATGCAGTTGCGCATATAAGAGAAGAAGTTAGGATCAGGGGTAGGGTTTTGATCACTGAAGGATTGACTGAAGAACTTAGCAAAGAGGTTGGCAATTGCTGAAGGGTCGGATGAGGATGCCTCGCCGAGATTAAGGACAGGGGGGAATCCGTTAGACTTGCGTTTCACGTTGATAAACTTATAGAATAGTTTCGGGTCCGATATAAGTTTAGATTGCATAGAGGCTAGGTAGTCGTTGTAGAGGGCAGAGCAAAGCTCCGAAAAAAGGTTGGAGACAGCGATGTACGAAGAGTAGTCTGCGTCGGACCTGGACAAGAGATACGAGGACCATAATTTGTTTCTTTTATTGCGTAGAGAGCGGAGCTCTTTATTATACCAGGGTGGCGAAGAAGAGCGGCTCTTTATAGGTTAAAAGGGTACGCATTGGGACACACAACTGAAGAGATCAGTATAAAAAAGGGTGACTTCTTTGATAATGGAAGATTGGGAGTTTAAAGACGGAATGCGGAGATTCGAATTACTTAAGAGGAGGTTAAGCTTCGCAAAGTCGGCTTTACGATAGTTAAAGCAAGATTGGGGTGCAGGGATTAACGGTGGATGAAACGAGTCATAAAAAAGAGAAAGGGAGAGAGGCGGGTGATGTGAGTCGAGAGTTGAAAGAAGATGGTGACTTCTCGTGGCGACCGAGTCAAGGGGATTTGAGGAGAAAATGAGATCAAGATGTCTGCCGAGATGGTTTTTCACACCACTGATTTGGTATAGACCACAATCGGAAAGTTGATCAGTGAGTAATGACTCAATTGGAAAGGACGTGTTAGTGGGAAAGTAGGAGGAGCCATCATCGGAGAGGGACCAGAGGAGACGAGGAAGGTTGAAATCACCGAGGACTATAAAATCGTCAAGGGGAAGGGTGAGGGCTGACAGGGTATCAATAATTTCGACTGCCCGCTTGTAGGCATCGATATGCTGAGCAGGCCGAATGTAACAGCATAAAATAAAGAGGGAACGTCGGCATTGGGATATTTTGACACAGATCCATTCAAAGGTAGAGGAGTCACTCGAGCTAATCTGCGTGGCATTGAAGCGGCAGTGGACTGCAATAAGAACACCGCGCCCTGAGGGACTGGAATTGGTTGAGATTCCGTCGGCGCGAAATACGTTGAAATCAGAAGAAAAAAGCTCACTACTATTAATCCCAGGCGTGAGATTGGTTTCAGAGAGCGCGAAGATGTCATAAGGAAGGGACTGGGTGTTCAAGAAAACGTGATGCAGCTTTGATCGCAACCCTCTGACATTCTGGTAGTATAGAGAGAAGCAGTTTAAAGAATGTGAGGGAGCAAGAAGAGGAGGGCTGGATATGGGGAGAGAGTTGGTGGGGGGGTTAGGTACTAAAGTAGTTTTTGGAGTCGATGCGGGCTTTCTGAAGGTGTGAAATACGCTTGGAGCTGACGAAGGAGGCGTATCCAGAGAGGTCTCGGAAACTTGTTGAGGTGGAACGTCAAATGCGGAATGGAATTTGAGAAAAAGCTGCCTCAACAAAGACGGGTCAGTCGGTAGACCCTCTTGATGCAGGGAGACCATGACGTTGGTTCTAGTTTTACCGTCGATGCAGATGTAATCAGGCTTGTCATGAAGATAGGCCAGATAGAGCCGGACGTTATCGTAGATCCTGCGATCACGAAGACGAGAAAGCAAACAACGGCTATCGGGAGAATCGGCCGATTGCTTAGTTAACCTTACTACTGGAGGGAAAAGGGGGTCAATAAAGGAGGGTTTATCTGCAATGGGGTAAGAAGAGGAAGGACCGGGAGTGTTCGGGGAGGTTGCGGAAACTTGGCTGTTAGGTGGTAGCTCGGTGGGCGTTGGACTTCGACTGCTTAGGGTATCGGAGGCAGAAAGGACGGGTTCAGGAGGGGAAATAGATATGACTGGAGGAGGAGGGGTAGTGGGATTCAAAGTGTGGGAATAAATGAAGTTAGGGTATTTCATTGGGGTGGCCAGTTTAAAGTTAGGATATAAGCTCGTTTTCAATTCCCAATTGTCCGATTTTGAAGAGGGAACTGAAGACCGGCCCTGACGCCGAATACTGCGGGGCTTGGGTGCGGTGCGAGTGGTGGATTTAGTGGGGTTAGTACCATTAATGGGCGGAAGTGGATGAGTACCTGAGATTTTGGGGTTAAGGGGAATATTAGTACTTAGTCTAATGTTAGAATTCGTGTTAGAATTTTTGTTATTTACTAATATACTAGGGTGAAACTTAACCGACTTAACAGATTTATTAGGGTACTTAGATATAATTACGTCGCCGATTTTGATGCTGCTGCCAGATGGGTCGGTGAGGAGCCAGTAGTACCTCGATGGAATATGGATAACGAAGCAGGAAGACTGCCCGGACGAAGAGATTCTATTGCAGCTGATTGGGTGGAAGGAGAAGTGTTTTTTGAAGAAATTCTTCACCCAGGAAGTATTAGAGTTGCGTGAGACTCCTCTGAGAAGAAACGATGGAGTATTTTCGGGCGAGAGAGGGTTATTTTTCACGATCTTAGAAAGACGGCGAAGCCAGTCATCCTTGGTCCAGGTGGTGCCAAACTTTTCAATCATTGTGGGTGCAGGATCCGGAATAGCAGGCTGCTGACCAGATGATTTCGAGGCAGTAAGAATCGGGCATGCAGAGTGCGAGGATGGTGCATTGGGGGCGGCGGATGAAGTGAGGACTTGAGGAGACTCAGATGGGGCTGTTGAGCGCGGCGAGACGACATTGCGTGCTAAGAGGCATTTCATATCCGCGGCAAGAGAGCGCACCAAGTCAGTGTTGAGCGAGGCTGTGCTGTTCGAGGAGTTCAGATCGGCCTTAAGTTGTTTAATGCTCCGTCTTAGGTCATCAAGCGTCGGCATCAAGATGGGAGAACCAGGGGGCGCAGATTGGGAGTTCGCTGAAAGAGGATCGCGCAGGTCATCAATGGAAGCGGAAATAGCGGTAACCTTGCTAGCGATAGCAAGGAATTTGGAGAGAATTTTGGAAGAACTCTCATTGAGTAATCCAGTCGACTCCAAAATTTTGCCAAGTTTGAGAAGGAGTTGGGTCATATCATCGGATAAAAGATGAAGACCGCCAATGCTGGACAAGATAGAATTCAGCTTGGAGGCTGCGATGGACTGCTCATCAAACATTTTATCGGCGAAAGTGTTAATGTAGCGTAACACGTGGCAAGGCTTGATGTCGGCGCATTCATCGCAAGTTATAGAGCCGTCCGGGCTTATCTTCGTCCCGCGGTGAAGGCACGAGGCATGGAAAACGTGCTGGCATATTCCCGTGCATCTAATCATGCGCCCAGAAATTGCATCGGAGCAAATGTTGCAGGTGTTCATTGTAAACGAAGGTTGCGCACCCCTGAAGAGAGAAACTAGCACAGCTTGAATTGACTGACAACGCGAAAACAGTTGAAGACTGAGAAGACCAGCTGCGCGCGAAACTGACACAGATTAACAGCAAACACAGCAGATTAATAACACCGATCGAGCAGTACACTACGGGCTATCGGAGGGTAGAGACAGAGCGCGAAAGTGCGGAAAAAACAAATTAGGCGTCCGACCTGCTTAACGGTTAATTAGCTATTCTTCATATATCCTGAAATAAAACAAGTTTAACTTGCGAGGAGTGTAAAAAATATTTGCCAATTATTTGTATCACTTGTTGCACATTTCTATCACCATAAGGTAAGTTATAGATTCTCTTCCAGAAAAATCATTCATCTTTTGAAGTGATCCAAGCATCGGCCATTCTTTGACACTTTCGTAATTGTAATTTCTTAGGTGCTGCATTGAAATTCCGTATCATTGATAAAACAAGTAGTAATCGAACGGAATCAAGTGGATGTGGAGGCAATAGTTCCTAGGCAGAAATGGTGTATTTGGCCGCTTTCGCTGTATGCGATGCAGAGTTGATCGTTCTGCAAGATGACTTTCCGATTTCTTCTGGCTCATTTCGGGCTCTTTTCGATAATCGCATGGTTCAAATTGATCAGTTGTTGTCTGTAGCGATCGGTAGTCACTATTTCACATAGTTTCAAAAATTCGTTGTACCCGACAACCTTCTGATTTCACTAAATTCAAGGCATTGTCTTCCTTCCGAACCGATTCTATATCTCGTGGTCTGCGTTAATGCTTGTCATGTGCCAACCCATTTTACTTCGTTTGGGGTTCTCGAAGTGTAACAATTTTTCATCCCCCGTTACGATCCGATGTAAAAAAAACCATTCCTTTCATGCCGAGAATTGCTTTCAAACTTTTTAGGTTGACCTGGGCGTCCTTTGCCCTTTAAGTTAAAATCTTCAGTTCAAAACCTCATAAACTAGTGTCTTGAGTTGGGACATTGTCCCGACATTTCTACGAGAATACGATGACTTACACCCCGGTTATTTTTTTTTTGATTAAACAACAAAAGCAGTACGTGCCACAAATAACCTTTATTTGGCTCGAAAGTCGACATATTTAACACACGAAAAAATATATTGCTTTCTTACAATCAATCAACTAATGGCGTTTTGACATCTCATGTCATAGGAAGAAAACGATATAAGTAATGATATTATAAACCAATCCGTTTTCCCAGCGTCATCTTTTAAGAATTATTAACCGCCAAACTTAATATATACTATATATATTGGAAAACAAAAATTTAAAAGCTCTTGCGAAGCTGCCCGCCTCAATCTGAATATTATTTAAGATTTGTTTGAGGCTTGGCAGTGTTTTTCATCAAACAAACCTAATGCCATAGGAGTGTTACAAAAAAGCAAAATGTAGATATGTACCTAGTCTTGCCATAAATTCTGTCACTCAATTTCTAATGCGCGCTTTCTCAGAAATTAGCCTGGAAATGTACCGTTATGTTGCACTTTGTAACAAATGAACTGTACGGCGTAATATTCCGATCAGTTTGGTGACAGTCTTTGACTCGTAATCATGGAGTGGGGAGTAAAGGAAAATCGTATCGCAGTAATAGCACTCCATAAGTGTGGAAAAAATGCTTCTGAAATTTTGAATTTGTTGAAACCGCTAAAAATAGCAAAAAGATTCATTTATCGTGCCAGAGAACGATTTAATGAAACCTTAGGCATAGATGATAGAGCAAGGACCGATCGTCCACGTACCGTTAGAACAGTCAGTGCCATCAAAACTGTCCGAGAGCGCATCCGTAGAAATCCACTGCGCAAACAAAAAATTTTGTCGAGGGAGTTGGAAATCTCCACAAGATCGATGAGTAGACTCATTCGAGATGATCTTCATATGAAGGCTTATCGTCGGTCAATAGCCCACATTTTGACTCCACGGTTAAAGCAAATAAGATTGGAAAGATGCAAGAGTTTCTTGCTTTGGCACGCAAACAATGGTCATGAAAACATCCTCTTTACCGACGAAAAAATTTTTACTGTGGAGCAAGTTTTTAATAAACAAAATGATAAGGTTTATGCAACATCATCAGAAGAAGCTAAAAAAATGGTTCCCAGGGTGCAACGAGGCCATCATCCAGCTTCTGTAATAGTTTGGTGGGGTGTATCCCATAAAGGTGTCACAACACTCCATTTTTGCGAAAAGTGTCAAAACCGGTGCGGCGGTTTATCAAACCAACGTGCTGGAAGGTGTTGTGAAACCTTTATCGCAAACTCTCTTCGGTGGACAACATTGGGTCTTCCAGCAAGACTCTGCTCCTGCTCACAAAGCAAAAAGCACACAGGAGTGGCTTCGCAACAACATTCCTGATTTTATTGCACATGAAGATTGGCCATCCGGGAGCCCAGATTTAGATCCGCTGGATTATGCATTATGGACAGAGTTAGAGAACAAGGCCTGTAGAGCTCCCCACTGCAATTTGGACAGTCTGAAAAAATCGTTGGTGAAAGCAGCAAATGAAATGTTGTTGAATACCGTGCGTGCCGCTATAGACCAGTGGCCACAACGTTTAAAAACTTGTATAAAAGCTAAAGAAGGTCATTTCGAGTAAAGCTTTTATTAATTAATTAACAATATCTTATTAAAATAAATTTCGTTGGAATAAACATATTATCTTTTATTGTTTCGATTTTATGCTTCTTTAAAGTTGTGACAGAATTAATGGCACGACTAGGTATGTGTAAATATGTACGTTCTAGGGTAAAGACAAGCTCTGTGGGTTCATTCATTTATCCTAAATCACAATAAAAGTGGTAAACTTGATCTAACTCAAAGTTGCTCAGACAGCGAAGCGCAAAATGTTTCTAAAATTAGAATTATATTATAATTGCATAATATATTTTATTTATATTAGCTCTTTGTCCAATACTATCTACTACATTCATACAATCACAAAATCGTGCCGAAAAACATTCACTTTTTTTTTAGTTTCAAAGTTAAATATTAGGAGAGTACAAGCGTAAGCCAAATTCTGTTTCAATATTCGTCACTTTTGAACCGAAATTAACGTTTTTGCAAAATGTCATCAAAATCCACGAAGATATCTCGCACGGAATTTGTTTCAAAATTTCTTTATATTTAGTTGTTTGCGTAATAAATGTCGTCATTAAGCGTAATAGTTTTTCTTTTGAAAATGTCTAATGACATTGCTTAGTAAAAACTTTATACGGATTATAAAAATCTTTGAATTTGGTTTAACTGGTAGACTATTCTACAAATGTCAATTGCACAGTTTAGAAAGTTTTTTTTAAGGGGCAATCTGATTTGAAAAAGTGTATTCTTACTTTAAAGTCTCCTCTGCAAATGAAATTCATTACTTTATCAATTCATTCAATTGCAATCATTTTAACTTTTTACCTAGTTCAAATTTTATTAAGGATCACATTTTCTCCGAAATTCATGTAATTTATATACGAGGTCTGTTCAAAAAGTATCTCAAATTTTAAATTTCCGCGGGCTACTTCGATTTTCGACTTTTTTGTTGCGTTATGTTAGTATACATGTATCTCACTATGCTGATAAGCTATTTTAAATATTCAGTTAATTTTTAACAGCTATTTTTCTTGAACGTGTTTTGGCTCGTCTTCGATTTTTGCCTATTCCAAAACCTCGTATGTACCTATTTATTATTTTTATCGAATTACCCATCTTATTACCTTTCCAACCATGTACCTTACATGTCCAGGTTAAATAGAGGTAGAAAAATCTGTTTCTTAGATAACCTTAACTGGTATCTTACTGTTTCATTGCCTTGTAATTGCAAAAGTTATAAAACGAACAAAATGTCTCCAAAAATTATGGGAAATGTTTGTTTAGCATACATAGGTAAATACTTTTAATAACTGCTCCAGAAAAGCCATAAAAAAGTTAATAACATTTTTTTATTGCCGTAATTAGCTTGTCTTAACCAGCCATACGAGGACTATCCCGAAGACTATCAGAGGTTAACAGAAACCGGAAGTATTTATAACTTCAAATAAGACCTATCCGTGATCAGGATCATCGCAATATTCTGTCGACTTCGAACAGCAAATAATCAATATCTTCAGACATATCCGTGAAACGAGCACGAGACAAGTCGCAAGATGATTGTCTTCATACACAATTTGGAAGGTTCATTCATATCATATGACAGTACAAAGGCTCCTGAAATTTTCCACTTGGCTTCTGGACTGTGACAGAGAAAAGAGTGCATTTCTAGATCGAATTCTGTGCACATATGCATCGCAATTCACTAAGGATGGTATCACAAACTTCCACATCCTTCATACTTGATTGGATACTAACCAAAACAGGATAAGGGCGACATCACTTCAGCATACATACAGTGTCAAGGTTTGGGCTGATATCATCGGCATTCATTTAATAGGACCATTCATTTTACCGCAAATGCTTAATAGCCAAATTTATGCAGACATTTTGGAGAATACACTGGCAGAAATACTTGGAGACATCTCTCTGGATAATATAAGGTCAATGGTTTACCAACACACTGGCGCACTAGCGCTTACTGCTAGCATTGTGAAGGTAAAATTAAATGCACCATTTCCTGAGCGCCTAATTGAATAATGTGGACCGAGTCCTTGGCCTGCTAAATCTTTAGACCTTACTCTAGGATGAAGTTTACTGCAGTCCTGTTAATACCAGAGAGAAAATAATTAGCAGAATTGGGACTGCAGAGACAAAAATACGAAACAGGTTGCCTACAATACACCTGTGACGTCACATGGTTACCCATGGCGAACTGAGAATTGTCAAAAAAAAACCCAGGGTATCCTGGGTTTTTGTACCTCATCGAACGTTTCTAAAACAACAAATAAGAAGAATAAAAGTAAAGCTGTCAGTTGTTTTTGAGATTTGGCAAAATTGAATCAATAATTTATTAGTTTTATGAATAGAAGTCGCTAAGAAATTAATTGAACTGAACTTAACTGTGTTTAAAAAAAATTCCAAAGTAATTAAAAAATTTAAAAATAATTAGTATATAAAAATAAATTAAGTTCGCTTATTTGGCTATAAAGCACTATTAATACAAAAATAAAAATCCTAATTTTACAAAATATGTCGTCAAAATAAAGCAATAAATAAAACTTATAAAATTTTACACAATTGGTAACTTATTTATCAAATATTTACGATATTTTTCCAATAAACGAAGAAGAAATCTTGTGACAATCAGAGACAATTTTCAAATATTTTTAAAGCGGTGAGTTTCAAGTATGTAGAATTTATCCGTGCTGTCATAAGTTTATTGTTAAAATTCTCATCGAACGCTTTAAATGCTTCTCGGTGCGACTGCTTGCGCCACGAAGTGCCATTAGGCTTCCCAGTGTTGCTCAACAAACAGATCTAGACATTAATTAAAATCCGTTTTTAAGTAAACAAAAAACCTTTGGTGTTAATTTCAACTTAATTTCTTTAAAATTTGATTTTTTTTATTAGAGTTTACTCTTTAAGAATTGGTGTTAATTTCATATTAATTTCTTCAAAATTCGATTTTTTTTATCAGAGCTTACTCTTTAAGAATTGATTTTTATATACATATAGCCCGAGGTACGAAATTAGATGGAGAGTGAAATTGAGTGTCAACAAAATGTGAAGTCGTTACGCATGAAGTTAACCGAATTTTGACATTTGAAAATGTAATCAAAATTTAAAAAAAGAAACAAAAAGGAAAAATTAGGAATTTAAAAAACAAATCCTTAAATGCGCATTTTTGGATACTAAAATATCATTTTTTTAAGTGAAGGCACTACATATTCCGGTCTAACATATAGGCTACTTTTTATTCGTGAGTTTCAAAATAGTGGACTAGTGGAGATGTCGGTCAAAATTTGTAAATATAATATAAAAGACTCCTAGATATTAATTTTCATTAAATTTGCTTGAAATTTGGGAATTTCGGCCGCCAAATTGGATCCGCGATTTTAACATTTTCGGTAGCCATTTTGGGTTCGCCATTATGAATTTTTGGTAGATTTACATAGGACTAATTTTCACTTAAATTCGTTGAAGTTCATTTTTGGTCACTATATGTTGTTATTTTGATGATCTCCAGTTGGGTGACAAATAAAAAAACAAAACCAATTTGGCAGTTGTAATTTTATTGTCGGTGAAAATACCTTTTTGTATCATTCAACTTTCCTACTTTTACAGAGCAAAAGTTCATACAGATTTCAGTCGGATTGACAATTTTTTTTTACAATTTGTAGATAAATTTTCGGAGCACACTTTCTATTTCAATATACAATCGTCAATTAAATTTTCACAATGTTCTACCAACCTAATTTTTCAATTGTTTTGTTTCGTATCTAGTTACATTTTTTTTTGACTGCCAACTTAGTTTTTATTTTACTCTATAATAATAACTGTAATAATACTAGTGAAATTAATTCACCTCAACACTCCTCCTGAATTAATTCACTACGAAGATTTACAAAAACTTTCTTACACAGTGGTTTGGTGAAAATGTCAGCTAATTGCTGTTCGCTTCGAATCAGTTTTGGACTTACAGTTTTGTCAATGTGTTGTTGGATATACTTACGAAGAATTTCAATGTATTTCTTGCCTTTGTTGGTTTTTCCTTCGTGAGCGTTCTTGAGCATGTGAATTGCAGATCTGTTGTCCACGTAGAGATCAGTGGGATCTTCAGTCTTCAAAATGTTGAGCTCACGAGCAATCCTTCTAATCCAACAGACATCATCAATAGCAGATACTGCTGCTCGATACTCGGCTTCGGCTGTAGAGGTTGCAACGAGTCGTTGCTTTTGCGAGTACCACACCAGTGGTCCCCCTCGCATGAGTAGCACTCCAGTCGTTGATTGCATGGTCTCCCTGTCTCCTCCAAAGTCCGAATCAGAGTAAGCTTCAATTTTGTCATCTCCATTGATTCCAAGATTCCACAGTTCGTTGTACATCTCAGATACTTGAATACTCGTTTCACCATGGTCCAGTGAATGTCAGTCGGTTGTGCACAGAATCTGCTGAGTAGATTTACCGCAAAACTTATGTCTGGCCTGGAGATTGTTGCAAGGTATAATAGACTGCCGATTGCCTCTCGGTAGGGTACATTTGCAATCGTAAGTTGATCATTCGGCTTCTCCATCACTTCTTTTGCAATTCCGACGACTATGGGGGTTGAGACGGGGTTGCAGTCCGCGTGTTCCATCTTCTCGAGCATCTTCTCAGTGTATCTGGGTTGGCTCACAGATATCCCTTCAGTCTTCACTTTCAGTTCCATCCCCAGATATGAAAATTCTTCTTGCACAGTCTCACTGTAGGTGATTTCGAATACTTGACTAATTTTCTTCAACGATTTGTAGATTTCAGCTACAACTTTTCCGGCGATAAGTCCATCATCTACAAAAAGTGTCATCAGGATGCTCCTGTCCTGATTATAATAGACACAAGGATCATCATCGGTACTCTTCAGCCCAAACTTCTCAAATTTCCCGGTGACCTCCTCGTTCCATACTCTTGGAGCTTGTTTCAGACCATAAATAGCTTTCAATAGACGACATACGTTGTCACTTCCGTCTTCGAATCCTTGAGGTTGAGTCATGTGCAGAACATCGGTCAGCTTCCCATATAGAAAAGCGGTTTTGACATCAAATGCGACTAACTTCATTCCTTCAGTTGCAGCATGGCTCAGGATCAATCGTATCGAAGCATGACGGGCAACTGGGCTAAATGTCTCTCCATAGTCTATTCCTTCTTTTTGCTCAAAGCCCCTGGCGACGAGTCTGGCTTTCAATTTTCCGTTCGCTTTTTCTCGCAGAACCCATCTACAGGATAGTGGCTTGGCATCCTTCGGGCATTCTTCCAGCTTCCAGGTTTTCATCATTAGTGAATCATACTCCTCCTGTATCGCCTTTCTCCAATTTGGATCCTTCAGTGCATCTTCAACGGCGATTTCCTCAACTTCATCGATCAGTGCACATTGTGCAATGTTGCCTCTTCCCAAGAAGTCGGTGATATAGTCGGCATATCTTTTTGATTTCAAGGTGTTGCGATCTCTCAATTCTCGTCCTGGTGTCTGATTCGCTGGTGGTGTCTTGTTGCCCCTTTCTTTCGGTTTTTCTTGCTGTCCATTTTCATCTGGCTCGTTTTCTTCTTTTTCAGTTTCCTCCTCCTGTTCCTGCTCTTTATCAGACGTTTCTTGCGAGTTGGAGTAGCTCAGTTCTGTTCTCGGTTCTGCTTCAGGTCTGGCTTCGTAAAACACTACGTTGTCCGAGCTAACGATGTTGCCAGTGCTTGGGATGTAAATTCTGTAACACGGTGAGTCCCATTCGTAGCCTATCATGATTCCTTTTTCAGACTTGCGATCCATCTTTTCTTTCTTGTGACTTGGTTTGAGTACGTAACACTCACATCCGAATGCACGTAGCTTGCTGATATCTGCCTGTCGTCCAGGTGTTTTTCCTTCAACGGAGCTTGTGCCAGTCTGATTAATGGTGAAAACAGCGTAGTTTGCTGCCTCCGCCCACAACTTCTTGTCTAGTCCATTTGAGTGAATTGCTGTCCGAGTTGCTTCTACGATGGTTCGCATTTCCCTCTCGATCCTTCCATTCTGCTCTGGCGTGTGGGTATTTGTGACTGTGTGAAATATCCCTCTTTCTTCTAATATCTTTCTTTTTTGGGCGTTCCTTATCTCGGTTCCATTATCTGATCTGAGTTTCTTGATTTTTCTTCCGAGCTGGTTCTCTACAAGGTGGATGTACTTTTCAAGTTTACTCGGTGCTTCATCTTTTGACTTCATGAAATAGATCGTCCGATAGTGCGTGTAGTCGTCTTTGAATAGGAGAAAATATTTTGCATTTCCCAGAGATGGAACGTCCATTTGATCCATGTCCACGTGTACCAATTCCAGAGGTTTTTTTGCTTTCTTTGGGTCTGCTGGATGAGAGATCCGGTGCTGTTTCCCGTAGGTACAGCCTGTGCAGTTTGTACCATCCCAGTCATCCACATAATTCACATTTTGGCTTTGCAAAATATTTTTTACGTACCTTATATTTTGGTGTGCAAGTCTCTCGTGCCATGTCCTGATGGACGCGATAAAGGTGTATTCAACTTTCTTTTCCCTTCTCAGTAACATCCTGAAGATTGCCCTCTCGTTCAGCCATGACTATCACTTCATCTGTCTTGGGATTGACAAACTTTGATGTTTTATGATCAGCTTTCTGTTGAAGACCTTTATCAAGTACTTGACCCACTGAGACGAGGTTAAATCCGAGACTTGGCACGTACAAAACATTTTTGAGGACCACTTTCTTCCATTTCTGGCCATCATACGCTTCCAATTCCACATTTCCAACTGCAGCGCCATCTAGCTGAGTGCCATCTCCAATCAGGATGGGGACAGGCTTGTCCAGTTCGACCAGGTTGGTGAACCATTCGCGGTGTGATGACATGTGCTGGCTCGCTCCACAGTCCTGAAACCAACTTTCGTCCTTGCTCACTGAATTGCAGCTTAACAGTGAGTTTCCGTTGTGGGATGTGTTCAGAAGTGCATAAGGTGCCTGGTTACCTTGCTCACTGGAACGTGATTTGCACTCCTTTGCGAAGTGTCCCTTCTTTCCACATTCGTTGCAGGGGTAAGTGCGTTTGCAGCACTCCAGGTACTTGGCGGTTGGCTTGCCTTTGCATTCCTTTACAAAGTGTCCCTTTTTCTCACACTTGAAACATATCTTCGGTTTGCCTACATTCTTGCTCGTTGACTGCTGTCCTTTCTTGTTGTAGTTGTTGCTGTGCTTTGTGACGAGTGCATTATGGCTGCTTGCTTCGTGTCCATTTCCACTTTCTTTCAGCCTCTCATCTTCTAGTCTGAGTCGTTCGATCAGTCTTTCCACCGTCTGGTCTCCTGCAGCTACATTGTCCCATGCTGTCCTAAAGTGTGCTAGCTTGGGTGGCAACACACCTAGGATCCTCGAGATTACCCAACTTGGACAGATTGGATCAATGTCGTTGTTCAGTTCCTCGGCAATGGCGGTGATGTCCATGCAATTTTCAGCAGCTGACTTTGTCTCGTCGTAGACAAAGGAGAAGAATATCTGTCGCAGTGTCTCTCTGGTTACTTCTGTCTTCGTTCCATACAGGTTGACGATTTTGTCCAGCATTTGTCTTGAGGTCGCACAGTGTGCGAGCTTGCTGGCTATCTGACTGCTCACGTTGAGTGCGATGAGTGTTTGGGCCTCGAGATCAAATTTGACCCATACTTTCACTGCTTCATCAGTTGAGGCACCTGCTGATTTGACTTGTGTACCGATTGCAACTTCATACACATCCTTTGTTTTCAGATCTAAATTTAATTTTAAACGCCAGGACGCATAGTTGATGTTACCTTGTGAATCTTCACACAGAGTCTCTAACTTGGACTTAATTGTGTCCATTTTTAAGACTAACTTTACAATTGACTTGCTTGATTCGCAATTTCAGACTAGTTTTACAATTAATTTTACTTGAATTGCAATTTTCAGACTCGTTTCGCAATAAATTTGACTTAGATTGCAATTTTCAGACTTGTTTCAAATTAAAATTAATTATTTTCGCTTAATTTTAAACTAAAATTGTTTAAACAATCTTTCAAACAATTTTGTTGACAAGCTTGCGTGTTTGTTTTCGTCGACTCGCAATTCGGTGACGCTTACGATGGCTGCTCCGACTTTCGTTGGCTGTTGCCGGTGAATTTGGAGGTTAGGTTGTTCCTGCGTGATGTCTGTCCTGTCGATTTTCTGGCTTTTCGTCGTCCTTAGCTGGAGATTCTCACTTGCAGCGGCTCTGGGCCCATAACCTGTTGTTATTTTGATGATCTCCAGTTGGGTGACAAATAAAAAAACAAAACCAATTTGGCAGTTGTAATTTTATTGTCGGTGAAAATACCTTTTTGTATCATTCAACTTTCCTACTTTTACAGAGCAAAAGTTCATACAGATTTCAGTCGGATTGACAATTTTTTTTAACAATTTGTAGATAAATTTTCGGAGCACACTTTCTCTTTCAATATACAATCGTCAATTAAATTTTCACAATGTTCTACCAACCTAATTTTTCAATTGTTTTGTTTCGTATCTAGTTACATTTTTTTTTGACTGCCAACTTAGTTTTTATTTTACTCTATAATAATAACTGAAATAATACTAGTGAAATTAATTCACCTCAACACTATATTTGATCCACCGTTTTAAATTTCCAAATTCGACCGCATATTCGCAATCAGGACCTCCAAAAACCCCCAAAATTCCAATTTTCATGGCAATCCTTTGATATTTACAAATGTCTACCGCCGTCTTAGATCTACTATTTTGAAAGCCGCGAATAAAAAGTTGCTTATATGTTAAGGCCGAAATATCTAATGCCTTCATTCAAAAAATTAGAATGATATAATATGTACTGTTGTTGCATACTAAATATAGGAATATCTAGCCGATATACATAAGAGATAAATACAAAATGGCCCAAAAGTTTCTCCCCACAAACTTTTTGTTATAAACAAACCAATGAACATAAATTAGAAATTCAAATTTATTTGTGATGCTAACATAATACAGATAAATATTCTTATTACTAATAATGCGTATGTCTACCGTTATTATATGTATATACATTCTAAAATACGTCGTCCAAAATTATCACATAAATTTTCTAATCGGTGTAGCTGCTCCATTCTTGCTGTACTCTTGCAATTAATTGTCATTCATTCTTCGGCATTGGATGTCTAAATACACTCTCTTGAAGTCTAGCCCAAACGTGTTCGATTGGGTTAAGGTCAGGAGAGTTCCCAGGCCAATCTTCCCAAACTCGCTCGTGCCCCATCCTGCATAAGAATTACCAAATTTTTATCTGGAAACTGTCTTCTGTCATCCTGGCATGCTGCGTAAGCTAGTAAAATGCTGTTCCGGTAATAGGATCCATCTACGGTTGTGTTTTCATCAACAACATGAAGTCTCGACTTTCCACGTGAGCTGATTCTTCCTGGAACCATTATCTTGAGGTCAAATTTCGGCTTTTGTATGGATTGAATAGTGCTTGGATCACTGGTTCTAACTCTCATATTTTGCCTATTCGGCGTTGGGTGCAAAACAATTTGGGGTTCATCCGTAAAAAGTACGTTAGCTCTCTTAGACCTTCCAATAGCACTATCTTCACAGAAACCTTCGCTTTGCAACCTTCTACAGAAGTTAAGTCTATCTGTAACATTCTTTGCAGTAAGATGCGGGTTTACTCGTCTCAGGTAAGCATGTCTTCCTTTTAATGTATCGTTAATATCGCCTTTCCTCCTTTCTAGCCATAATCATACATAGTGTCCTTGATATTTCGGAAACGGATTTTCCTGTTTCGCCAAGAGTTTGCATTTGAATCCTTGTTTGTATCCTATTCGAAGCCATAATGAAGAAGCACAAGAATCCTCTAGGATAGGCTTTACAAAAATAATGATTTTTCAAGTAGCGCGTATAAAATGTTCTAAGAAAAATCACTACTTACGATAAACACGGCAATAAAAAAGGATCCTTGAGGTCAGGAGCAATAAAATTTCATAGGTAGGTTCGCTAAAAAACCCTTAATTACCCCGGTAACTCAAATTAGCTTTTTAAAGGGTACGTCTCTGTACCTGACTATAGGGACATTTTTTCCGAGAAATGCACTATATCGCTTTAAACAGCTATTATTAATGTGCATGCTGTCGTAGCTAAGCACTATATAATCTTTAAGAGAAACTTTTGGGCCACCCTGTAGAGTGTTGCATATTAAATAGCGGCATATCTTACCGATATAATAGTTAAAGTAACTTTATTATGCTAATGTGCTTCACATTTAACATTTCACAATAATTTAAATAATCTGAGATGCTTAGCATTTCAATAAATTAAAACTAAAGAGGTACCTCTTAAGACCTCATCCCAAAAAAAGTGCACCCTTGCACAATGTTTAGTGCGTCGCCCGCGGAAAAAGGTCAAGGCACACGGGAAACAATAAAAAAATTGTCGCTGTACAAAAGATACTTTGATCGCTTTTTTTTCGATTGGTAAATGACGCCAGAAATTGATATTTCTTGCGATAGAAAATCGGAGGACTAGCAACGGTTTGATCAAACCTGTATTGCCGAGCGGTCGCGAAATTGGTAACTTTTTAAAAAGAAAGCTTGATTACCGAGATGAGTCCTAGTCTAACAACTATATAACTGAGGTGAGGTGAATAGAGTGTCTAAATTTTAAATTTAAGTTTTATTTTATCTTTTCAGACTCTCAAAGGTCTCTCTTTTCCACGCGATCAAATCCCAAAGAAGACGCGAGTAGCAGGTATCCTCTGTAATGATGAAGTTGGAACCCATCAGAATTATCACAGAGTCACACTTTATTGTTGCAACACGCCGGAAGCCTTACCACGCACCCACACCACAACTAAAATTAACACCAAAATGTTTTCTGTTTAGTTAAAAACCGATAATGTTAATATCTCACAAAAACTGCTCAAAATGCTCTCCGACACTTTTAATGCATGCCAATATCCTCCTAACTCCCTGTTTAAGGTGTACACCAGCCTCTCTCGCATTTTCGCTGGTGTTAACAGAACTTGAGAAAACTTCATTCTTTATTATCCCCCATAAGAAAAAGTCTAAGAGAGTAAGATCTGGATATCTAGAAGACCAAGCAATCGGTCCACCTCGTCCAATCAAGCGTTCGAGAAATTAGTCATTTAATTTTAGCTTCGATAGTGCTCCATCGTGTTGGTAAAACATTAACTTTCAATTATCCAGAGCGATGCCTTCAAATAGGTCTGGCAATATATTCTCCTGAAAATCTGCATAAATTTGGGTATTAAGTTTTTGCGGCCTATTAAATGATTTCCAGCCCAAACATTGGCACTGAATTTATGCTTTATACGCTGTCCTACCAGGTATGAAAGTTAAGGCGTTTGTGATACCATCCTTAGTGAATTGCGATTCATTCGTCCACAGAATTCTGTCTAGAAACGCCCGTTATATATGTCGCATTCAAAAAGCCAAGGGACGAACTCCAATCTTCTCTCGAAATCGCCTTCCAGAAGTCCTTATACTGGCATATGATAATATATGGTAGATGTTTCCTCTCTCGATGAAAAAAACTGTATATAAAAACATTCCTAATCGTCTTGCGACTCGCCTCATGTTCAAGATTTTGTCTGACGATGGTGTTATTTGCTGTTTGGTGTCGTTGACGTCGGCAGAATTTTGCTATGTTCTTGATCGAAGATTCGTCCAATTTAAAGTTACAGGTCTCTCTTAACCTCTCGAAAGCCCCAGAAAGTACCTCTCTTTGGGGAACCCGTCGATTTGGGGTCTCTTTTGGTATTCCCGGACAGTCTGTTTCGTTTCCAGGATTTAGTATTTTTCCAGCACAATATGGTTTAGGGCCTTGGTACCTAGACGAAGATCTTTCTCTAACCAATTCATCGGCGACCTCGTTTCCCTCAACCCCAGAGTGCCAAGGTATCGAAACGAGTGTAACTCTTTTTGAAGCAGCCAGACGCTGAAAAGAGCTGAAGCACTCTTTAATGAGTTTTGAAGAAAAGCGTCATGATTAGAGTGCTCTGAGGGTCACTTGGTCATCAGAGAGTATATTAATGGTAGCGACTTTAAGTCCTTTGCTAAGGCTAAGGAAGGCACAGGTTTCGATACATGGATTTCACCCTGGAAAACGCAGGGCCGCCTATTGAAATCTAGACCTTAGTGTTGAGTCCATAGACACTAGCTCCAGTACTGTGCTCTGTTTTTGAACCATCAGTGTACCAGTTAAAGCTACTGGAGATTAGAATGGGACCGCCGCCTTTCCCCGCATTCTGCAATAAGAATTTTGAATTTCCACGCTAACATCCTTAATGCTCACAGATATGCTACCAACGTGAAGTTAGCTTGTTCCCTTAGCATGACATTAACCCATAGAACTGTATAGGAATCCATACCTCTGCTTACGAAAGCCCTACGTATTGATTCGTAGCCAGCATTATCAAAAGTAACTTCTATGTCAGAAAGGTGCACAAATCTATCTCTCTGGACTACAGAGCCTTCCCAATTTTTCTTACCAGGTTGTGCAAGGCAGTCTCTGTATTTCTTCAAAAACTCCCTAATAACCGTGCCATAGCTTTTAGGAGGAAGGAAGTTAGACTGATTGGTCTATAAGATTTAGGCAGCTTGGGTGGCTTGCTTCTCCGCTTAGAGATAAAAACTACCAACACCTTCCTCCATTGGTATACCCTCCCACCTGTACGTAGCCCTAAATATAAATGCGATACGATGTTCATATTAGATTCAACAATAATATGTATTCAGGATTTCGATCGTCAACGAGTTAAGGCATTGCCGTAACAGAGAAACAAAGTCCAGACAAATTGCTTGTGGAACATACAACGAACTGTCAAAAAAGTGACATTTGTTATTTTCTATTTATGAGGAAGTAAGAAAATGTTAATATGTTAAATGTAGCATTTTACGAAAGTAGCAGTAGTGAGAATAAAGAAGAATCGGGGTCTAGAGCTACACTACATTCATCAATTAGGTTTACCTGAAAAAGGCAAGACATCTAGGACATATATTTTTAAACCCAGTAAGAATTTTATAGAACCTTTTCGGCTTCCCAAGGAAGTCTTCAGATTAAACGAGATATTAGATGTGCTAAGCTATGTCTCGAGATCTTCGTCAGCGCAGCCTGTTCTGTGATTATGAGCTGTTCTACAATCATAGAATTAAGTATTTAATATTGTTCTAGTAGTTGTAGCTCTAATTCATAAACAAATGTTTTTTTTTGTAATTAATAGCTGTCTTTTTTTCACTTCAGTTCTCAATTCAGGTTAAGCAGAAATGTTTGCACTGAATTGAAATTTATGCATAGTTACCCATATCAAACATTTTTTTATTCGCAAAAAATAAAATCAATTTGCCTGCATTTACAAAGACTGCGTAAAAAACTTAATCCAAAAATTTATCCAGTTCAAAGTTTGGAGTTCAAATGGGTCAATAATAATAAAATAATAGGTCAATGAAAAAATTTTTAACGAAATTGAGCCAGGCATACTCAAAGGCCATCGAGTCGTTACACATGAGGAACCTACCAAATCTTAACTAATATTGAATTCATAAACAGCACAAATTCGATTACAAAATAAATTTTGATTGCATCGAATTCGTGCAAAGGTCCCCAGGTATATACTATGTATAGATGGATAGTGTTATATATGTAGTGCTACCTAAAATATTGCTACTTATTATAGGGAAATCCAATTGAAAGCTAAACCAAAACAAATAAAAGCAAATACACGATGAGTTCTTCATTAACAGCGCTTAGCACCTTTATTTTTGATGTAACATATGTACATATACATAAATTCACAGAAATGTGATGGATTATGTAAGAGCAAATCAGCTGTAGCACAGCAAAAACATTCGTGTTTGAATAACAGTTGTAACAGTTACAAGTGCCAACATGCAAACTGGTTTAATAAACAGATAATTACCGTCAATCAAATCATTGTAGGCCCGGACAATGCCTTTGTCGAATGCACGAGCATCGGCCGCGGTTTGGAACGTCAAACCATTTCGTTGCTTACCGGCACGCCAATGATGAAATGTTGGCATTACCTTGAAATATTTGAGATCACGATTGATTACGCAGCTTAAGATTACCTGTATAAAAGAATAAAATAAAAGATACACAACAGTGGTGGTTAGTCAAAATGGAGATGAGCACCAAATCAGAGTACTGAAAACATTACATTTTGATCTGAGATTCTTTGGCCGTATATGATGTACTCATGGCCACCGGTACCTGGTGATAGTCTGGCTCGTTTCCGTATCGACACGTTTGCCAAGCCGCCACCGGCTAGAGGCAACCAACCCTCGGTACTTTCGTCTCTGGTCATGACCTGCGCGCGTACTCTTACTAAGAAATCGCTGAAATTAAATGAAATGAAATTAAATTATATTACTAAATATATTGCTAGGTAAGAGACAAATAAGAACAATATTATTTATATTGTTAGGTAAGAGATAAATAAAAAACGCTCCGGCCTCTTCCCCAGTTCTTGTAGACCCACTTCCCCCACCTGTTGTTAACCCTAATCGTACCACATGTTTTTTTAACGAATTATATTACGATGTGACGCTCAATTACTTATGAGAATCATGGTTATAGTTAAAATGTTATTGTTTATAGTTTAAATTCATTTATATTTTAGTATTAATTTTAAATTTAAAGTAAAAACTCAGAAAAATTTTCGGAAGTGCAATATGAAATAATCAAAAAATTTAAGCTCAAAATCCAAATGTGACTAAGGGTCACATCATGGTACTATCAGGTTTAAGCTCACCTTGCAATTTGCTAGATCTATAAAAGACCGTTGCCCACTTTTCCAATTTCGCGACCACAGAATTTACTACAATGTCCATCTTCTCTTGGCCTACCTTCACGATAAACCCGACTCTGTATCGATAGCAAAACCAAGAATAACGTGCTGGTTTCAATACATCAGGAAGTCCTCCCCAACGACTTTTCTACTATTCTCTCTTTTTCAGGTATCATAGTGTATTTAGCTCTTTACTCTTAATAAGGTGTCTACCGATCTCGGTACCTGCGCCTCCTACATATTTCAGATCTCGGCTCTCTCATTGTCAAAGCTCGTAGCGACCATAAAAACTATTTTAATTCCTAATTCTGCCGGCATTCTTGTTGCTTTTCCTCCAAAATCATTTGCCCCAATTTTTTTTTCCATACGAAATGTTTGCCCTTACTAAAACTAACCTACCAGGTTACTTAGAAAGTACCAGGTGTACCGGAAAGTCTTTACCGATTATTTTTAATTGAAAAATCACATAATTTTTGAGAAAATAGGAAAAGTTATTTATTCAAATCAGTCGCCATTCGATTCTACACACTTTGTCCATCTTTCTTGCAATTTATAATTGCCATCCCAAAAAAACCGTTTGTCCTTTGAGCCAAACCATTCATTGAACCATTTTTCGACTTCTTCGGAATTTGCAAAGTGCTGCTTAGGCAGCACGTGTTCCATTGATGCGAAAATGTGATAACTGGAAGGGCCAGGTCTGGAGAGTAAGGCGGGTGCGATAATACTCCCCATCCAAGCGATTTCAATGCGTCTTTCACCGGTTTTGCTGTGTGTCTGTGTGTCTGACGGTGCATTGTCATGCAAAAAAAATCACTTTACCGCGATGAGTATTCACTGTTTCAACAGGTGTCAGAAGTTCATAATAAATCACATCATCCTGGGCCTTGTAGTCGATGGGCCACCTTGGCCACGCCATAACTACGAGATTTGACGTTTTGGATTTTTGAAATATGTAAATCCACTTTTCATCACCCAAGACCCAATCACCAATCCGATGTAAAAATGACTTCCTTTCGTACCGTTGAAGCAGCATTTCACAAATGGTTTTTCGATTTTTCATTGGCCTGTCATTCAATTAATCATTCATTAATAATTCAAAATCTTCCCATTTTTTAGATTTTTCCCATTGCTCGTAAGCGGTCGCTCATCGTTTCTTGTGCCACATTTCACGTTTCTGCGAATTGTTTTTGAGTTTGGGTTGGATCTTCGCCCAATAATTCTTACGAATCAACAGCCTTTTTCTTTCGGTGAAATAAGAAAAGGAATGCTTGCCGCAAATGCTCTTTTTCAGGCAAGAAATTCGACATATTCACAGAGTTATAACCTATGACTTATTTAGGCGGAATAAAACTGTTGTTGTTGTTGAAGTTTGATAAGAATAGAATAAAATGACATATATATCAAATCATTTTATTCCATACTTACGGCTAGCGACATCTGTTAGAAAAATCCGTAAGGACTTTCCGATACACGTAGTAATTGCAAGTTTCAATAATGAATTATTCTCTACGGACTTCTGTGCAGATCCTGCACAGTTGACTCCAATGTTTGGGATCCTTATCCTCTTGTAAGATTCAATCATCAGAATTGGGTCTAAATATTTTTTCATTGATTTTAGGAGACCACGCTGATAAATTTTGCCCATCTTCTTAACGTTCAAATTCTCGGTAAAGAGCTCTAAGCAGCCAAACCCGTATTCCGAAAAGCATCCTCAAACATTTATTTTTATTGAGTGCTTGACAGTTCGCTGGCTGAAACGGGCTCGTGAATGGACCAAGCACACTTCATGCGAATCCACGACCAAAAATTCGATTCATCACTGAACACAATGTTCCACCAATCATGACTCAAATTCTCGGTAGCATAGCCCATCGTTTTTTTGTATGGGCTTCGGAAAAAAGTGTTTTGATATCTTAGCACGATATTATACGTTAGCTTCACGTAAATGTTCTCTGATTGTATTCATGTCGACGTGAATTCCTTTTTTGCCAAGTGAGCCTTCGCCTCGCACAGTCTTAAAAAGGGGATGCGCTCAAACAACTGCAGTATCATCTATCCTTCTTCGTATTTGCTCTCTTCACCCCCGTCCAGGAAGGCCGTCGACAGTTTTCTGTATATTCTCTATTTTCGTCCCTCCCAAGCTCTTGAGCCCTACAAATTAGTCCGCTCTCATCTTCTCTCGACTCTCGACCAATTTCACCCTCCACCCTTCCTCACTTTCTATTAAAACTCCCCTTCTCCAACTAATTCAAAACATCCTTCTACTTAAATTTTCGAGAAAGTGACTTCAGAAAATTAAATCACGTACTTGCCCAATCGTCCCTTTATTACCTCTAATCCGTCCCACAGCTCTCTGTCGTGAACACCCTTGTCATCTCCTATACCCAACTTATCACTAACTGACATCGTCTCCCGAACACTGTGTTCCTTGGAAAACGGTCATGAGGTCAACGTCATCGCTACTGACTTCAGACTAAATCTCGCACAACATCTTCTTTTCAAAATCCGTTCCCTTGACTTCAAGCAGATTTGTCTTCTGTCTGTGTCTTCTCTTTTTCGTGGCTAATTCAGGGGTCCTTCAGAGTAGTCACTAGGACCATTGCCTTCCATTTTGGCCATTAATGATGTTGAGAGTATTATTAATCACGCAGATATTTCTATCTATGCCGATGACATGAAGATCCCTAAACGAATATCTTCCGCTTCTGATTGCCGACTGCTAGTATGTCGCGTTCGTTAGGCTTCTCATTGAATACGCTAGTCAAGTTTGGTCTCCCTTTCAAACCACTAGCATCAATCGTTTTGAAGCAGTCCACCGAAGGCTCCTCCTGGTCTGATCGTCTGAACCTGCGGAGGAGCTTGCGTGCGTCGATGATTGACTGAGCTAAGTCGACGGTAGCAGGGTGCTGCCGGCAGGGTCTCCCATGTCGAACAGGTTAGTCTTGAGGCGCCAGACGAAGAAGGTCACCAAAAAGCACACATGGAAGGCAAGCCAACGGTTTTAACGTCTGCACGAGGTAACCAGCCTGTTGCTGGGAATCCTCCCGCTGTACAAGCGGCCGGGGCTAGGAATGTGCAGGCCCCACTTCCATGTACTGCCGAGGTGGCGAGTCCAGGCCGAGGAGGAAGTTCTCTACTGGACTCCGATGACAGAAGGTCGCAAGACGGACTGTCATCGATTGGCACATTGACACAGTCAATGGAGAGCCTTCTTTTGGAACAGGAAAGGATCGGAAAGCAGCCCGCTGTGACTACGGTTAATCCTGATCCCACCACGGACAAAATCACCCCCCCCCCCCCCCCCCTCAAACTAACATCCAAGAAAAAGAGGGGTTGTCCAAACGACAGCTGCGACGGCTGAGGATTAAGCAGAACAGAGCTAAGGCAAAGGAAGCGAAAGCCCACTTTGTCAAGGGCTCTGTCCCTTCTTCCTCGACTCCGGTGACAACAGCCGCCAAGAGAGGTAGGTCGGAGGAGGACTCATCCACTCCGAGCACCTCGACTGGTGCGGGTTGCGCCGGAGAAGCCAAAATACCATCTACGCAGCCTATGAGCAAGCGCAAACGGAGGAAAGTCGTTAAGACCGGTCTCCTGGCACAAGGCTCACCGGACGAGGTAAAGGGGAAACCCGATCCTCGTACCGGGCTGCTGGAGGGTGCAGCTTCGTCGGGCTCAAGGACGGCGGCTGGGGGGGGGTGGGGGTGGCAAAAGCTTTGCTGAGGCTGCTTCCCAAGCCCTAGTCGTTGTGATTGAGGCCGACAACCCACAAAAGGAAATGTCGCAACGACATGTAACCTTTGTGGAGGACCACATTTGGAAGCTCTTGGGAGAGACCAAAGAGTCACCCAGGTTTGAGGGGATGGTCTTTCGTGACGGAACCCTGAAAGTTCAATGCACGAATGAACATTCCCTCAGGTGGCTGCTCTCAATTGTGGAACAATTCCCAGCTTGTGACGGCATAAAATTTTCTGCTACAAAAGGTAGCGACATGCCTAAGCTGGTACGGGCAGTAGTTTGGATCCCAGGCCCTCGCAAGGCACCCGGTGAAATCTTTGCCCGTCTCCGTAACCAGAACCCGGGACTGGAGACTAAGTACAGGCGCGTTCGTGCGTTCAGCAGCAAGAAGAAGAACCCTGATGATCCGGAGGGTTCCACTCTTGCTCTGGGCATAGACACGGAGTCGCTGAAAGTCCTGGAGTCTGTTTACGGGCTTCGTCCCCATTTAGGTTTTGGGAGAGTGAAATTTCACGTTGCCAGAAAATAAATGTGGACGACGAGTGATATGCGGAGCAGCAAACCATTATGTTCACTGACTTGAATATCACTCAAATCAACCTGCAGCACAGTAAATCGGCCACTGCTATTCTCAGTGGAAGGTTAAGCAAACTGCGGACATTCCCCCAAATAACACTAATACAGGAACCATGGATATGTAGAAAGCGTATCTGCGGTCTCGGTATAGTCAATTGGGGACAACTCTTTCACCTTGAAAGAGCAGAACGACCGCGGGCATGCGTGTTCGTATCGAACACAATTGAAGCCACGATGTTGAGACAATTTTGTAGTCAAGACACCGTCGCGGTGAAAGCTTCTTACAAGATTTCGGGGGTTAAGCATGAGGCCGTTATTGTCTCAGCCTATTTACCCTACGACTCCATTAGTCCTCCTCCTTCACGAGAACTTATGGAAATTGTAAGATACACAGAATCTAATAATTTAGGTCTGGTAATTGGCTGCGATGCCAATGCCCAGCATACCATATGGGGTAGCAGTAAATGCAATCCTAGAGGGGTAAAATTATTAGACTTCATTCTGTCGCACGATCTCGTGGTTAACAATGTGGGCAACAATCCAACCTTTGTCACGAGTAGGCGACAGGAGGTAATTGACCTGACACTTACCAACAGGAAGATGTCTAACTTCATTACTGACTGGCGAGTTCTAGATGAAGAATCTCTCTCGGACCACAGATACCTAAGTTACAGGATAGCCATTGATGACATATACATCCCGGCTGGACGTAATCCAAGGAAAACTGATTGGGACAGGTACAGACAAATTCTTTCGGAGAAGGAAATGTATGTACCGAAGCTTCGATCAACTAAGGACATTGAGGATGAGACTCAGAAATTGAGTCGGACCTTGATAGATTCTTTTGAGAGAGCTTGTCCCGCTAGAACGAGCCGATGTGGCAAAAGCGTCCCTTGGTGGAACAATAACCTCTCAAGGCTCAGAAAAAATACCAGGAAGCTTCTGAATAGGGCACTAAAGACCCAAAAAGAAGATGACTGGACGGCCTATCGAACCCTACAGCGTGAATATAAGTACGAGATAAGAACTTCTAAGGTCTCATCTTATAGAAGATACTGTGAGGAACTGGTAGGAATGAGAGAAGCAGCTAGGTTGTATAAAGTCTTCCAGAAGGACAATACGGCCAAACTGAATTCCCTCCGCAAACCTGACGGCGGATACACGGGTTCCAAACAGGAAGCCTTTGAGATCCTGGTTCAAACCCACTTTCCAGGCACTCACAAGATTCAAATGAATCAAAGTTTAGAAAGGTATCCCGAAAGGGTAGCCATTTCTAGACAGAACAGATATATAGCATCCAAAGTTGTGACGGAGGAAAGGATCGAATATGCCTTGTCCTCCTTCGAAAACTATAAGGCCCCAGGTCTGGATGGTATATATCCGGCTATGCTAAAAGCAGGAGGCCATCCCCTGGTCTCAGCACTAAAGAAGATTTTTAGGGCTTGTTTAACCTGGGGATATATTCCAACTGCATGGCGTAAGGTCAGAGTGGTTTTCATTCCCAAACCGGGCAAGGAAGACTATGCTCTGGCGAAAAGCTTCAGGCCAATTAGCCTGACATCGTTCCTGCTGAAATGCCTGGAACGTCTGGTAGAAAAATACATCAGAGGAGAAACGTTGAGACGGCATCCCCTTAATGAGCACCAGCATGCCTATAGGAGCGGTAGATCCTGTGAGTCCGCATTGCACGATTTAGTCTCTAAGATAGAAAGTGCTTCGGACGGGGGGCTCTACGCTCTCGGGGTTTTTGTTGACATTGAGGGGGCCTTCGACAATGCCACGTTCCCATCGATGTGTAATGCTGCCACCGCATTTGGTGTAGATACCATGCTTGTAAGATGGATCTACTCTATGCTATCTCAGAGACTACTCTTCGCAGAATGCGACACCGACACGGTAATGAAAGTAGAGAGAGGCTGTCCGCAAGGAGGAGTTCTCTCGCCGTTACTGTGGTGTTTCGTAGTAGACTCTCTTTTAGACGAATTGCAAAGTCTAAATATACACATACAGGCGTACGCTGATGATGTGTGTGCACTCGTTTGTGGTAACTCACTTAGGGTCGTCTGTAGTAAGATGCAGAAAACCCTGGACAGGATCCAGAACTGGTGTGGGAGACATGGACTATCAGTGAATCCCCTGAAAACAACACTTGTGTTGTTCACCAGGAAAAGAAAACTCGATGGCCTTAAGCTCCCAACTTTGAAAGGTGTAACCATTCAACTCTCCAAAGAAGTGAAATACCTAGGAGTAATTCTAGATAGCAAACTGACTTGGAAGGCTCATGTCGAACACAAGGCATCTCGAGCATTGAATGCCTTTTGGCAATGTGGGAGAGCTTTTGGGAAGACATGGGGTCTAAAACCCGCTATTGTGCACTGGATGTACACAGCTATAATTAGACCCATAATTACGTATGCGTCAGTGGTCTGGTGGAGTAGAACGGAGATGAAAACTACCTGTTCTATTCTTAACAGAATACAGAGGGAAGTGTGCATAGGGATAACAGGAGCTTTCAGCTCGACCCCTGGTGCGGCCCTCAACGCACTGCTTGGCAATGAAAGCTATATGTCGACTAAAAAAGTCTGGACTATGGCATGACGGACATGGCGTCTTATCCCGTAGACTTGAAGAGCACTGTATTCACTTCAGCATGCCGACGGATGATATGACGCAAATTACCATGTTCCGAAGAAGATTTCGGATAAATCTCCCGGTAAGGGAGAATGGGATGATCCCAACAAATTACTGGATCGATTGACTGATATCTTCTACACAGACGGATCGAAGACCCCATCTGGTAGGGGTGCTGGATGATATTTGAACGAAGAAATCAAATACAGTATATCACTCGGAATAACTGCAACGGTTTTTCAAGCCGAAGTAGCCGCCATTCTCGATGTGGCAAACTGGATAATTGCTCATAGGTGGCATAGTAGGAGGATTGGCATCTGCAGCGACAGTAAGGCTGCTCTTGCCACTCTACTTAATCCCACCACTAAATCAAGAATTGTCCAGGAATGTAAGAAAAGACTTAATTCTGCTGCCAAGCACAATCAGGTCCATCTTATATGGGTCCCTGGTCACCGGGGAATTGACGGCAACGTGGCCTCTGACGCTTTGGCGAAAGAGGGCGCAAGCTCTCCTCCCCTGGGACCGGAGCCCATTGTTGGTGTCAGCTCTACAAGGCTGAAAGACTGGATAACTAGATCCATGGACTTAATACATGGCCAGAGATGGTCCAGTATATCAGCCTGTAAATTCACCAAATGGTTCATTGAACGTCCAGACAAGAACATTGCAAAACTTCTGCTTGGCCTAGGCAGGAAAGATTGCAAAAGGCTTGTAGGGACAGTCACGGGACATAACACATGCGGCAAGCATCTGAACACCCTAGGGATCATCAGCGACTCGACGTGTCCTTCGTGTGGGGAGGACGAGGACAGTACGGAGCACTTTCTTTGTAACTGCCCGGCCTTCTCCCGCGCGCGCATGACGGCGTTTGGCGCTGATGTAATGAGAATGGAAGACTTCAATTCTCAATCTCTGTCTGATGTTCTTAGGTTCGTCAAGATGACTAAGAAGTTCGGATAGGGTAGGGGTTGAGTGCAATGGACCTGTGGTCTGAGCGCTCGAGGTTGACGCCTCCCCTTTCTCTTTAATAATAATAAATAATAACCCTATATAATTAGTCCCTGTCCCCTATTAGTGTTTATTTCTTATCTTAGTTTCGTTTAATTTATTTTAAGTATTTTCTTTATAGCTTCTATTAAGCAAAATGAATAAATAAATAAATACAGTGGGCACAATACATTCTAGGTTGCATTCCTCGCCCACCCGTTTACATACAAACGTTGCACCGGGAGTTCCAAATATCCTTCAGGTAAAATAAAACAGGAGGCTGCGAATTAAATACCATAAGAACTAATGACTTTCAAATGTGTCAAATTAATTTTTTTTTTTTTATTAAGCAACAATTGACCAATCTTCTTCTATGAAGTCCATTCCAGCGTTGAGTATTCTAGTCGCTTTTAATATTCTTTTTTTAGAGAGCCATTACTTTTTCCTCTTCCTCATAGGCCAACTTCCAAGTCTTCTTCCGAGAAACCTTGCCGATATTTGACGTCCACGGTCCTCCGATGCTGCAGCAGCCAACTCAGACGAGTTTTTTTTTCGATTTCTTAGACAGGATCGAAATTTAATTCGTAATTCTGAACGCTCTTTTTCTGCCCGGCTTTGGCCTTTTCATGACTACCAATAACCGCAAAACGTTTGATAGTGAGCTCAACAGCGCCACGTGAACGCTTTACAATTCTCAAGATCTCCTTCTGCGATTTACCTTCCTTGTGTAAAAACTGGATCCTACCCCTCTGAAGCGGTGACAACTCACTTGTTTGTTATTGTTCTTTACAACAACAGTTATTGTAACTCAAATTTACCTCCGAATTTAAAGTATTATAAAATCTAACTGATATACTTATTGAGAAATCCTTAATTACGCGTTAGGGCTAAATGGTTATTTTACATCCTTTTCCAAGTAATATTTATTACCTAATTTAACGCTTCCTACTTGCTACGGATGTATTAAAAATGATAACAAAGTAATTGTGTCCCTAGTTTTCACAGAATATTAATAAATTAGCGTGGCTTAAAACTTTTGGCCAAGGCTGCATATTGAAGAGAAAAAAAGATTTGTTTAAAATTAAAAGTGGGTTTTGAAGACTTTCAACTACCATATCAGATTTTATGGTTAAAACTTCCGAAAACCAATAATCAATATTTTTTATTATAAAGTGTGCCATTCTGAGGTTGTGGATTCGATTACCATATGAAAACTCTGTTTAAAAAATAAAATTAACACAGAAAGTTGCCATATGTGCTTAGTTTCCGAACGCACGAAAAATAAGAAAGCAATTTTAGAATTAAATTATTTCGCTAATATTACTGAATCAACCGCGTTAAATCCGCTATTTTTAATATCTAATAATATAACTAAAAGCTTTATGTTATTCCATGGTAGAACTGTACAGGAAGTATCCACTACCAAAGACGACGGCACAATCAAAATTACCCACAGTTATGTATTTCTTTGTAATCAGTCTCACAAAGAAAAGTAAGCCTGCGGTAATGAAAAGATTAAGAGAGTTATCCAATTGGATGCTAACACATATAGTGACTTTGTTGCCGAACAAGTGGGAAATTATTTCTATGATTATCAATTTCTTAATAAAAATGCTCAATCAGCTCTCATTTCCGAAATTGAGTTAAGAAAACACGTAATATAGCCGTTTTTATGAAACACTATAAAAGAAATCTCGGATTGTCTAAGAAACTGGAAAAATGGTTCAAGTGGGAGCGGTCTTTAATGATTTTTAACTCCATTTATTCTGAAAAATGAGAAGTAATTAAGCATTTTTATTTACACTTTTATAATCAACAGAAATAATCAAATAGAAATAAACTTACACTTGTTCGGCAAAAGCGAAAAATGTTAAATTTATTGACTAGAAATTCGCATCAATTTGTTTGGGCAAATCTGAAGAAAGTTTTTATTTATATATTTAAACAAATTTACACGAGGTGTGATCAAAACATAGAGTGAATGAATTTTTATACTATCAATTTCTGACGTTATATTCACTTGTATGTAATACGTCCAATCTGATCCATTGAGATAGCCAATGTTAAGTTTAAATAAGTAATAAGATGTCGCGCATCATGTATTTCGAAGAACGCGTTAAAATTAAGTTTTGGTTTATGTTGCAAAAAAATGCCAAAGAAATTCATAAATATCGAAATCAGTGTATAGCGATAATGTGTTGACTCCGAAAATTATTTACAAGTGAAATAGGCGATTTAAAACGAAAATGAAATGATTGCTTCCTTCGGGCTCCCTGGCCAAAATTATAACTAGAGATGAAAGTTAGATGTACTATAGGCTATGACTCTGAGAAGAAAATGCAAAGTACCCAATGGCTCTTCTTGTGCTAAAAAAGAACATCAGTCAAAATCGAAAGTCAAGTTCAAGATCATTTTTTTTCTTTTTTAATAGTAAGGGCACAATAGTACAATCAGAGTTCATCCCAAGGGGAACAAGTGTCCGGTTACTGCCGTATAGGCGCACCGAATCCATCGGTGTCGCTATGCAAACGGAGTTCTCACCCGAACCTGGTGTTTTGGGTGAGGAGAAGGAAAGCGGCAGTCCGCCAGTAAGTGGCGGGTGCTCCGGTTTCCGGTGGCTAAAACGCAATTGCGCGAGAATTACGTGGACCTCTCGGGGTCCATTGTGGGAGTCCTGCCTTCGCCAGCTTCAGCCACTCCGGTGGGGAGGTTGGCGGAGGCGAAAGAGGGGGTTGGCGGATCCGCGCGGTCGGCGATTGGAGAGAGAGAGGCGATCGGTGGTGGGCCGGGGATGCCCGCCACCAGGGAGACTCGGACCTCTCCCAGAATCAGCCGGGCTGGCGATCAGGCTGGCGGCGGTGGAAGAAAGCTTCGAGAGGGGCTTCCTCCAAATAAAGACGGCAATCCGGGAGATGTTGGCTGCCTTGAGAAAGCAGCGTAACATCTCCAGGGTAGTCAAGGACGGCTTGCCCCGAAGACATCGGGGAAAAAAAGTGCTACCAGCTCACCACTCCGGGCAGAGGGGAAGGCTAAAAAATAAAGAAGGCGAAGTCGACTCCGACTTGGACAAAAGGGCTAAGATTAGCTCAGCCAAAGTTAGTGGCAAGAGTGGGGAGACGTAGGGGAAGAAAAAGAAGAAAAGAACCCCGCAACCGGCAGGGAATCGAAGGCTGCAGCGTCGGCGCTGCCCCGGTCGGAAGCTCCTGCGAGGAGGACCAGGCCGAAGGCGGTCCTTCTTAGGCCCGCGGAGGGGATACCTTTGCGGACGTGCCTAGCAAGTTAGGACCGTCCGGCAGACCAGGGCAGGTGAGGTCCTCCTCGAACTGGCGAAGCCGACACCCGAGTCGAGGGCGGCTTTCTCGGCCGCTCTGAAATCCGCAGTCGGGTCAGCGAACGCGGTCAAGGAGCTGATCCCCAGAGCCTCCCTAGAGATAAAGGAGCTGGATGACTCCACGATCGCGCTGAAAGTGGAGGAAGCCCTCAGGAGGAACTCGGGTGCTACAACGGTCACCTCCGGGTTACGCTGACCCGTACAAACGGCCGTGGCCAGCGGATGACCATAGCGGACCTCGACGAGGCGGCGGCGAGGGTCCTGCTGATAGTACAGTCAATCTGTAAGTGAGTCTCCGAAAAATGACCTACCGAAATTTGACCTGATGAATCGTTAGGGGGGCATAAAATAAAGTTAATGTCAAATTCCCGAAGTCCCCCCCCCCCCTGTTTTCGAGTTGCATCTTTTCGCCTACAGCTCGAAAACGGTAAGTTTTATGAAAAAATAGTTTAAATAAAAGTTGTAGCTGATCTTATGACGAACAACTTTCTCATTTACAACATTGCAAAAAAACTATTTTTTTTTAACGAAAATAGCAAACAAACACTTTTTTGATGCTTCAGCGCCTACCTACTTTTTGTATTTCAAGTCGGATGACGTTACTTCAATGACATAAAATGTAGTTAATAATGTCCTCTACATTTTTTGTTAAATAAATTTTTCACCAAAACCCATAGATTCCGAGAAAAACGCATTTCTAACTTTTTTGGATTTTCTCGAAAACAGGGGGGGGGGGACTTCGGGAATTTGACATTAACTTTATTTTATGCCCCCCTAACGATTCATCAGGTCAAATTTCGGTAGGTCATTTTTCGGAGACATCCTATTTTTTCATTACAGATTGACTGTACTATGAAGGCGGCCAAAGTAAAGGTCAGGTGGGTCAGCTGCAGGCTGCGAGTGATTGTGCCCAGGTGTGTTAAGTGCTTTGGGTACGGGCACCAAAGCCAAGTCTGCAGGAGCCCAGACCGCAGCAAACGTTGCTTCCGGTGCGGGGGGCGAACCATCCCGCACAAGGGTACGTCGCCGAGCCGGTATGCTTCTTCTCCCGGAGGGCCGGAGCTCGGTGGCATGTTGCGGGGTCGGGGGAGTGTGGTCTTTAGCGATGCCCTGAGCCAGGCCAAACGTAAGTAATGACATCTGTGCTTTAGGGCAACTTGAACAAGAGCAGGACGGCTCATGACCTGTTGGTTCAGATCCGTCTCGAGGAAAAACGCTGATGTGGTTCTCATCAGCGAACAGTATTGAGACGGTGACAAGCCGACATGGTATCGGGATGGCCTTGGCACGGCGGCAATCTGCGTCCCGGATCTATGACGCTTCAACGTCGCGGACCATGGCGCGGGTGCCGGGTTCGTTGGGGTGAGGAGCAATGACGTTACTTACGTCAGTTGCTACTTCACTCCAAATGAGCCAATAGCCGACTTCTAGATCAGCAGGACTGGCAGGTTCGTTGGGGTGAGGAGCAATGACGTTACTTACGTCAGTTGCTACTTCACTCCAAATGAGCCAATAGCCGACTTCTAGATCAGCAGGACTGGCAGGTTCGTTGGGGTGAGGAGCAATGACGTTACTTACGTCAGTTGCTACTTCACTCCAAATGAACCGATGGCCGACTTCCAGACCAAATTATATGGTCTGGAGGACGCGGTCCGCGGCATGGATGGGAAGCTGGTTCTGGATGTGCGCAACGCCTTTAACTCGGTGAGGTAGGGGAACGTGCTTAATGCGTTAGAACGCGACTTCAGGGTTCCCCAGTATCTCTTGCGAATGATGGGGGATTACCTGAAGGGCCGCAACCTCACCTACGAGCCGGAAGATGGCCCGGAAACGAGGGTCCTGTCGACGAGGGCTGTCCAGGGCTCCATACTGGGTCCCGACATATGGAACTATACATATGATGGGATCCTACGTATGAAGATGCCAGAAGGGTTTTTCCGGTTGGGTATGTCGACGACATCGCAGTGGTTATTACCGCCAGAGATATCGTGGCGGCTCAACCAGGTGACTTGCCGGATTCGTGCCTGGCTGCGCGACCATGGACTGGGGTTGGCGCTAGCCAAGACCGATATCGTCCTTCGTACGGGGCAGAAGTCTGGGCCTTCGCGATGCGGTGGGAGAAGTACCGCAGGCGCTTGCTCTCGGTACAGCGACGTGCGCGCTCCGCATCGCGAACTCCTACCGCACGATCTCGGCGGTGTTGGTGGTCGCGGGGGTCATTCCGATTGACCTCTTGGCCTAGGAGCGACAGTCTGTCCACTAGGAGAAACCTGTTCTGGGGCGGGAGGCCCAGCGGGTCGTCCCCAGGATGGGGAGTCGCGGGGCCGGTGGGCAGCCCAGGTTATTCCCTGGCTGGACACCTGGCTTAATCGTCGGTATGGGAAGGTCGATTACCTACCTCACCCCCAGATGCTGACGGGGCACGGGCATTTACGGGACTTCCTCTATAGCAAGGTACCGGGCTCGTGCTGTGTATACTGCGACTCCCCGTCGGACTCCGCTCTCCACACATTCTTTGGATATGCTCCTTGGAGGGCGGAGAGAGACGAAATGGAGAGGGTGACTGTCAGCATAACCCCTGACAATATAGAGATCGTTCAATAATTAATATTGCGCCTGTCGCATGTCAGAGTACACTTATACTGATGTTACACTACTCCATCGTTGTATTCTATAAAACAAAAATCATCAACATAATATGTTCGTCTGAGAGACGAATGCTTATGAATAGTGTATCTCCCATGCATGTAGGAGTACATAAATTTCGCTTAGATTCGTTAAATTCCAAAAATGTTAGTCACCATATTGGGTTCGCCATATTGAATTTCCAAATTTTGGTAGTCCATTCGAAATCAGTGGCCTCAAAATACCCGTAGTACTAATTTTAACTTAAATTCGTTGAAGTTCCAAAATTATTGGTGGCCATATTGGATCTGTCATTTTAAATTTGCAAACTTTGAACGCAAATTCGCAGTCAGTACTTCCGAAAACCTTAATTTTCATGGCAATCCCCTGATATTTAAATATTTTAGCCATCTTAGGTCCCCCATTTTGAAATCGAATAAAAAGTAGCCTATATGTTAGGCTTCCTGCCCTGTAGTGCCTTCACTCATAATATGAAAATGATCGGACCGAGTATTTAGGCGTGATTGAGCAACAAACAAACGAACTTTCGATTTTACATATATTTAGTATATATCTAGAGTGTCTTATATTGTTTTTACGCATCGCTCTTAATGCATTTTGCCGTAGACGTTCGTTACGAGCTGCTTAAGTTTCTTGGGTACGCCTCTCTACTGCGCTAATTCTGTGTTCTTCATTTATTTGTACAGTTGGTGCGTGCGTTCTATTGTCTCTTGCATTTCGTTGGCATCGTGCTCCTATTTTGCGTGCATTATTAAAGTTTAACCTTCTTCGCAGCATTGAACTTCGAATAAAATGAAATAAATAAAACAGAAATAAAATAAATATTATAGAATAAGAATAAGATATAAAAGAATATAAAAACAAGAAAGAAATGATAAACAAAATTGAGCTAAACTAACACGTTGATTACGTTTTTATATCTGTGGAACACTTAAAAAAATATTATAGCATCAGGGCAACGTTTAAATCAGCTCTGAAAACTTTTAATACTATGTGTTTTTTCGATATATTTTACGTTATTTTCACTAAACTCATGAAAAGAAGTAGAAACACTTTGCTAGCATTCATTCGTCAAAATTGATGTCCGCGCTGTATACTTAATTTTGGATGAGGAATCTGAAAAAATATTAAAACAATTTTCCTTGATAAAATTTTAGATCTCGATAACAGCGCCACCTATCGCATTCAAAAGAAACCATTCTTTCAAGCTGGAATGAACCATACTTACTCAGAAAATTACAAAAATTGGTTGGGCGGTTTCGGAGATTGACGTGTACGAATACAGTGACACGTGTTTATATATATCTAGGTCTACCGGAAAGTTATGTCCGATAATTTCATTCAAGTTTGAATATATTTGGATATGTTCGTTTGAGGTATATGTGGCCTTCGAAATTAACTATTACAACAAAGATATCTCATGTCATTGTCAACGTGTGGAAATTTGTTAAAAGTTTTTGGTGAAGATGATGTTGCGGACAGAACGTGTGAGATGGTTCGAAAAATTTAAAGCAGGATTTCGGCCTTAATGATAAACCACGCTCTGGGCGGCCATTTGTGGTTGATGACGATATTTTTAAGAGCATGATAGATCAAATGATGAAAAATGGATTACATATAAAAACATTGAAAGGAAAACAGCATGAACCCGGAAAACATTCCTTCTTCACCTCTACACCGAGCTTGAGCCTTAAAAAGTGAATACTGTGTACCATATATGGTGGGACATGCAAGGTCCAATCCATTATGAGCTTTTGGAACCCAAGAAAAAGCTAAATTCGGAGAAATACAGTCAACAAATGGACGAGTTAACAAAGTAGTTCAAGAAAAAAGGCTGACAATATTCAATAGGAAGGAAATCATACTGCATCACGATAATGCTAGACTACATGCTGCTTTGGCGACTCGCCAGAAAATCTCAGAGCTAGCATGGGAAATTCTTTCGCATCGACCATACTCCCCAGATCTTAACCATCAGATTTTGACCTATTCCTTTTTTTACAAAATTATTTGATGAGATAAAAATTAAAAAATGAAGAAAACGTTTACGTTTACAGTAGTGCTGCTGTAGTTTTTCGCATCCAAAGATTTTCTTCAAAAATAAGTTTTATAAATTGCCATCATGCTGAGAAGAAGTCATAAGGAACGATGGAAATTATATCGTACAATAAATCTAGTTAAATATGTTAAAAATTGTATCATTTTCTTCCTCTTCAAAAACGGACAGAACTTACCGGTAGACCTAATATATTAAGATTTTGAAATTTCGTGATTGAATATTATTATGTCTTGAATATATAATAAAGGTAGTTATAGCGTCTTTTTTATTCTGGTTCATCGTTGGACGGGTAACGATAAGCTAAGAAAAGCGGCCCCAATTTTGGGCAAAAACCACATAAGACCATTTCGAAATAAAAAACTGTTTATATAATCTGCATGAACGGCATATTCTTGCTATGAAAGAAATTAACACCAATATTCTAAAATATTTTAAAAACAATAAATATGCTTCCAAGAAGGGTACAAGTGCAATTTTTGGATATTTGTTTGAACATTACATATACCACTAAAACAATTTTTTTTTGCATTTATTTGGGGTATTAGTACATTATATAGAGCCTAAAATAAATAATAGTAAAATAAAAATATTAGAATATTGTACAAGATTTTTGAATATTAGATTGAACATTACACATATAGCGAATTTTTAGCACTTTTTTGTTGCATTAATACATTATCTAGAGCCTAAACTATTGTTAGGAAATGCTGAAATCTTAGGAAATGCTGAAATCACGGATGACCAGACATTTTCGAACATCTGCTCATCCAAGGCCAAGCACACGGTGGCTAACACCTGGCTTAAAGTGCACCGAGCAAATTGTCACGACGGCCCAGCTGTGCGCGCTAAGGGTTATGTTTCAAAACATTGCTCCCATTAAGTAGCACGGGCCGCTGACTGCCGGTGACTAAGCAAGCTGAGTGCCCAAGTTCAAAGATTAGCAGCACTGACCTAGGTAACGAGGTAAGCTTTGGAAGAAGTTCTCAGGAGTCAACAGAGTAAAGTCAAACGACAGCGAAGTAAAGTAGCGAAGGTACTAAAAAGAACCAGAGTTAGTACGCACGCGTGGGTTGTTCGGCGGTGTGAATAAAGTCTAATTAAGTAAATCAGATCCGAGTTTTTATTGTGCGGGTGATCGTGGGGGCACGGTCTAACAAAATTGGCGCAGCCGGTATTTGGAAGTTTTTCCGGGATTCTGCAACCAGCAAGAGAGAACGAGAGGACGGCCGAACCCCGTGACAGCCACTCTACAGATCTAAGACGACATCGTGACCATCCATCCAAGGACCAGCACCACAACAACGAATTTACATATGTACCGAAGGCGTAGCATTAAGTAGTAGATGTACCTAGAATTAAGTTGTAAACTAGCATAAGTGTCCTGTGCAAAAAAAAAGGGGAAAAAATAAGTTTGTGTCGCGAATGTACGAAAATTTTGTGTCGCGAATATACGGAAATTTGTTTTTTTTTGTTGTTTTCCTTTATAGTTAATATTCAAAAGTGTGTAGATTTTTCCGATTTTTTGTCTTACACTGTGTAATTGCTTTTTGTAAACGTGCCGTGGTTCAAGTTTTGTGCTCTCGAAATATCATGGAATTAAAATTTTGGCTAAAGAGAAGTGTTGGTGATCACCTGTCATCGGTTACGACCACCACCCTATGACAGGCGCATCAGCGCCCTCTTTCATTTTTGTCCTTGTTCTTTTCAGTTTCGATTCAGCATTGTTCATGCTTACTTCTTCTTTTCAATTATTCTGTTTTTGAGTTCAATAAATCGGTTGTTTAAAACTTAGACGAGTGTTTTCGTTTCCATTTGTCACCAAACCTCTAACAAGAAGACACTAAAAACTTAGTGTAGAATAAATGTCAAAGGAAGGGGGCGGTCTAGACGAAAGTGCGAGACCCCATTTACCGACGCGACATTATTCTATACCGTTATTTTCCCACAACTACGACTGTTCTTTCTACCAGCTAAATTCGGCTCAAAGGAAGTTTTGCAAAAGGATAAATTCTTTTTCCTTTGAGAACACAAGTCCGAACGACAGTAGTGACGACGAAGTGTTCAAACCTCCGGAGCGAAAAGCTGAGCAATCGATGCTTTTAAGATCAGGACCGTTGTGCAGTGAGGGTAACGGAAAATCCGGAGATTCAAACACAGACACGGTTTTCAGCAACATAACATTCACAACAGTTAGTCAACTGGTGATGAATAACGTTCCTCTACTTGAGGCGGAGCCAGGGCTGAACGTTTCAAACGAGGTGGAAATATTTATAAAATGCTGTGATTACGTGAATCAGTGCTTGGAGAGAGAGGAGGATAAAAAACTGTTCCTCCAACTGGTTCCCACCAAATTCAGGGGAAGAGCTGCTCTCCTCCTCGATGGGGCCGATTACCCTGAATGATTTAAAAACGATCGTCCTCACTAAATTGGTGAATAGTAAACCCTATCACATTCAATTGGGTGAGTTACGGAGCAGTGGTCAGCTCCCAGGGGAAACGTTGTGAAATTTCGGTAAAAGAGTGACACAACTTTATAAGGGTTGTAAAGCTCTGGTTACCAAAAGGCACACTACGGGGGTCGAAGCGGTACACTCCGATTTGGAGGAAACTGCGGTACTGGCCTTCAAAAGTGGTATTCTAAATCCACATCACCGATTTTATCTTCTAAATGATACAGAAACATCATTAGAAAAGGTGATTAAAAAAGCTTGTACGTTAGAGGAGTCAGAACTGCACATGATGCTGCACCATAGTACCCAACCCAGCCCATTATATAGCGGAGTAGGTACGGTTCCACTTCCAAATGACAATTTTATTCCTCAGTTAACAGCTTCCTGCTTCTCCCAGGGCCACCAAGCAAGCCAATTCCAGCAAACCCCTTTCTTGCCGCACACGAATGTGCCGTTTCATAGTCAATATCTCGGTTATCCCAATGCAACACTAAACGGCCAACAAAATATAACTACTTTACCCACACCTATCTAGCAAATCCGAATATGGTGCAAAATTTACAAGTCACACCCCCCGCTGAGAAACCCCAGGCTGTAGTTGGACATCAAGAGGTATACTCAAGTAAGTGTGGGTTTTGTAATAAGCCAAATCACACTTACACGGAATGCCGTCTTAGAAAATCCACTCCATTCTGTGCAGGTTGCCGGGTTTACGGGCACAAGCAAAATTGCCCGAAAGGAAACAGCATCAAGTATCAAGCAAACGCGATCAACACTAACTCAACCAGAAAGAAATGTGATTTCTGTTTAAGGTATGGGCATACTATAACTAAGTGCCACGCTAAGAGCCGCTGGGATTCCAAAAATCGGGACTCCCAGTCGGGAAACTACAACGAGGCTGTCACCTGGACCTCACTAATTCAACAAGGTGTCAGCCTAGTGAAAATTCCCCAGAAAAATGTTCTGCTATTTTACCCCTTGATATCGCTAAAAATAGGAAAGCCGAGCTGTTAATAGACACAGGTGCGGATATAAGTATTTTAAAAAGGGAAGTGCTCAACGAGCAAGTTACAATAAATCCCAAGACTAGAGTGACAATAAATACGGTATACGGAAAAGGGACAACCAGTGGAACATGCCGTGGAATACTAAACTTAGATAACTCTCAAAGCTGCAATTTTCATGTAATGGAAGACCTCCCCAATATTAAAAACGATGGCATACTAGGCTACGATTTTCTCTCACGTTTCTGTAATGTGGAAGGTCCAGAAAAATTGTTAAAGTTTCCTCGCAAGAAATCTAACGAAAAAGACCTTATTTTTCCACTTACAGGTAAACAGTGCTCCTCACAAAGATAACGAAGTACAGGAAAAAAATTCTGATCCTGTCAAGCTCAAAGTTAGCGTTCCGGAGGCTGCGCTGGCTCAGACCGCAGTTCGACCTGAGCTCAATCGGTTTAGAAATGAGGAAAAATCAAGCTTTGCCACGAGGGAATCTAACCGTGTAACCAGCGCAGCACCAGAGCAAGAGGTACATGTCGTGAAGGAATTAGTTATCCCCGCGCAATGCGAAAAACTGGTAAAATTAAGTACAGATTTAGGGGAAGAAATGCTCTGCATATCACAGGAGATATGCCAAGGGGTATTCCTGGCAAACGGTTTAGTTAAACCGGTTAATAACAAGATAATAATCGGAATTTTAAACGTGAATGACTCCTACAAAACTCTGAATTCATGGAAAATAAAAATGGTTCCTCTGAGTCAGTTCCACATCACGAACCTGGGGGATAACTCAACACCGGAAGACCTTGAGAGCAGTTCCGAAACGAGGAATTTGGGTGCAATTCTCAGAGACAATAAAAACAATGGAGAACAAGATCGCAAAACTGTAAGAAATAGATTAAGGAAACTAGCGACGCAGATTAGGTTGGAACACTATTTGAATGAGGAAGAGCGGGAGAGTATACAAAGATTGTGTAAGGAATTCAATGATGTATTCCATTTGGAAGGCGACAAATTGACATCTACAGACGTGCTGAAGCACTCGATTCGGCTCAAAAGAGAACAAGGTGCAATAAACCAAGGAATGCACAGACTACCTGATGCCCAGAAGGCAATAATAAGAGAAATGCTGGATAACGATATAATAATTGAGAGTAAAAGTCCATGGAACTCACCGCTTTTAGTGGTGCCCAAAAAATCGGGCCCGTCCGGTGAAAAGAAATGGCGTGTGGTAGTGGATTTCAGGAAGTTAAACGAGGTAACTATTGGAGACGCATTCCCTCTGCCCCGAATAGAGAAAATATTAGACCAATTGGGACATGCTCGGTACTTTACAACGCTAGATTTAGCCAGCGGATATCACCAAGTTCTAGTGGAACCTGCGGATCGTGGAAAACGACATTTTGCACGAACCTAGGGCACTACGAATTTAAAAGAATGCCTTTCGGATTAACGGGAGCACCGGCAACATTCCAAAGAATCATGAACTATGTTCTATCAGGATTGCAAGGTTTTAAGTGTTTCGTCTACTTAGACGACATAGTAGTCTATGGGAAGAACTTAGCGGACCATAACGAAAAACTCCTACAAGTTTTTAGGAAATTAAGAAAATTAAGAATAGCGGAGCCACTAAATAAGCTTTTAAGGAAGGAGGTGAAATTTAAATGGACTACGGAGTGTGAAAAGGCCTTTGAGGAACTCAAAATTGCCCTAACAACTCCACCGTTGCTGAAATATGTATCCCGACTTTAATCAGCCGTTTATTTTAACAACAGATGCAAGTGGAGAAGCTTTGGGCGCAGTCCTCTCATAAGGTGTAATGGGGGATGATCTGCCCATCGCCTATGCTAGTAGGTCTTTAAATAAAGCAGAAAGAAACTATTCGACAGTAGAAAAGGAACTACTGGCTATAGTGTGGGCTGCTCGCAATTTTCGTTGTCACCTTTATGGGAAGAAATTCACCGTCGTCACAGACCATAAACCCCTAAAAGGTATTTTTAGCGTAAAAGACCCAACTTCACGTCTTGTAAGGTTTCATCATAAATTATCAGAATATGATTACATTATATATAAACCTGGTAGGTACAATCTAAACGCAGACGCTTTAAGTCGAATTCCGTACAACGAAAGCGATGGAGAAGAAGTTGACTCGCGTACATTTCCTGCTAAGACCTAGGGGAGGGACGTCAAATGCTGCGTGGAATTTGAGGAAAAGCTGTCGCAGGACAGTGGGGTCGGTCAGGAGTCCCTCTTGGTGTAAGGAGACTATGACGTTGGTACGAGTTTTACCCTCGATACAGATGTGATCTGCTTTATCATGAAGGTAGGCTAGGAAGTGTCGCACATTGTCGTAAATCCTGCGCTCGCGAAGGCGAGAAAGCAAGTAACGGCCGTCAGGGGATTCAGCCGAAAGCCGAGTTAACTTCACGACCGGAGGGTTTATCAGAGGTGGAAGGGGGAGAGATCGAGGTGGTAACGGGAGAAGGGATTCGATCTGTGAGAGGGAGCGGAGGGCGCTAACGTCGGGGTGCCCTTATTGGAAATGGAGGAGGTGGAGACAGAGGAGGCTATAGTTGTGACAGGAGGGGTTAGAGTAGAGGGTTTCAAAGTGTGGGAGTATACAAAATTGGGGTACTTTAATGGAGTAGCTTGTTTGAAGTTGGGGAATAAACTAGCTTTATGTTGCCAATTGCTAGAGTTGGTGGCAGGGGGGGGAGAAGATTTACGCTGGCGAATGCTGCGAGGTTTAGGGGTTCTTACAGGTTTGGGCTTAGAGGGAATGGAGTTGAGCTTAGAGTTGGGCTTAGAGGGAATGGAGTTGAGCTTAGAGTTGGGCTTAGAGGGAATGGAGTTGATGTTAATCTTAGGGGAGTAAGGGACTGGATTACAGATACGTAAACTAGGTTTAGTAAAAGTTCTAAGACTATTGTTAGAATTAACAGTATGGCTAGTGTTAGGCTTTGGTAAATTAGAGCTAAACTTAACTGACTTAGAGGACTTATTACAAAACTTGGAGATACGGACGTTACCTATAGTGATACTGCGGTTGGATGGAACGGAGAGAAGCCAGGCGTATTTTGAGGGGACATGGACACGGAAACAATTTGGTTGTCCGGCTGACGATATTTTGGTGTAGCTGACGGGGTGAAAAGAGAAGTGCTTCTTGAAGAAGCTCCGAACCCAGGAAGCATCAGAGAAACGCGGGGCACCATTTAAGATGAAAGGCGATGGGTCATCTTGAGCGAGGATGCTGTTGTTGCGCAGTTTAGAGATCCGGTGAGACCAATCCTCTGTGGTCCACGTTGTGCGAACATTTCAATCGATGGAGCCGGGGCAGAAATAGGTCCCAGATCTGGTTCAAGGCGAGGCGGACTCGAAGCGCGTACCGGATGGGATGTTGATTTAGGGCGGGCCACGACCGGAGCAGCAGGAGGAGCAGAAACAGCAGGGCGGGCTAACAGATTTTTAACATCAGCGCAGAGTGAGCGCACCAGATCCGAGTTGTGTGAAGTGGAGCAATTCCAAGAGCCAACATCAGCTTTGAGTTGCTTAATACTCCGCCGTAAATCGTCAATGACGGGCAGCAGAGTGGACGAACCAGGTGCAGTGGACTGGGTAAGGTCGGAGAGGTGTTCACGCAGGTCATCGATAGAGGAGGAGACGGAAGATATCATGGTACAGATGGTATGAAATTTAGAAAGAATTTCAGATGAGCTGGAGCCAAGCCAGCCACTATACTAAAAGAATACCACGATTCACCTTTAGGAGGGCATCTCGGGGTATATAAAACCTATAAGAGGATACGCCCCCATTAACGTTGGAAAAACATGCTAAGGGACATCCATAAACATGTTAAAAGGTGCCTAAAGAGTCAACGAAATAAAAGCTCCCCCACTTTAAAAATGCCAATGGGAATAAGCGACACATCGGAAAAACCTTTTGACAAAGTCTATCTCGATATCGTGGGACCATTGCCGGTCACCCATCAAGGGAATAAGTACATATTAACTTTTCAGGACGATCTGACTAAAATGCTAGATTACGTACCTCTAGCCGACGGAGAAGCTGTTACTGTTGCAAATGCTTTCTACAAAAACGTGATCTTAAAATATTGCGCAATCCCGAAGAAGCTAATAACTGACCAGGGAACCAATTTTACTAGTGAAGTTTTTAAGGAACTATGCAAAACACTTAAAATTAAAAAGTTGCAGACTACAACTTATCATCCGCAGTCTAACGGTACAGAGTACTTACGCTCAGTGGTAGACGATAACCCACTAAGCTGGGATGATTGGTTAGGAAAAGCCGCTTTCGCGCACAATCATTCAATGCATACGGGCAGCAAGCATACCCCCGTATACGCGTTATATGGATTTCAAAACGCATTACCGAGTAGATTAAGGCAAGAACCTCAACCTGTAAATAATTTCGACAACTATTGTTCCTACGTTAAATTTAAGATGCAGAATATCCACAAAAAGGTGAGAAATAATTTAATAGCAAGTAAACAACTTTCGAAAAAATATTATAATAAAAATCCGAGACCGCAGGAATTTCATGTTGGAGACCAAGTCCTACTCAACAACATGGCAAGAAAACATAAACTGTCACCGATTTGGACTGGCCCCTACGAAGTAAAGTGTGTGGACAGTAACGTAACTTGTACCATCCAAATAGGAAAGAAATTACGACGCGTTCATTATAATCGTCTCAAAAAATTCTAAACCACACACAGGCCGCCCCTTCTTTATAAAAAAAAAAAAACAGCTGGGCATAGCGTCCTCTATGACCTCGAAACGAAACTGGTGCTTAATAACACTGAAGAAAGGCAGCTGATACCACTGACTCGGGAGGAGTTTAGTGAGCAATGTACCGAATGTAGCTCCAGCACGCATACTAAAGTTTACATCTGCGCCCAAAAGCAGCCTAAACACCTTGGAATTGCGCAGCGCGACTGTCTCTCTGATCTAACCTTCGGCGTCCCCCAATCGTCCTGCAAATTACGAATTCTGAATAAACACTTCGAATTTATAGTTAAATTAGTCCGCCAGACAAGTTGGCTGTTTAATTTTCAAACCTCCCGTTCACTCCTAATGCATTGCGAAAAGACAGTAGCCTATCAAGAATTAAAGGGTACTGGTATCTTTACACTGGAAAAGCCCTGTAAGTATACGATGGATACAATGCAAATCCCCTATGAAAACAACGGGGATTCCACCATTCCATTCCCGCAAAATCAAGAAAGCCCTATCCCACCACCACAGATCCTAAAAGAAATACAGAAATTACAAGAAAAAAATAACAAACGAGGAAATCAAACTACGTCAGGGCTATTGCTTCAAAAGTCTCTTTTTCAGTATACCGAAATTTTGAAGGCTAGTAGTAAATCACTAGCAGATCTGGAGACTGAGTTTGAGCAAATAGAACGGAACCGCCGAAGCGAAACTCGTGATTGCCACACCTACTGAATAGCGTTGGAGTAATCTTACTGCTTTCAATATTGGTGGTCGTCTCAATTTTTTTCTGTAAGAAGGAGGTGCCAAAAAATAAGAAATACGCCGCGCGCCGTTCCCATAAGAACGTGCCAACCGAAAAGGCGGATGAGTGCCAAACCACCGTTTGGAGAAAGAGAGTAGATCAGAAGAAACACCCCCAGTAACGATAACCGCAGAAGCACCCACTGTAAAAGCGCAGTCTATTTCAATTCCACCACCCTCACCTTTACCCAATTTTACTTCTTCACCACTGAAACAATCGAAAAATCTCCAATTTGCGAGCCAAAATTTTATAAACAAAGGCCGAACTGCCGTCAACACAAGCAATTCCCGCTACGCGCAAAACAAAATATTAAGATTATTTAGAGTAAAAATTTGAAACAAAAACAAAAATTTTCGTACAATCGTTTTTACTGCGAATAATGTCAAAGTTTGAAGAATCAATTTTAAATCAGTCACATGTATGCAATAAGAAGAATTTGTTTTGACTAGCAATAAATAAGTTGAAAAAAACGACACAATAAATAAATAAATAGATGTCGAGAAACAAAATAAGTACCATATACAGTGGTGGACAAATAAATAGAGCCACAGTCGCATATTTTTGTTGTATTTCAAGTTTATTTCAAAACAAAATTAAAGTAATATATTTTTCTTCTTGCCAAAAGAACATAAGAGTTAATTTCGTGCACAATTTTCTTTTAAAATATTTTAAATTAAAAAATAACTAATAATAACGAAATTGGCTTGGACATATAATTCAAAAAAATATCACGAATTCACAGCACTTGCTTCAAAACTTCGTGGCATCGACGCTGCACGGACTCAATCAAACGTCGGCATCGGTCAACTGGAATGGCATACCAGTGTTCTTCGACATTTTTAAAAAGTTCGCCCAAATTCTTGCATTTTTCTTGACTTACCGCACCTTTGACGTCCCTCCACAAGTGCTCAATCGGATTAAGGTTAGCACTAGTCGCTGCCCATTCGAGAACATCGATATGATTTTCATGGAAAAATTGTTTTGTGATGTTGGCCGTGTGTAATAGGGTCCTGGTTCGCAGTCTCTTTCTTGTAGTATGCTCCACGCTCCGCTCTATTGTGGGGTGTAGAATCCGCAGATGGCTGGGTAGCTCTTACGAGCTCTATCCCAAGGGGAGTTTGAGGCAGCTCTCTTTGAGCAGGAACCTCAGAGGAATTGGTAGGGCAGCACGAGTGCACGGTCCCGAAGTAAACGCTTAGATAGCTTACAGTCAATTCCTCGTTTATTCCAAAGTTCTTAGCCTATTTATACAAAAATATTCTTACATCTAGAGTTCCTATTGGCTAAAAATATTTCCTAATAACCTGTCAATACCTTACTCAGCGTCCCACATCAAGTGCACTCACCCCGCAACGTAAGGGGTTCAAATTACTCCCAATTCGTGCGACAAATATTTTGAATGTTTACGATGCGCGATGCACTTTCCCTTGTTGCTACGCGCTAGGCTCTCACTCGTTGTTTCACATGCATTATGCGGGAAACGTGAGCACCCCCTGCAATGTGGGTCAGCTCTCGCAATGACCTACGTATAGTGCGGTAGGTCAGGATCTTAAGTGCTGCGCTTGGTTTCATGTTTTTGTCTTGGGTGGCGCGCTTAATGTTTGGGTGACTCAGGCAGGTTAATTAACAGGCGTATCACACCTTCCCCCTTTGGGAAAAAAATTTTAGACGATTATGAGGTAATCGTGGTCTAAAATTTTTTGAAACATAATTTTTTACTTAATACACTTACAAATATTTGATAACAATCGTTTTACAAACAATCAACATACATATACATATATTTCATTTACAAAATAAATTCAAAACTTTATTGTCTGCATGCAAATTGAGCATGGAGCACTCAATTAGGCTGGTTTTGCCTTTAGTTTCAAATGAGCTTAATATTTAATTTTATTATTTATGCTTAATTTATTCCTATAATTTTCTTAGTCTATTTTTATGTACCTTAAATCTAGACTTATTTTGGTCTTCGATGGTACAATTGGCGGTGTCTATTTCGGTTATTTTATATGGTCCTTTGTATAAAGGATCCAGCTTCTTCCTATTTTGCAGTGTTAGTAGTACCTGGTCGCCTATTTTTAGGGATAATGGTTTACACTTGCAATCGTTATTTTCTTTTCTTTGTTGTTTTGACTGTTCTAGGTATTGCTTCGCTTTATTGAGTGTTTTTTGTAGTCTAAACTTGATTTCTTTGCTATATAGGTCGTAGTTATAGATGGGTTCTGGGGTAACAACTGTGAGTTCGGACGGCAAATTTACTCTTTTTGCAAATACCAGTTCAAACGGTGTGTAATTGTGAACGGTGTTCGGTGTTGTATTATAACAAAATGTATAATATGGTATCCACGCATCCCAGTCGTCTCTGTTGTCATTCACGAAACATCTTAAATACTCGTTAAGGCATTTATGGTTTCTCTCGAGGGACCCTATTGTTTCTGGGTGCGCCGCTGTTGCAAAAAGTTGCTTTATTTTCAATAGATCGTATACTTCCGAGAAGATTTGGTTTTTATACTCAGTTCCGAGATCAGATTTTATTTTTCTCATTGGTCCGTAAGTGAGTATAAATCCGTTGACTATTGCTTTTGCAATAGTGTTAGCCTCTTTGTCTCTTGTTGGAATTATTACGATATATTTACTTAGGTCGCATTGCATGGTCACTGCGTACCTATTGTCACTAGCCGTTTTGGTAAATGGACCCACAGTATCTATAGATACTATGTCGAATACCTTTGCTGGTGTTGTTGTTATTTCCATGCGTTCCCTATTGTGCTTTTGGTGTTTGTTTTTCGCACAAAGCTCACAATTGTTTACATATTTGGCTATGGTCTTCTTCATTTTCTTCCATCTATATATTTCTTTGAGTTTATTGTACATTCTTGATTGACCTAAATGTCCTCCGGTGGGTGTAGAGTGGAAGTTGTACAGTATTTCTTTTATTTTTGTTATATCCGTTACGTATTCTTGAGGTTTGTATATTTTTATAGTTTTATTCTTTAAAACTTCATTACCTAGGGTTTTAAATGCGGTTTGATTAATTATTTTAAATATCTCACTCTCTGCAGAAAGTTTCAGAGTCTTGGTCTGAATTTGTATATTTTTTTCCAATATTTCGAATACCCGCTCTAGTGCTGGTTCTACTGATTGGTTTATCTTTACATTTATATACCGCTCATAAATTATTTTTGATTTGTGCACAATACATATGAATACTTTAATTTGTTTATTGCTGCAGCTGTTAATTTCAAGTTTTAGTTCCGGTAAGTGAGCAACTTCGCTCGGGGATAGCGCTTCTACTACGCACAGTTGATCAGGCTGTGGATTTATGTAGCTATTTTCCGTTGCATTGCTTGTTTTACTGTTTATTTGCTTTGACATTGCACGAGTTTGTGCCCGTAGGATGTTGATATCCTTAAGATCGCTAATATCGAGTTGTATTCTCGATAGCGCATCCGGTCCAACATTTTCTTTTCCTTTTACGTAACGAATCTCGAAGTCGAATTCTTCGAGGTCTAATCTCATTCGAGTTAATTTCGATGATGGATTTTTCATGCCAAATAGATATGCTAAAGGGCGGTGGTCTGTGTTTATTATGAATTTTCTACCGTATATATAAGGCTTAAAATATGTAATGGCCCAGTGTATTGCCGCGAGTTCTTTCTCTATTATTGCCTTTTTTCTTTCTCCAGGTGTGAATGTCTTGCTTGCGAAAGCAATTGGGAGTTCATTTCCATCGAAGTTTTGCGCAAGTATCGCACCGCATGCGAAATCTGATGCATCGGTTGAAATTATGAATTGGTTATCAAAGTTTGGGTGTTGTAATATGGTAGGTGACATTAAGAGTGATCTTAATGTATGAAAGGCTTTTTGGTGGGCATCCGACCACTCAAATTTAGCATTTTTCCGTAGTAGCTTGTTCAATGGTAGTGCAATTTCTGCGAAGTTAGGGACGAATCGGCGGTAATAGTTGCAAAAGGCAACGAAACGCCTGACTTCGTCGGTATTTTTGGGGATGGGGTATTTTTTCACAGCTTCATATTTAGACTTATCTGGTCTGACACCTTCTTCTGATATCTGATGTCCCAAGTAGGTAACCTCCTTCTGAAAGAATTTACATTTTTCAGGATTTAATTTAAGGTTTCTTTCCCGAAGCCTCTTAAATACTGATAGCAAATTCTTTAAGTGGTGTGATTGGGAACATCCTATAACGATGATATCGTCAATATATAGAAAAGCTACCTCCGGCGTTAAGCCTGCCATGGCAATAGCCATCATTCTCTGAAAACTGTTTGGGCTTATATTGAGTCCGAAGGGTAGTCTTGTGTACTGGTAGTGACCTTGATTAGTAGAGAAAGCTGTGAATTTCCTAGATGCTTCATCTAGTGGTACCTGATGAAAACCTGACATTAGGTCCAGGGTTGAGAAATATTTAGCTCGGCCCATTTGGTCGAGTATATCTTCTATTCGCGGTAATGGGAACTTGTCCGCTAAAACTTTTGTTTAAATTTCTGAAGTCTAATCGCCATTTCTTTTCCTGGTTGGATGATTTTTTGGGTACTAAAAGGATTGGGGAATTAAATTGGGATACGGAGTTTTCTACTATTCCATCTTTTATCATGCGTTCTACTTGCTTATTAATTTCGTACTTGTGGATTTCGGGGATACGGTAGTTTTAGTATACACTGGCCTATTGTCAGCGAGCTCTATATTTTGTTCATAAAAATTGTTTGTTGATAATGGTTCGTTATCGAGGGCAAAAATGTCTTGATATTCTTGGCATAGATTTTCAAACTGTGCTCTTGCGTATTCTGGTATTGTATCAAGTTTTAATTTTGAAATTACTTGCTTAGCTCTGTCTATTTTTATTGAATTTGATTTAATTATTTTAAAGTCTACCAGAGGCTGTACTTTGATTTTACTTTCTTGAAGTGTTACCGTTTTGCTTGTTGTGTTTAAAATTCGTACCAGTGGTTCTTTGTGCGTGGTGATTGTTCCCGCAACAAATACGCCTGGTTGAATTTCTTGTCCTGAGATGACTATATCATCAGCTATTTGTGCTTCAGCAATGTTTATTTTACGGATAATTTCACAACGTGGTGGAACGGTAATAGAATTTGCCGATGGGCCACTTAAAATTGGTATTTCTATCGAATTATTGATAGTGTTTAAAACTAGTGTCCACGTGTCGTAGTCAATGGTGGCCTTGAATTTTGTTAGAAAGTCTAATCCCAGAATCGCATCGGCTTCGATAGCGAAGTCGTTGTCAACAATTTGAAATAAGTGCTCGATTTCGAAGTGGTCGTTAAAACGAATTTTCGAATAAGTTGCCCCGATAGATGCCTTCTTGTTATCCGTTACCCCTTGTATCATGCAGGTGTTCTTGGGATAATATGCTTGGTCAGGATTGATCTTCTCTTTTTTGAAAATCGATATTTCTGCTCCAGTATCTACAATGAACGTGCATACTGTGCCGCACATTTCCACATGAGCCCTTACGAAGTTGGTTAACGACAGGTTTAGTTGGTATACTCGGGGTGTGTTTGAGATGCTCCCCCCAACCGCGCTGTTTCTGCATTGGGCTGGGGGTCTTGGTATTCCCCCGATTCATAGTGATTTACTCTTCTGTTTGAGGGGTTTATCCGACTATTTTGCGTCCGATCTCGGCTATTAGTGCTCTTGTTAGCTGGCTGGAGAGGTTTTCCACTTGGTCTGCATAGTCTGTTAGCTTTTTATTTCCTTGTTTTAGCACTCTTAGCTGCGCTAGGACTGCGTCTGACGAAAGCTTGGCTGAAAATTTTTGGCGTATTTTTATTTTTATCGCCTCGACCGAGTTTATATCCTCGGTTATCACGAGCTTAGCCTTACCTGTTATCCTTGTCTTTATAAATTTTATCATTATGCTTTTGTGGTCTGCTGCTGTGAGTTCCTCCAGCAGCTCCATAGACTCAATGAATGTTTCTGTTTGCTCGTGCTTCCCGTCGTACGTTTGGATCAGGGAGGTCGCTGTTTTTATATCGAAAGCCATATTGTCGTCTGATTTTTGTGCACTTATTAATGTAAGGATATCGTTTGCCAAGGCTGCTATTTGTCTATAATATTCTCTGTATTTGAGTACTATAGCGGCCTCTGCCGGTGTAGATACGCAACTTTTTGCTTCTGCAAAGGGGTTATTAACTTTTTCTTCCTTTTCTTGCAGTGTTTTCTGGGTGTAACCCCTGCTTTTGCTTTTAATAAAATTGCTCAATATTTTCTGTAGCTCTTCTCTGATTTCCATTATCCTGTCCATTAGTTAAACAGTTCTTTGTTGTGGACATATCTGCGTAAGGTGCGTAATTGCTAAAGTCTCTCATTGTTTGCTGGCAGTGTACTATAATATTTAGATTTTCACGACTGCTGGTTCACCCAAGTATCTTTTCTTTAGACTCTTCTTATGATCTTTGTACAACATATAGATGAGCTCAATTCCTTTTATTATTGCAATAATTAATAGGAGCAGTACAATCTGCTTGTTTTCAATGTTTACGGTGTCCTCAATAGTAATGTTGTTTACAATTTCTTCGTTATTATCGGATTTTTTCGATTGCGTCGTCCCCATTGTACCATGAAGTATCGTTTTTAGTATTGTTTAATTTATCGAAGATTTGCCTTTGTTTTATCTCGTGGGCATAGTCCTTACATTGACTGAAAAAATTTTTCTCTTAATTATTTATTTATTTACATACTCAGTTTCTTACTTGTACATATTATTTATTTTTCTATCATTTAATTTAATTATATGTTATTTTATTTAATTCCTACTTATACATTTTATTATTTATTCTTTTATTCTTTATTTTAGTTACATATTATTCTATTTATTTCTTTTATTATGTTTTATATTATTTAGCGCCTTCTTTGCGCTTGCTGCCAGTTGCCCGTATTTAGCCTGTTCCTCCTTTGTTGAGGCTAAAGCGGCTTGCAGTTTATAGTACTGCAGGTCCCCGGCTGCCTTTTTCCTTCGACCCCCTCGCTGGGGTTTGGATTTTATTTCTGGTTCCTTCCTTCTCCCGGTCCTCGCTCTGTATTCCTCTAGTGATAACCTCTTTGGACCGGGCGTGTACTTGGGTACTTCTTCTTGGGTTGTAGATGTTTGGGCTGGGACGTACGGCTCCCCTGGTCTGTTCGCCGGGTATAGCGTAAGGTTGTCCACCTTGCTTTCAGGCCTGTTTATTGCTGTCCTCCTAATTAAGGTGAATATTTTGTTGAAGGCAGCGTCCAGCTGGCTCATCGCAATTGTCTTCTCCCTCTTCTTTGTCCAGAGATTATTTCCTGGTTGTGCGTCTTGAGGCCTCTAGCAGCTTCGATTAGCCACGGTCGCCATGTAATAGGGTCCTGGTTCGCAGTCTCTTTCTTGTAGTATGCTCCACGCTCCGCTCTATTGTGGGGTGTAGAATCCGCAGATGGCTGGGTAGCTCTTACGAGCTCTATCCCAAGGGGAGTTTGAGGCAGCTCTCTTTGAGCAGGAACCTCAGAGGAATTGGTAGGGCAGCACGAGTGCACGGTCCCGAAGTAAACGCTTAGATAGCTTACAGTCAATTCCTCGTTTATTCCAAAGTTCTTAGCCTATTTATACAAAAATATTCTTACATCTAGAGTTCCTATTGGCTAAAAATATTTCCTAATAACCTGTCAATACCTTACTCAGCGTCCCACATCAAGTGCACTCACCCCGCAACGTAAGGGGTTCAAATTACTCCCAATTCGTGCGACAAATATTTTGAATGTTTACGATGCGCGATGCACTTTCCCTTGTTGCTACGCGCTAGGCTCTCACTCGTTGTTTCACATGCATTATGCGGGAAACGTGAGCACCCCCTGCAATGTGGGTCAGCTCTCGCAATGACCTACGTATAGTGCGGTAGGTCGGGATCTTAAGTGCTGCGCTTGGTTTCATGTTTTTGTCTTGGGTGGCGCGCTTAATGTTTGGGTGACTCAGGCAGGTTAATTAACAGGCGTATCACACGTGTGCTTCGGGTCGTTATCTTGTTGAAATTTCCAAATTACTGGCATGTTTTCCTCAGCCCACGGCAACATCACGTATTTTAGGATTTCAACATACAAGGGAGCCGTCAAAGTTTCACGTATTTGGTAAATTCGACCAACGCCATTCCATGAAAAACATCCCCAGACTTTGATATTACTACCACCATGCTTTACAACATGCGTAGTGTATCCGGGATTGAATTCTTCACCTTTTGGCCGTCGAACATAACGTTTTGCGCTGGGGGCCATTCTGTCGATCTTGGACTCATCACTCCATAATACAATTTTCCATTGATTTGTTGTCCAGCTCGCATGGGAGCGCGCAAACTCCATTCGCTTTTTTCGCTGGCGTGCTGTTGTTAATGGTCGCTTTCGCGCGACTCGTCCATGTAAGCCAGCTTCAGCCAACCGACGTCTAATAGTGCGATCTGTTATAGGCACTTCCCTTTCATCCGAAATTGCACGATTGATGTCTCGCGAAGACAATCGAGGGTCTGATTTGGACATCCTTATGATTTTTCGATCGGTGCGAACTGATGTTTTGCGCTTAAAATCTTTCCTTGCGACTTTGCCAGTGGTCTGATTTTTCCGATAATACTCTAAGGCATTCTCCATCATCTTTATGGAGCAGTTTAGTTGATCTGCGATTTGCCTTTGTGATCTTCCTGATCTGTTAAGCTCTACGATCGAAGCCCTCTGACTTGGTGTGCATTGCTTGCCTCTTCCCATGTTTTCATTTACTATTGTTGTCAATTTTATATACATATTAGCGGAATTATTTTTTGAGAATTATCATTTACTTACCAAAAACAATGAAGAAAATCACATAAATCAAAAATTGCAACCGATTTTTAAACAGTCTCTATTTATTTGTCCAAGTAAAATATGAATTTTTCAAATTTTTCTCAAAGCACTTTTACGACAATGTATTAATCAGTCTAAAAATGCATCGATTCTAATAAGTAGAATGTGCGCAATCAACTGACAGCAATAAAATGTACAGTTACATTAGTTAATGTCGTAAGGAATGGTGAAAAACGCAATAGAGTGCAGTGGCTTTATTTATTTGTCCACCACTGTATATATAGATATTGTTGTAAAAATATGTGAGTGAAAAAAAAAGAAAAAAGGGGTGAATTACCAGTAAACTATTTCTAAAGAGAAGGAAATAATTAAAATAAAATTGTTAGTAATTAGTAAAGAAAAAATAAATAAAACATTAAATAAAATAAATAAATAAAAAAACAAAAAAAAAATTCTTTTTTATGTATTAGGTAATATTGACTAATAAGAGATAGTAAGTATTTCACTGTAACGAGAATGTAAAAACAAAGAATAGACAATTATAATAGACAAATAAAAATGAAGATAGTTATATAAAAAAAAAATACATAAGTATGAAAGGAAAAAATAATGTATTATATAAAAGAAAAATAAATACATAGGTAAATAAAAATGTATAGAGAAAAACGCAAATGCGAATAGGACAAATGGACAAGTGCAAAAGACAAATGTAAAACGATAAAAAAAAAATTAATTAGGAGGTTAAGAACAAAGAAATAAATGAAAATGTATGCGAAAAAAAATAAACGCATAGGTAAAACCATGTCAAACATAAATTAATAAATAATTCATCAATAGATTAAGGTTGTAGAAATGTAAGAATGAATGTAAAATTTTGTAACAGTAAAAGCAAAAAATCCAAAGCAATCTACACCCGTGAGTACTAACATATATTGTATAAAAAACAAAAAAAAGCAAAAATGAAAAAGTACATTGACAATGAGAACTTCCTCTAACTTCCGTTACTTGTGTCAAACCTCTATCGCTACCGGCGATGAAATCACGGATGACCAGAAATTTCCGAACATCTGCTCATCCAAGGCCAAGCACACGGTGGCTAACACCTGGCTTAAAGTGCACCGAGCAAATTGTCACGACGGCCCAGCTGTGCGCGCTAAGGATCATGTTTCAAAACATTGCTCCCATTAAGTAGCACGGGCCGCTGACTGCCGGTGACTAAGCAAGCTGAGTGCCCAACTGCAAAGATTAGCAGCACTGACCTAGGCAACGAGGTAAGCTTTGGAAAAAGTTCAGGAGTCAACAGAGTAAAGTCAAACGAAAGCGAAATAAAGTAGCGAAGGTACTAAAAAGAACCAGAGTTAGTACGCATGCATGGATTGTTCGACGGTGTGAATAAAGTCTAATTAAGTAAATCAGATCCGAGTTTTTATTGTGCGGGTGATCGTGGGGGCGCGGTCTAACACTATTAAAATGCTAAAAAAAGTTTATTTTCTAGGGACTAATTTTCAAAGCTTATCGTTAGCCGTCCTTTTCAGTTTCTGTTGTGTTTACTGCAAAATAATTTCCTCTAATTTTGCGAGAATTATTGTAATTCAATTTGTCTGTAAATAAAAACTCAACAGCTCAGATATAATTGAGCAAATGCCTCAGTTTAAGCAGATTCATGGAGAAACCGTCTCACAATTCAAACTTCACTATCATCAGAAACAACAGCACGCATTTTCTACTTATGCGTGCTTGAATTGCCGCATTCTTTTCTCGCCTACCACTGCTATCTCATAAATTCTCCGTTTATTTCCTATTCGCACATCTACTTCTAATTATGATAGTAGCGTTTCTTCCAAAGGGGATATTTGTAAACTAAGCCAACTTTAAAAAATTAAAATAAAACTTGCGCCACAGTGCGTTCCCAAACCAACACGAATAGTTGCAATTTTTCACAATTTCATATTTAGGACGCAGATAACTGCAATTTGAAGATATCTGAGCCGAAAAGGGATAAACTGTTTTCATCCACCTTCGCCTTGTCTATTTGAAGCATATGACAGATGTGGGATTCTCTTGAAATCAATAAACATTTCTCACATTAGATGAGGTACTCTTTAAGCAAAAATGTGCAAAACTAATTGGTGATTCATTTAAAAAAGTTTACAAATTACATTTCAACGTACGTATTACGTGTAAGTATTAGTACAATTTCTGTTCATTCAATTAGGACTACTAAGCTTTTATTACAATTTTGCATTTGTTCTCTTTAAAGCTTTTTACAAAAGCGGAAAATAAATAAAAAAAAATGGTTATAGATATGTTATTTCTTTATTACAGAGAAATGAATAACAATTATTTCCGAACTATCAGTATTTCGTTGGGCCACCCTTATTTATTTGGTTCGCTTAATACAAGCTACGGACAAATTAACTTAACACTTAGATTTAATATCTGCCTTTATTCTGTCTTGCATGCTTTGATAGCATCGCTCTATCATATCTTTTATTACTGCATTATTTTCCCAAACATCTGTAATCTCAATGGGATTCCAAACATCTCAATGGGGTTAAGGTCTGGAGAATTACCCGGAAGAAGGCTCTGCATTTCACAGGTCCTCAGGATATTTCTTATGGATATGGGACGATGGCAGGGCGTACCATCCTGCATCCTATCATGATATTTAAATGTCATCCAACACTTCACGGTACTGGGTGCTGTTCATAGTTTCCTCGACGAAATATATTGTCCAGGTCCTTCGCTTGAAATACAGTAACATCTCATTATGGCTGGAGAATGTTTGACGGTTCTAAGAATGTAATCTTCCTTATACCGCTCTGCTGGCCTCAATACGTTCGACGGTTCTCTCTTACTGCTTCAACCCTGCACTCGTCGCTAAATATCACCTAAAGAAAACAGAAAAATAATGTTTTTGTTTTAGAACATACTTCTGACCAAACAATAAAGGCAAAATCGCAAAATAAAGGCAAAAATCTATGTAAATATTCATATTAAATATGTTTTACCCTTTTCCAATCCGCTTCTGTATAATTGTAATGAGTTTTTGCGAACTCTAACCTAGCGCGTTGCATTTTAGAAGTTAGTTTAGGTTTTCTCACTGGCCGTTTCGACTTTAAGTTGGCTTCATACAGACGTCCTTAAAGTCCTTGTTGATATTTGTATTCCTTTGTCCTGCAGATCTTGTTGCAAACACCTTGTGGACGAAAAAGGCTTTTGGATAATTCTACGGTCCGTTAGAGGCGTCGTTTTTCTTTGACAGACACAATTTCTTCGCTTATTACTCGTTTCTTCTAAATTTTAGGTGGGTACTTTGGAAATCCGCATCACCGTTTGACGGGAAACCCTTTCCCTCCGTTCCCAATTTCTCGAAACGAAAACTTTTCAGTCTTTAATAAGATAATTATTGCCGCATTTTTTGCCTGACTTATGTCTTTACACTTTCCCATCTTTTTTTTCACTAAACTTTCAATTAAAATCACTTATGTCCAAAAATTCACAATGAGCACAATATTCATTTTACTAGCGGACAAACTCTTTCCAAAAATTTTCAGGAAAATGAGGAAGTTGCAGTATTTTTAACCATACACATATGTGAATACCGCTAAAGTCAGGTAAATGGAAGAATAAGTAAATAACACTTCCCAGGAAAAGGGAATACATCACCATATCGTATAATTATTATCGCGCATTTTTATGACTATAGAGGTGTTCTACCTCTAAGAAATCGAGAAAAATATGAGTGGTTCTTCTTCAATGGTCGAATGGAATTGTAGTTTTTATATTTGTCGAGGACGCAGCATTTCGCCAAGAAATTATCAGAAGAAAACATCTTCCTATTCACACGAAATGTACTCAGATGGAACTACTATTGCGAAATAATTTGCTAATAAAATTAAATAAAATTTGGAACCATATCTTCCATTTTCTCCAAAGAGGAAAGGAAAGTTGTCGAAAACGAATGACAACTTTGCGTTCAGTCCGAAAAATTGGCTTGGTTAACAGAAAGAAAAGTATCAAACATTTGAAAAGATTGGTGCGGGATTCTATGTATTCAGCTTCCACAAGAGCAGAGTTGGTTACCAGAAGGTCTGAAAGGTCATCATCCTATTTTAAAAAGCGCGGCTCATTGATGCTATGAAGAAAAAACGGATTGCGAATTGCGGATTGCTTGGGCTTGTAAGCATCTTAATATGGCTATTGAAGGTTACTGCCGTATAGGGGCACCGAATCCATCGGTGTCGCTATGCAAACGGAGTTCTCGCCCGAACCTGGCAGAGAGACAGCCGTGTATTCTCCTGCACGGACGATGCAGCGATCCGGGGAGGGGGTGCAGCTGGAGGTTGAGGTGAACGTTTGCCTGCGGGACTCGGGATCCAACACACCTCTTTGCTGCATTCGTAACCCCGAGGAGCTGCGGCTCTAGGAATTAGCACACCCTAGAGCTAGGGAGTACACCCGCGCTGATCCTTAGGTCAGCCGGGAACTGTGTAGGGGAGGGTTCTTCTGAAGGTCTACGGAACCCTCGGAGGCCGGTCACTGGTGATTCGGGGCCTGTTCGAAGAGGGGAAAGGACGGCTGGAGGTAGAATTTTCCCCTATGGAGCACGGGGGTAGCGGGAGGCGTTTCTGCTGGCGATTGCCTCGGCTATGGTCCGAGAACGCGAGCCCCTGCCTGAAGGTGGGAAAGATTATACCCATTAAGAATTTAAACATGGACAATGTTTTTAAATCGGGTGGGAGGGATGATACGGGGAAGGAGAAGGGAAGCGGCAGTTCGCCTGCTGATCCCTTCGCCAGAAAGTCGCGGGTGCTTCGGTCACCGGTGCTTCAAACGCCGGTGGCTAGAGCGCACTTACGCGAGAGTTATGTGGACCTCTCGGGGTCCGCGGGGGAGGTTGTTCCTTCGCCGACTACGGTCACCCCGGTTGGGAGGCTGGTGGCGGCGAAGGAGGGGACTGGCGATTATTCGCGGTCGAAGTTGGGGGAGGGAGAGGCGGTCGGTGGTAGGCCGAGAGCGCCTCTCCCAAGATCGGCTGGGCTGGCGACAAGGCTGGCGGCGGTGGAGGAAAGCCTCGAGAAGGGTTTCCTCCAGATGAGGGTGGTTATTCGGGAGATGTTGGCTGCCTTGAAAAAGCAGCCCAACATCTCCAAAGTCGTCAAAGACGGCTTGCCGGTGTTGGAGGAGGCGCTGGATGGGCTGGAGGAGCCCAGAAGGTTGTGCGCCGAAATCCGCCGCGATTTGCCTCCACAGAGGCCGCCGACGGGGGTTGTCGGCACCCAGACCGGGCCGGCGCCCTTGACCATGCCACAGGCGGCCCCGGCTGAAGGTCGGTCGCCGAAGCCACCTGGGAAGAGGGGTGCCACCAGCTCACCACTCCGGACGGAGGGGAAGGCTGAAAAGAGGAAGAAGGCGGAGCCGACCCCGACGTGGACCGAGGTGGTCCGCAAAGGCGGGAGGGCTAAGCCTGGCCCAGCCAAGGATGGTGGTAGGAGTGCGGAGACGGGCGCTGAGAAAGCGAAGAAGAGAACCCCCGTAACCAGCAAGGAGGCGAAGACTGGGGCGTCGGCGCTGCTCCGGCCGGAGGCTCCCACGAGGAGGACCAGGCCGGAGGCGGTCCTTCTTAAGCCCGCGGAGGGGAAGACCTTTGCGGACGTGCTTAGCACGGTTCGCAGAGCGGTCAACCCCGAAAGCTGCGGGGTAAAGGTAAGGACCGTTCGGCAGACCAGGGCGGGAGAGGTACTCCTCGAGTTGTCGAGGCCGACGCCCGAGTCAAGGGCAGCCTTCTCGGCTGCGCTTAGGTCCGCGGTCGGGTCAGCGAGCGCGGTCAAGGAGCTGGTCCCTAGAGCCTCCCTCGAAATCAGGGAGCTGGACGGCTGCACGACCGCGCTGGAGGTGGAAGAGGCCCTGAGGAGGGACCTCGGAAGCTATAAAGGCCACCTCCGGGTTACGCTGACCCGCACGAACGGCCGTGGCCAGCGGATGGCCATAGTGGACCTCGATGAGGCGGCGGCGAAGGTCCTGCTCAAGGCGGCCAGGCTAAAGGTCGGATGGGTTAACTGCAGGTTGCGCAGGCGGGTGATCGTGCCCAGGTGCTTCAAGTGCCTTGGGTACGGACACCAAAGCCAGGCCTGCGGTGGCCCAGACCGCAGCAAGCTTTGTTTCCGGTGCGGGGGAGCGGGTCATTCCGCGAAGGGCTGTGCCGCTGAGCCGAAGTGCTTCCTCTGCCCGGAGGTGGCGGGGAAGACCGGAGCACGGCGGCATGTTGCGGGGTCGGGGGATTGCAGGGTCTTCCGTGATGCCCTGAGCCAGGCCAAACATAAGTAATGGTATCTGTGCTTCAGGGCAACTTGAACAGGAGTAGGACGGCCCATGACCTGTTGGCTCAAATCCGTCTCGAGAAGGGCGCTGATGTAGTACTCATCAGCGAGCAATATCGGGACGGTGACGAGCCAACATGGTTTCGGGATGACCTGGGCACGGCGGCAGTTTGGGTCCCGGATCTGCGACGTTTCGGTGTCGCGGACCATGGCGCGGGAGCCGGCTTCGTTTGGGTGAAGAGCAGCGACGTCACTTATGTTAGCTGCTACTTCACTCCAAACGAGCCGATAGCCGACTTCCAGACCAAGTTGGATGGTCTGGAGGACGCGGTCCGCGGCATGGGTGGGGAGCTGGTGGTGGCTGGGGACTTCAACGCGAAGGCCTTGGAGTAGGGTGAACCCAGACCGGATTCGCGTGGAGGACGAGTCCTGGACTTTGCATCCAGGCTCGGGCTGGTAGTGTTAAACACCGGCTCGACGTCCACCTTTCGGCGTCCGGGATACAGGGAGACAATTATTGATGTCTCCCTGGCGACGGAGGGTCTGGCTGCACGGGTGCAGGACTGGCGGGTGGTCGAGGACTATACAGCCAGCGACCATCAATATATCACGTTCCGCGTGCGTGGTATGGTGCCGGTGCGGGCCCGGCGCGAGCGGGGCCCGCCCAGATGGAATGTCGCTAAAATGGACGCCGAAAGGTTGTCCCTAGCCATCACACGTGGCCAGCGACTTGCGGAAGGGGTTCCGGAGGAACTGCCTCCTCCCGAACGGGCCCGGCGGGTGGTAGACTCGACAATGGGTCTCATTCGCCGGGCTTGCCGGGAGGCCGTGCCGAGGAAGAGGTCCGACAGGGAGGGGCGACGTCCTGCCTACTGGTGGACGGACGAGATCGCGGAAATGAGGCGGAAGTGTCTCCGCCTCAGACGGTTGGCTCAACGAGCTGACCGACGCGATCCCGACGCAGCCCGCAGATCCGCCGAGGCCAAAGTGGCGAAGAGGGACCTTCGCAGGGCCATCAGGGCGAGTAAACACCGATGCTGGAAGCGGCTGGGGGATGATCTAAATGATGATCCTTGGGGATTGGGGTATAGGATTGTCCTCCGCAAATTGGGGGCGCTCTCTCAGAGGGCCCCCCTCGAAGCGGGGACAGTCCGTTCCATCGTGGATGCCCTTTTCCCCACCCAGCCGCTGGAGCCTAACCGTGCGACCGGCGAGGCACTCGAGGCTCCTCCATTTACAATGGAGGAGCTTGTGGAGGCCTCGCGGAGTCTACAGAATCGGAAGGCGCCGGGGCCCGATGGGCTCCCAGCAGAGGTGCTGAAGGCGTTGACGGCGAGCCATCCAGGGCTCTTGCTGGATATGTACAATGCCTGCCTGAAAGCGGGAATCTTTCCCTCCCGCTGGAAGGCGGCTAAGCTTGTGCTGATCAGCAAGGGCAAGGGACCTGCAGGGTCCCCCGGGTCGTACAGGCCGCTGTGTATGCTCGACACAGCCGGCAAACTCCTGGAGAAGCTCCTGAAGCCTCGCCTCCATGCGGCCGTCGTGGCCGCTGGAGACCTTTCCGAGAGACAGTACGGTTTTCGGAAAGGGAGGTCGACGGTACATGCTATCCAGGAGGTGGTCGATGCGGCCTGGGCCACCGAGAGCGGGAACCATTACTCCCGTCCGGTGTGCCTGCTGGTCACTCTGGATGTGCGCAACGCCTTCAACTCGGTGAGGTGGAGGGATGCGCTAAATGCGTTAGAACGCGACTTCAGGGTTCCCCAGTATCTCTTGCGGATGATGGGGGATTACCTGAAGGACCGTACCCTCACCTACGACACGGAGGATGGCCCGGAAACGAGGGTCCTGTCGGCGGGGGCGGCCCAAGGCTCCATTTTGGGTCCCGACATATGGAATTATACATATGACGGGATCCTGCGTATGGAGATGCCGGAAGGGTCTTTCCTGGTTGGGTATGCTGACGACATCGCGGCGGTTATTACCGCCAGAGATGTCGCGGCGGCGCAAATGCGGCTCAACCAGGTGATGCGTCGGGTCGGTCCCTGGTTACGCGATCACGGACTGGAGTTGGCGTTGGCCAAGACCGAGATCGTCCTTCTGACGAAGAAGCGCATCCCTCTCCTAAGGGAGATGCGGGTGGGAGACATGTCGGTCCAGACGAAACCCGCGATCAAGTATCTGGGGGTGAGCCTCGATTGTAGGCTCACCTTCTGGGATGAGATCAGGGGCAGGGCGGACAAGGCGGCTGCGATGACGACGGCGTTAAGCAGGGTCATGGCCAACATTGGTGGTCCCAGGCCCTGCAAGCGGCGTCTATTGCTCTGCACCGCTGAGGCCGTCATGCTCTATGGGGCAGAAGTCTGGGCCGGTGCGATGCGGTGGGAGAAGTACCGCAGGCGTTTGCTTTCGGTGCAGCGACGTGCGGCCCTCCGCATCGCGAGCTCCTACCGCACGGTCTCGGAGCCGGCGGTGTTGGTGGTTGCGGGGGTCATCCCAATTGACCTTTTGGCCAGGGAGCGACAGGCTGTCCACCAGGAGAAACCTGTTCTGGGGCGGGAGACCCTGCGGGTCGTGCGGGCCAGGACCTTGGCGTCCTGGCAGGAAAGGTGGGACGGGGAGTCGCGGGGCCGGTGGACAGCCCGGGTTATTCCCCGGTTGGACACCTGGCTGAACCGTGAGCATGGTGAGGTTGATTACTACCTCACCCAGATGCTGACGGGGCACGGGCACTTTCGGGCCTTCCTTTACCGCATAGGGAAGGTACCGAGCCCGTGCTGTGTATACTGTGACTCCCCGTCGGACTCCGCTCTCCACACATTCTTCGAATGTGCTCGTTGGAGGGCGGAGAGAAACGATGTGGAGGGGGTGACGGGCAGTATAACCCCTGACAACGTAGTCAGGGTCATGCTGCAGGGGAGAGTTTTCTGGCGAAGAATCGCCCTTTTCGTGAAGGGGATTCTTCGCCAGAAGGAACAGGATGCGAACAGAGAGCGCCTGTTGAGGTAGGGGGCCCTGTTGTGGGGGGTATATAGGACTCCACCCCGAAGTAATGTTTCACAGACGGTTCCGGGGTGGAGCTCCTGGGGGAAGGGAGCGGGGTTTTAGCCGGTAGGTCCAGCTTTTTGCTGGGGAGTCCGGCACACCGTGCGTAAGAGCATTTCCCCGCTTCCATAAAAAAAAAAAAAAAAAAAAAAAATATGGCTATTGAAGATTTAAGTAAGGTTTTTAATTACTACTAATGCTTCATATATATATATATATATTTCATGTATGTTTTTCTCAGATGAAATTTTAATTTAATATAAGATACTTTCTACATTCAGGTGAATAATATAACCCCCAACTAGAAGTATAGTTTAAAAATAGCAGAGAACACTATTTTATACAAGATTCAATACCTAGTGATACACCAAGAAGCACTACTGCTTTCATGGCTGATCACAATATTCATATTTTAACCAAGTTAAATTAATTGCTTTACTGTTTTATATTATTAAAATAATTTTTGTATGTTTGGAATATTAAATGTGTTATAGTAACGCATTTCTACTAGTAGTAGTTATGTTCTAGCATTACCTCCACAGTAATGAAAAACTTCAATATCCCTAATAATTTAGCAACCCACAGATGTTTCTTTTTCGTGAGATTATTTATATATAGGATATTAACGATTTACTTTGTAACGAATAAAAAAATAACAAAAATCTAGCAACACTAAAACATTATACATATTAGAGTTATCTTGAACTTGCAGCTGGAAGAAAAATTATGCGTTAGCTGCAATATTTAATGGTTTCCCAAGAATTTATTCATATTGAGTCATTACAACAGTTGCTTGTATTAAATAAAAGGAGCTTCCTAACTTCCAAATGAAGGACAAAGAATGTTTAGGTTGCTTTAGTGTCAAAAACAATTAGTTTTCTTTTTTTATGCACTTGGCATACAAGTGAGTTTAGTGTAAAATATTATAAAGGATTTCTTGTATTAAACAATTCTAACTTGTTGAAAACATTGCACGTTAAGGGAAAGGAAATCTATGATGCTAAAACGGGTTTAAGTGTTAGTAAAATACGCAGAACATAAATACCTGAACGTAAAAGATTCGAAGAGGTTGTAAAATGCTCATTACTCCAGAAACAAAGAGAAGAATGTCACGTCTAGTGCAAATTTGAACAATGGATACTGCAATGCAGGTCTATGCACACTGGCAAACACACAAAATTTCACTGGGTCAACTAAAATTGTACAAAACGAGGTTTACGAAATCGTATGAAGAAAAGGAAATCAGCGCTTAGCAAAGTCGCCTTTTTTTCGCTCAAATGCACAAGGATTGATGTTGATGTTTGGAAAAATTTTTTTTTAGCGACGAATCAAAAATTAACAGAATTGGGGCGGATGGTCTGTCGACGAGAGGTTTGGAGAAAATCGTCCGATGCACTACAAGATCGATGCATTCAAAAAATCTTAAAGATTGGGTGTGGAAATGTAATGGTCTAGTTTTTATGGAGCTTGGAGATTTTCGGTGCTGGAACGGGCAGTTTTATTGTAGCAAAACAATGATCCCAAACATTGTGCCCGTAAGACAATTGAATGGTTCGCAATAAATGAAATATTAGTAGCTACATACTAGTGGCCCACAACAAGTTTTTTCCGTCTGGCGACGTGAACCACCGGTGGTTCTCATATGTTTCTAATTATATATTTAAAAGCATACTTTAAATTGGATACCTGAAAGAGGCTTAATAATAACATACACTGTTAATTAAAAACTTTGTCGTAATTTGGGCATTCTGTCATAAACTAAACGCAAAGCCTCTGATAACTTAAAGAAACAGTGAAACAAGCAAGTACCACCAGAAGAATAAACAACTTATTATATCGTTCTCACCCATCATATACAAGTCGAAAAAATATACTGGATTGAACGTGTTAAATATGATTAAACATGTCTGTGAAGAGAAATCTGGGACATTTAGATGAACTTTGGGTATGCCACAAAAATTGTATGGGAATAAATAAAGGAGAAAGAAATTAAAGCAAATTGTTAACAGCTTGCCTCGAACAATGGGGGGTCATAAAAGCTAAGGTTGTGCATATCAAACGTAAAAAAATATAAATCTTTAAAAAAATTACTATTACAAAAATACTAGTGCACTCCATCTATGGTATTGTTTAAAAAAACATTTTTAGGTTTTCTGTTATATCGATTTTCAACTAAAATACAACTAATATAGAGATTGATTATATCAAAATTATTTTGTCAAACTTTATATACTTTTAAAAGAAGATACGCAAATTTTCCAAACATTACAACAGTTGTTTGATTCACTGTATGTTATGAAATTAATACTTCTGAAGGAATGCAATTCGAAATACTATTTTTGCCTTGAATCGAAAAAAGAGCTCACTCGTGGGAGCCCCATTTATGTACACGGTTCCCAAGTTTATTTTTTTTTGTTTTATGCAACCCCGAACGCGAGCACTTAACGTGTCTACTATATTGTCAAATTTCAATAATCTTCAAACAGATGGACCCAAGAGTGCCACTGAATAGCATGACGTATTAATTCACGCCTATATACAAACAAAGTAAGTACAAGTCCACTATAATATCGGTTTATATAAATTATATATTATTTTGAGTCATTTTTGAAGCAATGTCGTAAAAACACGAACAGTATTGGGTTCCAAGGTGTCAACTGTGGCTCGCGTATCAGCATTAGCATTTATTACATAACCCAATAGCAAATAGTCTAAAGCCGTCAGATTACGCAAGCTTGAATTTTTTTTGATCCTATTGAATCCGTTTTGATCGAATCGAAAAAAAGCCCGTTTTGAATTAACATTTCATAATAAAATTCTTAAACTTGTAACAAATTAATATCAATTGCCTTTACCTTTAATTCATTTTTTTGTTCAAAGTGATTCAAAATAATTCGATAGAAAAATCCGACCGGATTCTTTTGAAATTGTTTGCGGAAAACTAATTAAAGTCAAAGGTAACTAAATGAATTTATAATCTGATCCGAAAGAATAAATAATGGTAATTATTTCTACTTTGTTTTTACCAACATTTTTGTAATAGATAAAATAAATACTTTGACTTAATTTTTACGTTATCTCATTCCTTGACTATTAACAAAAAAGCAAAATCTCTCCAAAATTCCTAAAGTAAAAAATTATCAACGAAATTTGAAAGGAAAAAGGGTGGTATGTTTACCACCTACACAAAGGGTTAAAGAAATAAAGGCAAAGATGCGGCCAGCATCACCGCACAAAATTGTACTTTTTTCTAGACGTAATATTCTCTAGAATATCTTTTAAATTGGTCTCATTTCAGAAGCAACAATTTTATTAAGCATAATCAACTACATGAAGCGACATATGAGTCTCAACCATAAAAATCACGAAATCTTAAGTTTCAAATCAAGGTTGGATTTTCAAATTGAATTTGGATAATTTCAATCGTGAGTCTATTTATTTTTATTTATGAAACTTTAAGTATAATGAACATAAAAATCATAAAGAGCTGTCCGATTGAGCGGCGACAATGTAATTCAGTTGAGCTAACTTAAAAAAAGAGGATCTAAATACCTTAATCAAACACTAAACAACTTTATTTTTACTTAATGAATTTGTAATAATTGCTTTATTGCTAGGGCGATTGAAATAGAAAAAAGCTGACTGGAACCTTCTATGAAGTTATTAATAGCATTGAATGGCAGAACAATGACAGTCAAGGCAGGACAATTCAAAACAGATGACATTAACAAGCATTTCATGCAATCGTCACTATCGAGGCTAAATATTAGAAGCTTCGAATACTTCATTGTGGCCAGTATCCATTCCTAAAACGAGGCGGTTAAAACTTGTAGGTAAACAAAATAGCAAGAACGAGCGAAGTCCTGTATATATCCGCGATGGATAACCTGAAGACTAAATGTCATTGCTTCCGTTTAACCGTGTCATGTTCATGTGTTCACCGGAGGTACTGGACAAAAATTGTCTAAATTGTCTCTATACAAATCCAAAACTTTAACCAATATGCAATTTCTAAGACGACATCGATAAAATTTTCTCTTTAGGCAAAACAGCGAAGAACTACTGCTTCCCATGCCTCACCTAAATTCAAAAAGAAACGAAAGATATAAGAATAGGTAGCAAAATATTCTCATCTACAGAACTTACAGTTTAGGGAATAATGTGCAGCATTTTTAACGGCGGAATAAAGTCTCAAAAGCTGTGTCTGCCTATGCATGCCTGGTATTAATTATTGGGGACGCGGTCTCGGGTGGCATAGCTAGCTGAGTGATTTTGCTGTGATGTAAGTATGGCATTCCCAGGGTGTGGGTTCGATTCCCATAAGAAAACCTTGGTTAAAATATAAAAAAATAAAAGCAAAAAATAACAAAAAAATAAAAATAAAACCAAATACTAATAAAAAAAAAATAACGCACAAATAATGTCATATGGGCTTAATTCCCGACTGCACGAAAATAAGAAAGAAATTTGAAAATTAAATTCTAATTTAAAAAAAAGGAAGAGGGAAGAGATAGGTATCACACACAGAGCATACGAGTATATACGAATGCGAGTTTTTTTTTTATTTTTTCCCTCTGCAAAGGCGGCATAAAAGCTCGAACGTTGTGTGTGGCACTGGCTGGCGAAAACTACCGGGTGCTCTTAATATTTTTGAAAACGTTTAACAATTTGAGATATTAATATGAAAACTTGTATAGTATAATTTAAAAAATTATGTTTTAAAAAAGAAGTTTGCTATGACCTTAATTATTTATTAAATATAATTTAATTTGTTTCAACAATATATGGGCAAATGTGGAGAATTTGCGAAATACAAAAAGGCATCCAAAGACTATCTGTATAAAAATGCGACACTCGTGAAGTTTTCTTTATCTTTTTTCGACCTTCGTCCCGTTAACTGACTGACCTTTCAGATTTTGCTACAAATAGATAGTAATAAAGAGCTCATGTGTAAGAGAAAGGCTGACTAAGTTTTAATTATTAACGTTATAGCAAGAAACACATGTTCTTACTTTCTCAAATTATCAAATTTTTCAATTAATTTCTCGAATTGTAAAACGTTTCTAAATATATCAAGAGTACCCAGTATGTTTTGCCAGCCAGAGTCACATAAAACGTTCGAAACTTTATCCGCCCTTAAAAATGTACAACAACGACAATGCAAACAGCCCGCATCCGTATATATGCTCTGTGTGTGCTGCCTCTCGATTCAGAATTTTCCTATGCCTGAACAATGCGCGGGTACGATTTTAATACCATGCATGCATAGGCACTAACAGCGTTTGAGATTTTATCCCGCCTTTAAAAATGCATAGTAAAAAAACGCTCCACATTATTCTCTGCACTGGAAATGCTGTAAATGAGAATATTTTGCTACCTATTCTTCTTCTATCTTTCGTTCCAATTGGAATTTAGATAATGCATGGGTAGTAGTTGTTTGCTGCTTTATCTGAAAGAAAAATTTTCTCGATGCTGTTTTAGAAATTTCATATGGGTTAGAACTCTGGGTTGGTACAGTGAGCGAAATTTCCATAGTTCCACTCAAAATTTTATGTTATTTATTTTTGTATGCAACTGTAGCGAGGTGAATACAATGTAATAAAATTACGTTGCACCTGCTGAGAGCAAGCAACTACTAACGGCGTTCTAATTGTGTTCTGTTTAGATAAGAGAGGGAAAACCATTACTTAGTTGCACATATAGAAGCGAAATTTCGATAGTTCCACGCGGTGATCATTAGACTCTGTGGTGTTTTATTGCTGCGAAAAATAAAATTTATTTATAATTTTGTAAATCTGTGAAAGATAAATATATTTAGCTTATTTTAATTATAATATTGACATTTTGATTGCGATTTATAGAAAATTTTCGACCAGGCCAAGAGGAACGCTATTAACATACGAAGAAAAACTTAAAATTAAGGCTTTGAAAGACTAGCCTATCAAATCGTGAGATAGCAAAAAGAATTGACAGGTCTCATCATCTGGTCAATAATTTCGTAAATTTGGACGAATCTTATAGCAAAAATCATCCTAGAGGTGGAAATAAGAAGCTCACTCAAAAGGAAAAATCACTGATTTTCCGTGCTGCTTCATCAGAAAATTTAACTGCAGCGCAGATTAGATCAGATTTAAGGTTAACAGTAACCAAACGGCGTGTACAACGAATTTTGTCACAGAGTAACCGTTATAAATGGGCCAAAATGGCAAAAAAGCCTCCACTGACTAAAACACATGTTGAGTCCAGATTGAAATTTGCAAAAACTCACATGTTTGGGATGAAGAATGGAAATACGTGGTTTTTTCCAACGAAAAGAAATTTAATTTGAATGGGCCAGACGGTTTAAAGTACTACTGGCATGATCTTCGGAAAAAGCATAGTGTTACCAAGAGTCGAAATTTCGATGAAGGAACAGTCAAGGTTTAGGCGGCTTTTATGTAGTTACTTTGGAAAAACACCAATTTGTTTCATTTCAACGAAAATGAATTCAGCTTACTACATAACTCTCCTAGAAGTTTTGATAGAGTATGGAGACACAATGCCGCGCCAAGATTGGATTTTTCAGCAAGATAACGCTGCGGTCTAATCGTCAAAATTAACTAAACAATGGTTCCGGAACAAAAACATTGCAGTTATGTGTTAGCCAGCTCGTTCTCCTGATATGAATCCAATAAAAAAACCTTTGGGGAATTCTATCGCATGAAGTTTATGGCAATTGTAAACAATACAACAACATCACGGAACTGAAAACAGCAATAAGGAACGCCTGGTCGAGAATTCCAAATGAGGCGCTCCGAAAATTATAAAATAGCGTTTTTGAACTTATTACTAACAAGGGCGGAAACACTAGATACTAAAACGTTTCATTTTATAAATGAGGACTTATAACTTATTTAATTATATTATATTTTGTTAAAATGGAACTATGGAAATTTCGCTGTGAATTATGTAGGGAAAAATATTTGGTTTATTGTTTATGAAATAAAATTGCTTTTTGTTGTTATCAGCAATTTCTACTACTTTCAACCCATGCAATAATTTAACAAAATTGAAAACCCAAACGAAGTTCCATATTGTTAAAAATCTGAAAAATATATTTGGAACTATGGAAATTTCGCGCACTGTATAGTGTTAAATCTTATTATTTAGATCTTTGTCATGTAAAAATATTTCCAATCTCGTTTCGTCTGCAAGGTCGGTATACTAACGGAACCAAGGCCGAATATAGATAAGAAAAAACTTCACGAGTGACACATCTTGAATGCTGGAGACCGTCGCCGTGCTACAGATGAATGGAAAATTAAATTATAAAAAATGAACACAGCGCACATAGAGTTTCAGACAAACTACTAAACTACAAGCCAAAGAGCCAGCAACAGAACTTGATGAGAACAACTCATTGCTCTACTAAAGCAATGGCAAAGCGAATGGACGAATACAGAAAAATTAAGAGAGTTACCAGGATACGAACGGGGATTATGAGCGACGCTATCATGAGGGACGTAAAGGCAAAAATTAAAATCAAACGAAAGTACACAAGTTAGTTAGAATTCCTCAATACTACTGTGCATAAAAATAAACAAAATAAAACAAGATAAAACCGTCCGACTAGCATAATCCACCCACTTGAATCTAAGCAAATGCGCGTCCTGAAGTCAATTTAAATCCAATAATCTTTAACCGTTTGGCTGTTGACGGATTTCTTCGGAAATATGCCAAACTGCGGAGCTAATTGCGCGTGTATGTATTACTGAAAGTAAAAAGAGCGTTATCGCTTTCTCCGCAGTTTTGGCACAACACAAGAAGAGCGCAATAACGCTCCTCAGCAGTCAAACAGTTAAATCAAGCTATTTGAAATGTGTAAAAACACACAGATTACAGCCTTATAATGAGACACGGAGACCGAACTACTCCTCTATTCTGACTAATTGATCTTACTCCAACAATCGGTATGCCATAACTTCGCTCCATTTCCTCGAGATAGCAATTCACGACAGCAGAGCAAAGCATTTAATGGGTAAGTATGAAAAAAATTCATTATATGTTATATGAAATAACATTTTCGCGCAATATCGCTGCTATACTTTTCTCACTGTTCTCGCTGTGGTGGGCTTGTACGCTGAATAGAAGAGAGTGAAGCTAGTTAGTTAAGTTTTTTTTAGATTAATTTACCAATATCCCTAAATTCAATTATCTGTGTATCTCCAGAAATTAATGTTTTTCTCAATTTCTATGAAGTTTACAAAAGTGATAGCCTTTTACTATTATAAATAATGAAAATTAATTAATATATATTCCTTTATTGATAATTTTTAGTACTAAAGAGCACTGAACTGTATTTTACCTCAAGCGATGACAGTTATTGTGACACGGAAATGGTTGCGATACTTGGATTTTAACGTAATAGATACTAACAAATGATATAAAGTTAATGCTACAATTATGTACAATTTATGCTTTAATATATGATTTTTGAAAATAAAGTAAAGCAAATGCAATTTACATAAGAAAAAAAGTTTCCCTTCAAAGCAATAGCGTTATTATTATATATATATAAAACAAAATTTAAACATTTTGTATACGGAAATTTGTGCCAATGAAATAAATAGGATATAAAAATATTTCTACCATCGCTTGACGAACATTTGTATTGCAATCAAAAAGGCTTTCATAGCTTGAATATGATGGTGGAAAATTATCCGCATAATTAATATACTTTACTTATTGTCCGTAAGATTTGTGACCATAAGTTTTTTTCGTGTTCAACTTGAAATCTTTCCAAACCTACAGCGAAACAAATTTAACATGTGCATATTTGTATGTATAAATATATATATATGCAATATACTAAACACGCTGCCAATTCGTGTTCAATAATTTACTTTTTGCCAATCTAAAGTCTAGTGGGAGATCCGAGGCAAATGTTTCTTTCCCAATACAACTTTCAGCGTATCTCATACCTTTCGCTACATTTTAATGTTTCTCCATAAGATCTACAACCTTATCAAACATTTTCCTCTTAGTATGTTTCCTACAATTAACATGAAAATTTGCTGAAAAACTTTAGCTCAGTTAAACTCAAGCAAATATATTATAAATATAAAATAACGTTGCCGTCGTCGCCGTTTGAGCAACTGGGACTGTGTTATTCCACTACGTGGAAAATTTTACGCAAGATCCTTGGTTTGAAGGTGTATAAAGCGTTAAGCGTTGAGTTTTTGGTGAATGGGCCTTAGAAAAGCTGGATGAAGATCGCCTTTTTTCACCAAAAAATTGTCTTCAATAAAAAAACCACCCATCGACCCATTTCACCCTCCACTCTTCCTCACTTTCTATTGAAACTCCCCTTCTCCATACTAATTTAGAAATTAGAAAAACTCATCCGCCTAATCTAATATAATCTAAGCCGACAGCTCTCTGTCAACAATAAAGAACTCCCATTCCTTCGGAACATGAGAAACAAACTGCGAAATGTCTACCTCATATCCCGTTCGTTCTAACCCCAATTACGTCTGTGTAGTTTCCTTGTTCTCCGAACGAAGCGACTCTTATCTCGAATATCTGCCCAAACGCTTTTACCAACTCATCAATATCAAAAGAAAATCCAGCGATTACCCCTTAAAACTTACAATTGTAGCTTCTTCCTCCGACCCTTGTATTATAACTAATCTCTTCGTCCGTTTTTTCAGCGAATACTCTTCCAAGTCCGATGCTCGCTATTTTGATTTTATGCGCTCTCGCCTTCAGACCACCCTTGCCGCCATCAAAATCGAACCTTTAGATGTTACCACTTCCATCAATGCACTTGCACATAATCAAAATCCATGTCCTGACGGAATACCCGGCATTGTCCTGACTTCAGTAAAGCGTTCGAGAAAATTTCGCATAAGTTAATTCTTTTCAAACTCTGTTTCCTTGGCATACCGTCAAGGTAGTCACTTAGGATCATTGCTTTTCATTTTGGCCATTAATGATGTTGAGTGTATTATTAAGCATGTTGATATTTCTTTCTAAGCTGATGGCATTAAAATCTCCAAACTAATATCTTTCGCCTCTAATTCACGACTCCTACAAGATGACTTATAATTTTAAGTCTAGTCTCCCTCTCGTACCACTACCATTAATCGAATTGGAGCAGCCCAACGTAGGTTCCATTGCTTTGCTTTACGTAAGCTTCCCTGGTCTGATCGTTTGAATCTTCCCCCTACGATAAGCGCCTGTTGCTGAATTACTTGCCACCTTTGTGGAAGACCCGCGACTTCACTGATATTACCTTCATCCACCAACTGCTTTCTGGCAATATTGACTGCACTTCACTAATTCTGCGTATTTCTCTCTATACCAATCCCCGCAACCTCATATCGACCCCGATCTTCCGCCCGCTTACAACCAAACCAACTACCAAACTACGGCCTTTCCGAACCCCTTACCTAAATGCTTCAGAAAGTAAACTCCACTCCTTCCTTTGCCTTCCACCCTTTCCAAATCGTCTCTCAGCAATGTCCTCCTTCATATCGCCTTCACTAAATAATTTATCCCTGTCCTCTATTAATCTCTATTTATTATCTTTGTCTAGTTTAAGTATTGTATTAATTGTTTTGTAGCTTGCATTAAGCGAATAAATACAGGGAGTTTTTTGGTGGACATGCCAATTTATTTTAGATGAAAGATCTAGACTTAAGCAAACAAAAAATTGTATGACCATAAATTCGTAAATACCAATTTTCCCTGGCACACGCATTAAATCGGATCCTAACTGTCGTCCCTAAACCTGACCCCCGGGTAGCCGAATTACAGGAGATGCCAATCTCCCAGACAAAAGGTTTAAGTTCGATGCAGGGTTACATATCCGCTTGTTTCATGGGCACGAAGCTTGGTACCAAGTTTTAAGCTTGATTTTCATTGTTTTACTGTGAAGGCTATACTTCAGCAGTTAAGTTAGATCGAAGCGGATGCTTATCCCCGGAATAAAGAGAATTTCCCGTGGTACGCACATCACTATTTTATTTTTATTTCTAGATGAACTCAACGTAGCGACTCCTAACTCACACCAAAATCGCCTATCCCAATCAATGTCCTGTCAAAAGATATCAATAATGTTGACCCACCACCACCCACTGCAAGTACACTCACTTTCAAAAGTGGAAAATATGTTCCTCATTTTCCTAAAATTCAGCTTTTCTTTATATTTTCTCCGAAATTCATGTAATTAATATACCTATTCATTATTTTTATCAAATTGCCCATCTTATTACATTTCCAATGAGGTATAACATTTCCAAATTATATATTCGTGGAAAACATTTCCAGGTAAATTAAAAAAAATAATTTTAGAGAAATTAAATTAAAATTAACCCCAAAATGTTTTTTGTTTAATTAAAAATCGATTAATGCTAATACCACACAAAAATTGCTCAAAATGCCACTTTCGATTCATGCTAATAATCTCCTTCTAACTTCCTGTTTAACATATATTAAATCTCTTAAATATGTACTTTGGCAGTAGAATAACAGTTTTTATTGAAAATTGTCCAACGTAGTGGCGGAATGCTCACTTCTGGAAATGGTCTTTGTATCACTAAACCTCAGTTTTCAGAATTCAAAAGTGATAACTAAAACACTTTTGGGTATTTCCTATAATTCTCATTTTATTTTAGAAATAAGAGAAGTTGAAAATAAATACGAATTCATTTGCCACATAAATCATATACAAAATCAGAAAAAAAACAATGAAATACGAAAAAATCATCATCTCATCATTTAGCAATAAAATAATTGCCAAAAATTTGGGTAATTATATGTTTGTAGAACTTAAGAGACGAAACGCTCCAAAAATGCTTTTGACAATAATTCAATCTCATAGCTGATTGCTCAAAATCCGAAGAGAAAACGAAAAGTACACCATTTGGATATAAGAGGGAGTAGTCCATTTCTATAATGCTCTCAACATACATATTACAGAACTTTATAACAATATAAGTTTCCGCGCTTTAAGCAAAACAAATTCATGGAAAAATTTGAGGTTTTGTAGCGCTTTGGCTGGCCTGGCTTATGGTATGAATACCGCGTTGCATTTTCCATGCGGAGCAACGAGAGCGGAAGAAAAATCGAGAAAATTTCTATATGTATAGATGTAGTTTTAGTTGTTTGTTTGCAATTCATGTGTCAAAAATGTTGGGGAAAGCAAGAATGCATAAAAAAAAATTCTTCATTTTTAAAGGCTTTTGAAATAGATATTTCAATCAAGTAGAAAAAGTTCAGCTAGCACTTGGAAAGGGAGTGAACGGAGCACCAAATTTGACAGCAATGTAACTATTCCACCACCTCAAGCTAATTTAAAAGAAGCTTGCACTTTTGGACAGAATTGAAAATGATCCCATTCTAAACGAAACACGGTCTCTTTGTTCTTAAAAAAAATATCACTTTTTGAGCATGCACTTTAAAATAATTGCTACTGAAACCAGAACATTCCCGTTTCAGATGCCACAACACAGAGCAAGCCAACCCGAAATACTTTTATGGTGCCAAAATACAAGGGCCGACTTACCTTTCATGTCCCTCTGTCATGATTTGTAACCACAAATATCCTAACTTTGGGGTGAACTGCGACGGATTTCACCATTTTTAAAGCATAAAGACATCAGCCAGAGGATTTCCGAATTTCATCAAACCCCTTCAATTCAACTAGTGATGCATCGTTGAACGCCCGACGACCAATAACTATCCAATTCCGTTCCCAGAAATACTTAAATCGCTGAGCCTCCGTTCACTAAAAACAAAAAAAAAATCGCCTGCCCGTCAAACCCGCAAACGATGGTAGAAGACACCGAGAGGGGTTGGCGGAGCTCTACCTTGACCGTCGACAGCCTGTGCGGAAGAAAACGCAGGTAGCGAATAGCAACCAACCAAGAGCCCCGCGTACCGAGCGTGTATTTCGTTTTGCCTCTCCCACTTCGATCGGACGAGATGATTACCACTGCACTTGATCTGCACACATTTAACGGCGCCTCTATTGCTGCGTTTCGTCCTTTTTTTCACTGAACGCTGTTTGGTGCTGCTGTTTGATTAATCAAACGAGTTCTTTGCTTTTCACGCTAAAAGGCCACACCGCACTTTTTTTCACATAAAAAGATCAAATTTTCTTCGTTTTTTCACTTCACTTTTAATTTTTCTCTACGCATCACTTCATCTCTTCCAGTGTTGTCAAAAATGGGAAATTCTCCTTACGAAGGGAAAAATTGAAGAGGAATTATAATAGTAGTGCACTTTAAAGTTTCCACAAAATGTAGGAAATTCACTTCTATGCGTCTATACTTTTTATAATATAGAAAGTTGTTTTTAAAGAAATGGGATATTTTGTAAAACTGAGCCATTGACCACAGCTATACATATAAAGATGAATCCGTTCTGTCTCCTGTATGAAACGTCTGCCAATTTGACAACCTACCGCCTGAGATGAGCGAGAAAAGATGCATCTCTGACTAGATATTTTTTTTTATAATGCAGGATCACAGAAATTCATATACAATGGACCGCTCAATCAAGCGTCCCCCAATTTGACAACATACTGCCTGAGATAGACGAGAAAAGATATATAGAAATTTTTATCGCGATATTTATATTTATTGCATTGTATGGATGGGTCAATTCCGCAGAATTTTAAATGCCAAATATATTTGAGTTTAAATATTAGTGGAAAAAAAATTTATAGAAAATTTAAAACAAATTCAGTGAATGTTAAGAAAAATTATTATTAATAGCATAAAAATGCTTTTAAACCTTTATACCTTCCAGATTGCCAATATTTTCAGGTATTTATGATTGATATATACATATTATTAATAAATATGATTGATTGAACAATTATTGGGAGAATTGTCTGAAGAACTATCAAATAACCAAAAATTGTTTAGTGCAGAACACTTTTTGATAATTTCCGAGCGACACATTATTTTTTTCGTCTCTTGTGCATTAAGATATCCTGGCACGATACAAGAGTCCATTTCTTCCTTGTCCTTCATTTAACTTTATAATAAAAACAATTTAATCAAATCATTTTAAAATTGTATATACACATTTTATAAACTTATCTCTTTTCGTATGCTTTTCCACGTGACAAAATACTGCACTAGAAATACCGAATCAAACGATTTAAAATAGTTTTCAAAATAAATAAATTAAATGAAACGCCAAATAATTTCCTTTAAAATATTAAAGATTTTGTTCTTAGGTTTCAGTTAGGTAAATAAACAATTGGAACAACTGGAAGCTTTTAAATTTGGTTGACTCATTGCACAAATTTTGCGCTGTGCCATGTTAGATTTAAAAGTGTCCGTTTACATCGAAATTCTTTAATTAAAACACAATAATTGTTCAATCAACCATATTTATTAATAATATGCATATATATTATAACGTTTTCATAAAATTTATTAATCACAAATTCTTGAAAATATTGATAATTTGGCAGGGATAAAGCTTTAAAACGATTTTTATGGCATTAATAATAATTCTTATTAACATTCATTGAATTTAAAGCAGTATTTTATAATTTTTATTCCACAAATATTTAAATTCAAATATTTTTGTCAGCCTTCAGCAATTCCGCATTCAAAAAATTTATGTAATCGATCTATCCATGCAATGCGATTTCTATATATCTTCTCTCGTCGATCTCAGCCTATAGGCTTTTGACATTGGCGGACGCTTGAGACAGGAGATTGAGCGGTCCATTTTATATGTATGACTGTGCATCCTATAGAATCGAACGGTTCGATTTTTGTTCCTGCTCTTTACCTCTTAGTCAGTGACAGCCCTTTATGATTTTGAAAATGTTGTAGTTATGTTTGTACTTTTGGTTCTAAAATAAATTTTTACTTATGAAAATGTATTAACATTTTGTTTTTAATGCCGCTAGTAACTTTACTCATCTTTTCGATGTATCTAACGAGCATAAATATTAATTTATTCAGAAGGAATTTTGACCAATTCTAAATGTAAACCAAAATTATTCCTGGTAAAAGCCTCATTTCAGATCCTGTCCTAATTTGTTCCAACTTTACAATACAAAAAAGATTTGACAACCATAGCGCTACTCAGATATATCTCTCCTCCCTCACTAACAATTGATTGTAAAATTGCGCACGTTTGAGATAAGAAATTGAACGGCCAATCTCATATGTGTGACTGTGGACAAAGCCACTGACATATAAAAATGGACCACTTACTTTTTCATTTGAGTAGGAAAATCGAGTGGTGCATCTGTAGCAAGTTTTCACGTAAGGATAATTCAGATATAGAGGTCACAACTTTGTCTATATTTTACCCATTAGACTCTTGTATCGTGCCAGGATGCCCTAATGTGCAAGAGATGACGAACCCATTAATCTTGTTTAAGTAAGTTACTCATTGACTTTCTAGTTTTATACAATTAAACATATATTTATATTAACAGATTCCCCACCAAAAGGATCTATAGAGAATTTTGGTGCAATACCTTGGGGCTGAACATAGAAGATATTGATATGCTTTGCCGTGCAATGGTATGCAAATATATTGTTTTTTATTTTATATATATTGCTATTTTTTGCCTTTTTGATTTCTTTCCAGCGAGTGAAACCTGGTCGTAGTTGGACGGCTTGAGGGATTTTTAAAATGGTATTTCATTAATATTTGTATTTACCATAAGGCAACTTAATTTTGAGAATTCCAACCAATATCATTCATAAATATTTTTCAGATGAATACATATTTACCTTAAAAGTTCAAAGCCGTTAATAACAACAATACATTATCATTTCGTCAACTATTGGGAATAAAATTAAACAAATTGGGTAAATCTTTTATTTTATATTATGCCACATAGTCATCTGAATTTTACATAATATAATGAGATTTTATTTATAGAAATATCCACGTAAAATCAGAAATTAATGCTTTTATAGAATGTACTAAATATTAAGGTCGAAAATTAATTATTTTAAACTGATTTCTGGCAGAATTTAAAAACTTTAACTTGAAATCAGAAGGTATATAAATTTCGTAAACACACCGTATTTTATGTGGAATTATGTAAAATCAAAAGAATATTGCGAAAATAGCACGTCCTGTGGAAGTGGTAGATGGGAATCAATACCTCGAATTAGCGTACGTTTATTACACTGAGCCCTGTAGCCTCCTTGATGTTTGTACCATCCAAAATCCCTTCATCAAACGGATATTCTAAAAACTAAATTAAATAAAATCAGCTCTGAAACTCATTTTAATATTAATGTAACATCCCTGAAAGTCCTGAATTCGGTAAATCCATTAATTAATAAATAAACATGCTGTGTCACACGCGGAAATTATCATAAATTGACCGGTATTAAAGAAATTGTTGGTCATTTGATATTTCTCCAGAGAATTTTTGTAACGGCAATTCAGCGGCTTTAAAATATCTATAACATTAAAGAACGGTAATTTGACGTAATTTTACGAGATGTCACTGCCTGAGAGCGAAAGAGAGGGAACAAAAATCGCACCGCCCCCTTCTATAGGAAATCGTATACATGAGTGGCCCATTTTATATATATGGCTGCGGATGTACGATGACTATTTTACAGCCTCGGGGCTCACCGATTTACGCGGAATCTTATGGTGATTTAAAATAGGGAAAAGTGGTGCTGTGTATTCAATGTAACCGCATTTGAAGGATAATTAAGTGGAAAAATGAAGATGTTGATTTCTAATTGAGAAACGTTTTGAAAATAAATTATATATTTAGTTTAAACACCCACAAATCCTTTTAAGCACTTTATTTATTTTAAAAATGATCTCAATTCGCGTCAAATACAAATACTGACAACTGATGCCCAACTTTTTTTCTTCTTTGCTCTTTTAGAAGTGTTCGATTAGATACTAAATTTAGAGTATTCCGCATTTTTTGCCAAATTTCCGTGCGCTACATGGTCCTTTAACGGCTTTTTCATCCAATAGTCCTTTTAATAGGAAAATGTTAGATGGGAATGTTTCAAATTGGTTTTACACGATTTTGATTCCTAAAATACCTTTTTAAGAATAATAAGTTTACGATCAGAGAATTTTAATAGGTAAAATAATATAATATGAAGTAATTAAGTTTTTTAGAGTTTTTGACTCTAGCAACATTTATCGAAAATTCGGAAGTATTTAATTCCTGTCACTCCTTGAGAGGGAAAGAGAAGAAAAAAATCGCGCCGTCCACGTCCAATCATGGACGGTTCATTATGCATCAAACATATCTTGTATTCATATACTGTACTTAGGTGAGATCTTATTAAAAGGTTCACCATTGGAGACGGAAAATTTAGTGGTCCATTTCTATGTCAGTAGACTGCGGGAATTTATGTTACAAAACATGCTTTATACTTTTTTACTGAATGTACCTCGTTAGCCAACATGGATACAGCGATATTCAAGCATTTTGACATATATCTTACATGTCCGCCAACTACTAGAAATCAAACTGAAAGTGCAACTTTCTTTCCGTTGTGAGGTGAGTCTTTCTAATGACAATTAGGCGGTAAAGGCATCGAAATTTCTTTTAAAAATCATTGAAAATGGCAAAGAAGAAAAGTGAAGAGTACGGTGGCGATTGTGGTGGAGATGGTGAATATGGTGAGGAGCCGAATTTTGATGATCCAGATGGTTTTGTGGATGATGTAACGGACGAAGGTAAGGGCCACAGCTATCCTGCCAGCATGGCTCAAAAAGCATAACCTCATTTCATCGTTTTTGAAATTTCCTGCATCACACCGACGAATTGAGTATTCCAAGCGATTCTTTCCAATGTTTTTTATTTGTAGATCTGTTGGGCGACTTGCTCAAACAAAAACCGTGCGAAACAGACGGCGTCGAGAATGTTGTCGTCGTTGATAATATTCCAAAAGTAGGTCCCGTTCGCCTTGAGAAATTAAAATCTGTTATTGAGAAGCTTTTCTCTAAATATGGAGAAATTGTTAATGTTTTCTACCCGCTGGATGAGGAAGGTGGCACTAAGGGCTATGCCTTCTTGGAGTACAAACATTCGATACACGCCGATGAGGCTGTCAAAAACATGAATAACCACCGTTTGGACAAGTCACACACATTTGCTGTTAATCTATTTACGGATTTCCAAAAGTGAGCTCGACTCTGTTTTCATTACTGCCAATTAATCATATTGCTTGATTCTTTTAGGTATGAAAGCATCCCGGAGAAATGGGAGCCTCCTATTCCACAGCCCTACAAGATACAAAACGATTTGTACAACTTCCTTATGGAGCCCGATGCTTACGACCAATATTGTGTAGCAGCTGAGACTGCTCAGAATTCAGTGCAGGTGCAATTTTGGCAAAATACACTACCTGATCCTTCGCAGCTGGAAATGCGGGAGGTAAGTATTCGTTTTTATTATTAGAAACATTCACCTAATTCTAGACTGCTTAGGCTTCGAATTTAGGCTCTGTGGGTCTATATTTCGTATAATAACTGAAAAAAACAATTTTTTTAATTAAAATATATATAATTTTGTGCTCCCCAATCAAACAGGGTTTGATTTAAGGTAATATAACGTGAATTAAAAAATTCAATTTGTGTAACTATTTTGAAGAAATTTAAATTTGAAGTGAGTTAGCTGCAATTAGCTTCAAGTTTCTAATAGCGCAACTCTAGTCCTCGAGATGAAACCTTTCTCATTTTCGTCTCAATGATAAGGCAAAATTTGTATAAAACAATTTTAATAAGTTAATAATGGGGTTTAGCATTAGTGATATACTGGTATGTATGTATGAACATTAAGATTTAAAGGAAGCATATTAAATTATTTATTTTAGTAATTCTATTTAGCCTTCTATTGGCGGATCCGTTCGAATTGGATAAAAAAGGGTTTACAAATAGTATTTTTTTTTACAAAAATTACTAAAATTATATAAAAATACAAAAAATAAACATTTAAATTTTACTTTGTTCTCCATAAACTGATTATTTTATAGAATAAATGGCGAACAAAACACATGGCAAGTGCACACTCGCGAAAAATTTGTTCGTCAAGATATGTAAAAAGGAATCAGCTTTTTCGATATGCTTAGAATATGACTCAGGTTTTCATTTAGGCCACGTTACAAACTTTTATGAAGAACTTTTATATTATTTGATTCCATGCGTCCTGCACTATATGCTAAAGTTCAGTACTATTTGCCGGTTTTGTGTCTGCTACTTTTAGAGGAAGAGCCAGCGACCTGCTGAACAATAAAAGCTATTTCTGACAGCCTCTGCGGCCGGCGTGTATTACCCTAAAATTATAAAAAGGGTAAGAAACAAGATTCAATTTAGTTTAAGTATCAGTCATAAAATTTCAGGAAGTTACTCTTGGAAGTATTCTCTATCTAAACGAAATATGCCCGAACATTTTGGTCCATCAAAATGTTGACGGAACGCTATAAATATTTATAAAAAAAATATATTTTTGTTATTTTATCAGTGTTGAGACATTTTTACAGAATAAAGAAAAATTATGTAGGATATATAAAATCTAATGCTAGAAAAAACATTCCATCACTAACTATCTGCCAAAGCAGAAAACGTTTCCATGTGAGTGTGAGCGAGTCGGTTAAATAGCAATCTGCGAGTTAAAGAGAGAGCGTATATGAAGCATCTATGGATTTCATTAAACGAAAATTTTAAATTAGTAGAATGCTTAATTTCGTAGAAACGTTTTGTTTCGTAAGATTTGTCTGTATTTGTGATGCAGGTATTCTCGGAATAACTTTGAAGGTATTATTCTAAGTACTTTTAATTATTGGTGTGTACTTTCATCCGTCCACAGTATTTTGCGCCCTCCACAAATATAAATATATCTCTTTTCAAACCAGATTTTATCAGATTCCTTTTGAGAAAGTTGAATTGAAATTATTTTCCCCCCGCCTATAATGCTCCCTTATTCAACTTATTGATTTGGAGTTCTTTTCTTGCGCCATGCTCGTTTGTGACATGACTGTATATCTGTCTTCAGATCTCGCTTTATCGTCTCCACCTAGAATCATATATGATACCTTTGCACTTGACCTTTTAACAGTAACCGTTTTGCGGTCAAAGAACCGAAAATTGTACACGATCTGTTTTTCTATTCTGACAAAAAAAAAATCATTGTAGGGAAAAAGGATATGTAGAAAACATTGAAGGAGCTGGTAAGGAAAGAAAAGGAAACTATTAGTCGTATCATGGTTGTTGGGGCAGGCGAGCCAATTTAATCAATGTTTTACTTAAAGCATACGATCTATATGTAACACATGTGGAAAATATTAGGTACACGGGTAGGACATTTGTTATGAAAGTAGTAACTTTTCTCGACATAAAGAACACTTTGAAGGAAATGAAGCAGAAAAGAGATTATAATTTTATCAATCCAAGAATGGTTTTCAATGCTTTCGATGTAATGGGTCCAGTGCTTGTTGATTTTTTTTTAATTGATTGAATGAGGCATGTTCCCAGAAATGTGGAAGGAGTCTGTTATAACATCGATAGCAAAAATTAAGTGGCCGGAGAGGTACAAAGACTACCTGCTAATAAATTCATTGCCTATTGTTGAGAAGTTGCTGAAGAAAATTGGGCACAAACAATTTATACGCCATATAGAGAAAAACGATATTATTATTGAAAATCAATCTGGCTACCGACAACATTCTTGTGAAGCTATAATAAATATGGTTTTATACTCAGGGAAGAAAGAATTTGCCACAAAGATCTAATAGACAGGAAGAAACATCCAGGGAAGCTGGATATATACTTTAGGTGGTACCTAAGGAACTGACTAGAGGGTTTCTACTTAACAAAAGTTAAAGACAAAAGTCGGTCAAGTTATGTAATCACTAGTTATGGTAGATTTGGGAGTCCCGCAGTGATCAGGTCTAGCTGCACTTCTATTTATACTATGCATCAACGATTTGGCTCTTCTATTTATACTATACAACGATATGGCTCTGCTATTTATATTTTGATCTTGATTTTGATAACCTAAATATCTGGTTAAGGGCAAAAAAGATGAAGCTCAACACGCAGAAAATAAAATCAATGTTCCTGAGTAATGATGAAGAATTAGGACTACCTGTGGAAGGAGAAAGAATTGATACAATAAAGGAGTTATTTTGGAATTCTAACAATAAATTTAACTCAAACTACACATGGACAAGTTAATTGGCAAGATAGGGAAGGCAGTCGACTTTTTGAGAAGAATCCGTAATATGTCAACATTCATAGTTATCAAAATTTATAACGCCGTAATGAAACCACACTTTGAATACCATATTGTTCAGGTGTAGTCAACGGATGATGCCCAGTAGGAAATCGATTACTCCATCAATGAAAGCACATTCTCAAAATCAAGTATTCTTAGCACGGATATGTCATTTGAAATTCGTAAATTACTTTTCTATTAAATTATTTTATAATTATTTACTTCATGGAAGTTAATTTAAGAATAAATGTAGGAATTCCTAAATCATCTATATATATATAATATATTCAAGCATAGTACAAATGCTAGGATATTGACAATTTTTCTGTATTTCAGTATTATAAATGACTTCGCTATACATCAGCTTTTTAGAACTCTAAAAAATATCTTGCAGCACGAGATATTATATTTTTGTAATAACTAAAATTAGTTGATGAGTCGAATTGGCTTATAACAAAAAAGCTCAGACAAATAACCCAAATGCTCAACGGCAATGTCCAAAAATGAGCGGTTGGGGTTGTTGGCTCTACAGATTCAGGTAACGCATTCGCATTCGTATAACGACACAATGTACATTGGGCCGCTATAAGCAATGAGCCAGGCCCACTAGAAATTGTAGGAGAGGCATCGTCCTTAATCTCGGCGAGTCATCCTCATCCGACCCTTCAGTAATTGCCAACCTCTTTGCTAAGTTCTTCAGTAAATCCTTTAGTGATCAAAACCCTACCCCTGACCCTAACTTCTCTTACATGCACAACTGCATTCAAACCTCCCTTGTTTCTATCGTCATCGATCCCTCTTTAGTTGCTGCCAAAATTAACGCTCTCGTTGACTATTCTGACGCAGGCCCTGACGGTATTCCTGCCATTCTTCTTAAGAAGTGCGCCACACATTTAATTGAGCCTCTCACCGCTCTATTCCAGCTTTCCCTTTCAGAGGGAATTTTTCCCCCAGAGCTTATCTCCTTTCCGGTGTGCCGGTTCCCTCTGTCACGTCCCTTCATGACCTCGGTGTCGTATGTGATAACGAACTCAACTTCCGATCCCACGTAGACCTTTCCATTAACAGGGCCAATTCCGCTCTTGGCTTCGTTAAACGATGGTCTAAGGAGTTCTCTAACCCTTATGTCACCAAATCTCTCTTCATCTGCTTTGTCCGTCCTCTCCTTGAGTATGCCTGTCAGGTCTGGTCACCATCACACTCTACAACCAACAACAGAATTGAATCTGTCCAACGAAGATTTATCCGCTTTGCCATGCGTAATCTTCCATGGTCCGACCACCTTAACCTTTCCTCCCTATGAAAACTGCCTAAAATTAATCGATCTCCAGCCCCTTTCCCTTAGTCGCGATGTAGCCGATATTGTATTTATCCACCAAGTCCTTGTCGGCGCTATTGACTGCCCAGACCGCCTTCATAGAATATCCCTCAATACCAACCCCCGGTAACGTCAAATCTTTCCCCACTTTTCGCCTTGACACCCACCGAACAAACTATGGCCACTTCGAACCTTTTACCCGAATGCTGCGTAAGGCTAACAATACTTTAAAAATGCACAGTGAAGAAATGTGTGTGCTACCCTGTCTCTTCCCCGATTCAGAATTTTGCTATGCCTGAGACGACACTAACACCATGTATGCATAGGCACACAGCGTGGCGGAGATTTTACTGCTCATTTAAAAATGCGTGGTAAAAAAACGTTGCACAATATTCTTGTCAGCATTGTAAGTGCTGTAGATGAGAATATTTTGCTGTTATTCTCCTCTATTGCGTTCTCATTGGCTTTTAAATAAGGCATGGGAAGCAGTAGTTCTTTGCTGCTTTATATATATAATGGGAAAATGTTCCCCAGGCGGTTTTAGAAATTTCATATGGGTTAGAGCTTTGGGCTTTTGGAAAGGCATAGGGCATTTTTTTTTTGTAATACGGTAACGCACACATACACTTGCGGTAAAATTATGCGCTATAAAAGCTTTTGTTTCCGTACGTGAGAAGTGAACAAAGCGAAATTTCGTGTGCGCACATATATTGCCATATTGCCTTCGCTGGGTTTTATTTTAAAGAATTTTCTTTTGCTAGTTCAATGTTTTACAATACTGTTTCTAGATTATTACTATTTTGTAATATTTTTTTTTCTTCTAATTTTTTAGTAATAAAATTAATAAAATTAAATTGTAATTTTTGATTTTGTTATTATTTGAAAACTTTTGAGAGGATATTTATATGTTTCTTACATAACTTATAAAATCGGTCAGTAACGGCCGAATTGTTTGAGATTAATCAACGTATTTTTAATATTAAAGTTGTCAAACTCTTGCTATACAGACATGAACATTTCCACAACATTTTTACATGCATTGCAAATTATTTGCAATAATAACCTGAAAAATAGGTGATTGCTACATCTCTTGTAGTCGTACAGGTTGGGCCATCTGTTTCAGTCGATGATTTTTAGTACTTAATGTTATCTGTTCAAAAAAATTCGTTGACCTTTGAAAAGTCAAAAATATGCCATTTATAATAATGGAGTCACTACCAAAACAACATAAATGTATTATGAAAATGGTCGTTAAAAAAACAAAAACCAACATTTCGTACTTTACATAACAGTTTTGGTCGACATTGACGACCTACCGAGCGTGCAATTTGCAAAATTATTGATAGTTTTGAAGAAACTGGTTCAGTGGAAGGTCGTAGATCGTATCAACATAATTATCCAGTTCATACTCCTGATGCAGTGGCAACTGTTAGTGAAAGTGTTCGTAATGAACCAAGCACATCAACCAGGCATCGTCTACTGGAAGTAAACATTTTCTCGAGCCACATTTTTTATGTTGAGCTTCATTTACGTCCATACAAAATTCAACTTACCCAAAAACTACCAGACCATTTAAGACGTCGTCGTTTTGTTAATTGGATGCTTGAACGAAATGAAGATTTTCTTCAAAAATCATCTTTAGCAATGAAGCTCATTTTCATCTTAATGGGTACGTAAATAAACAAAATTATCGAATTTGGGGAGCGGAGTATCATGTTTTTCACGAAGCAGAATTTCATCTTCTAAAAGTCACTGTTTGGAATGATTTATGGGCTGGTGGCATCATTAGGTCGTTTTTCTTTGAAAACGAACAGGAAATGTTCTTAGAGTTATCGCAATATGCTAAATGGTTTGATGTGGCTCAAATTGAATGAATTGGGTGTAAACGACCTTTGGTTTCAACAAGTCGGAGCGACATGCCACACAAGTCTTGCAACACTCCATTTATTGTCAACAAAATTTAATTTCAATAAATTCTGAATTTCCTTGGTCACCAAAAAGCCCGGATTTAACACCACTTGATTATTTTTTGTTGAGTTATTTGAAAGGTAAGATGTATGCTCATCATCCACTAACACAACTTAAAAACAACATTCGCGCTGAAATTGATGCCCCGTGGAGGGCATATGAATGATTTTGGCTTTCTTACATAAATGGCCTAGAAACACCTTTCATTAATAAATATTTTTGACTTTTCATCCCAAAATGGAAAAAGGACTAACAGATGTCCCACCCTGTATTTCCATACTCTTTGTTAGTGTAGTTGTATCGTATTCAAATTTCAAATTACATTCAAACCAATTTAAAAGTTCTCATCCTATAATTTTCGGAATTGCATAATTTAGACGATGATAAGACTAACAGTCTGATTGAAATTATTGTAGCAAATATATGTGGAAATTCGAAAAGGTTTGCCGCGGCTTTCCATTTAATAACTCGAAAAGCGAGTTTCCTACAAATGTTGCAGTCGAAAGATAAACAATGGTCTATTGCTTAAAAAAATATATTAATCGAGATATTTAAAAATTAAGAAAAATACAAATAAGGTTTGCGTAGAACATTAATTTTTTCTATTTTTATTTTTCTAAAACACTACTCCCTAATTGCTCAAGCAAAAACATAATTATTTAATAAAATATTTCCAAATTTAAATACAAACTTTTCTTCTGAATATCTCATGAAGTAGTTTTTGCGAAGTGTTTTCTTCTTAAAAATTGATACCCAAATGCCTTTTAGAAATATAAAAAAAATTAAGATATTTAAAAAAAAACAATTCGCAATATCAAATTCTTTGCTTCACTTTTGCCATCTTAACAGCTTTATGTATTGGTATTAATGTTTCCATGATGTGTTTTAACTTATATATTTGTAGAGTATTTCATTTTGTAATAATTTTTAAAATATTCTACAGAGATGTTTGTTAAGAATTTTTATTTTCGTTCTCTCTATCATCATCTGTATTTAAAGCACTGTCATTATTTTGTGTAAGTGCAATTTTCCTAATATGATGCATGTCATTAGAATTGAAATACTTTGCCCCACTAATTTACTTTTACTATAAATTAATCCATTAACATCCAAGATCGTTGATTTTATAACATGCTTTTGAATCTAAATTTTATGTATATGTATAATAAAGTAATAAATGGATAAAAGGTAAGGTTTTTTTATGTTATCGGGTGTGTTGAAAGAGAATCAAAACTGGTAAATTTGGACGATGAAATTAAATATTGTGGTTTATATTCACACAATACGTTATTTTAAATATTTATGATTTTTTAGGTATAAAACGCGCAAAAATCAACTATCGCTGTTTGTCTTTTTTTGGTATAAAAACAACAATATTTAATTTTGTATTTAAAATAATAAATTCAATAACAAACATTAAAATAATAATTACTAAAAATCACTTCTACTACTATTATTACTAATATTTGGCGACGTTACCGTTATTTTCTATTATAGCTAATACATCTATTGTTTATATTTTCAACTAATTTTTCAGCTTATTCTAGTGGTAGATCCTTCCAGGCTTTCTTTACCGATGATTTAAGTTGTTGCAAAGTGAAAGTGTTTTTCCGCTGCAGTATTGATTTCCTCTTGATCTCTCCATTCGGTACAAAGACGACTTCTGCGTTTTGGATCGCTGTCTTTTTGCAAGGCCCACCATAACGTATTTTTCTGCATTCAGATTTCCAGTAAAAGCAATTAATTTTACAAATCCTTGCAAACAGAAGCATTGTATGCATATGTATGTAAGATATAATGCCGTACTTATTTTTAACCATACTCGTTTAGGTCCTTAATATGCCCAAAATGATGATTCATCTGTGAACACGACGTTTGTCCAATTCAAATTTTCGTTAGGCCATTTCAAACGATTTTCGATGTGCTTTTCGGATGAAAGTGGCTTTATTGTAGTACTGCGATGTTTGATGGAATTTTCCCTCATTCTTTGGCGTATGGTATAGAGAGATACGTCGATACCTTTTCCGCTAATTTGCTTCTAGCTCGTCTCATCGTCATTAGTGACCCTTTTCCAAAAGCTTCAAAATAGGGATGTCTCCTTTTTTAAATGTTTTTTTTTTTTTTTTTTTTTTTTTTGTTTTACCCCTTTCTGGTAAGTCGTCGAGATTATTTTCCTCAGAAAACTTCTTACACCACTTCTTTACAAAAGACGCATATTTCTTAATATATCTCGCTGCTTGGACATAAGTCCATTTAGGTCCTTTCGGATGAAGGCAGAGAAACACAGCTTCAAAAAGTTTATAAAATGCTCATGTTGAAAATCGATCTTAACAGTAGAAAGTTCAACCCAAAATGAGACTTTAAGCATGACGCGCATATATATAGGTAATACTCATCCCCTCCACTTCAAATATTTCTGTCTCTCTCTTTATTTTTGAGAAATCGATACGCTCTTACCAAAGGGACTGTATATTATCATTTTCTTCGTCAATATGACGTAGTTTTTGATACGTATGATAAATGTAATTAAGCTGCAGAGTGGCCATTTTCTGGAAAGCTGGAAATTACCATTGCCATTTTTTATTTTTATCCTCTTTTAGTAGTGTGTCTTTGTTGTCTTACGCAACGCTTTTACCGTCGTAAAGTATGCGAGAGTGGCAAACTACATAAAGATAAAACAGAAAAATAGTATTATAAACAGTAGCGTGTAAGTCACGCTTTAATACAATTACAAACAAATAATGTTGACTGTATAAATTCTTATGTTTCGATTAGGTAATTATTACATAATTTTAATTGTCGATCTGTTATGTCTAAAATTTGATACATATAAGCTGCGATAGGACAAAATGTGTTCATTGTAAAGACAAATTATAAAATTAATGAAAGTTAATTTATCGAAAATATATTTTGTGGTGGTCTATACTGCATAGAAAAATACAAATTATAAAGTTTCTTGTTGAACTTCTGTTCAAAATGCGTCATTACTTGTAGGGTTGGGCTCCGATACTTATTTAAATTTTCCCACAGATTCTCAATTTGATTGAGGTTTGGTGCCGAAGCGGGCCACTGATTGACATTGGCCACATTGTCTGAAAATCATTCCTTTGCTTTTTTCTTTTGTGTTTCGGGTCAATATCTCTTTATAACTCGGTAATATAATTACATCAAATACATAGGCATAAGTATATGCGTATACCATTTTGAAAGAACTTGTTCTTAGCATCATAAGACTGCATTGAAGTTTTTAATATAAATAGTCGGATCCATGATTGTTTTCATTCGGAATTTGGGGCGAGTGCTATAGTACGAAAAACATGTCCAACGCATTATGTTGTATCCTCCATATTTTATCGGTTTTGAAATGAATTGTGTGTTGAATTGTATATATGCATGCAAAATCGCTTAAATTTTTGAATTTTGTAGATGACTCCTTAATTCTTTTGAGAACTATATTGAGCTATCTAGACTCCATATGACGGTTCTTCATCGGCATTTCAGTTTTTTGTTCGTTCGTCGTTTTTTGAAAAAATAAAATGAGTATTGACTAAATTTTCAAACTAGAATTCAACGCAACGAACTGAAGGAAATGAAAGGCTACCTGGTTTTGACTACAATTCGACTAATTTTCGGCATATTTTCTTTTTTTTTTTTGTTATTATTTACATTTCGAATTATTCAAATCTTTAAATATTTAGCCAATTTAGTTACTTTGATTATTTGAGTACACACGTTCGAATATATACAATTGGGCGGTTGCGGATTTTAGTGCTTAAACTCATTTCATACGTAAATTTATTTCATTAACATTTTTTTTTTACTTTCACAGCGCTTCACTGATACATTTGTGAAATGGTCTCCATTGGGCACATACATCGTAACTTTCCATAAGCCCGGTGTTGCAATCTGGGGTGGCAGCAGTTTCACAAAAATCAACAAATTTCCCCATCCTGGCACACAATTTGTTGATTTTTCGCCATGCGAAAATTACCTTGTCACATATGGACCGACACCCAATGGCCAAAAAGTAACTATTTGGGACATCCGAACTGGCCAAGAAAGGCGGAGTTTCGAAGGTATGTCTAATTTGTACATGTTTCGTTGGAGCCACGATGATAAGTATGTCGCCAACATGGAGGAGAATGTCATCCATGTCTACGAAACGCAAACCTTCTATCTTCTAGACAAAAAGTCTATAAAAATTCCCGGTATTCGAAGCTTTAGCTGGTCGCCAACGGACAATATCATTGCCTATTGGGTTGCTGAAGAAACCGATGTTCCTGCCAAGGTTACCTTAATGGAGATACCAAGAAAAAAGGAGATTAGAAATAAAAATTTGTTCAATGTAGCTGACTGCAAAATTCACTGGCAGAAATCTGGGGATTATCTTTGCGTAAAGGTAGATCGGTTTTCTAAGTCGAAAAAGGATAAGAAGGACGCTGATGTTAAATTCCTTGGCATGTTCTATAATTTTGAAATTTTCCACATGAGGGAGAAAGATATACCCGTCGACTCGGTAGAGATAAAGGATTTGATTTTAGCTTTTTCATGGGAGCCTGTTGGCTCCAAGTTTGCTATAATCCACGGCGAACCGAGCAACGCTAGTGTTAGCTTCTACGAGGTGAAAAAGGGACAGAAGCCGAGTTTAATTAAGAAATTGGAAAAGAAAGTGTGTACCCACCTTTTTTGGTCTCCGAGGGGACAATTTATTGTTCTAGCTAATCTAACAATGGGTACTTTTGAATTCGTCGATACAAACGACTTTATCGTCATGAGTTCAAATGATCACTTTCGTGCATCCGAAGTTGAATGGGATCCTACCGGTAGGTACGTTGTTACTGGTGTATCGTCTTGGAAAGTTAAGGAGGACACTGGCTACTATCTGTGGTCATTCCAAGGAAAAATTCTTCGTCGCACAATGTTGAAAAACTTCGTTCAATTTTTGTGGAGACCTCGCCCGCCATCTCTATTGTCCGAGGAGCAACTAAAGGAGATCAAAAATAGTTTGAAAAAGTATTATCCACAGTTCGAGAGCAAGGATAGAATGCGCCTAACTAGAGCATCTAAGGAACTCCTCGAAAAGAGGGCCCAACTTAGGGAGCAATTCATGGATTATAGGAATAAACGGTTGGCCGAATGGAAAGATCAAAAGAGTAGGCGACTTCAGTTACGCAGCCGTATGTATCACTCTTTTAAAAGTATTCAAGTACAAGGGCAACATTAATCCTAATTTATTCTTACAGATATCGATACAGACTCGCTGGACACAGATGATGTTGAGGAAGAGATTGTAGAATTTTTGGTCAAAGAAGAAACTACAGTCCTAGAGTAGTTGGCTAAAGAAGTGGGGCAGCAATTGATCTTTCAAACGAAAGCATAAGTAGAGCCTTAGTTTGGAAGAACATAGTAATTAGATTAACAAGAAACAGATTTTTTTGCAACTCATTGCCACACGTTTTGTCTTTTTATTACTATAGAATGGTAAATATGGCTTCTTTTATGAAATACAATTTGCGACTGTATTATCTGGATAACTGTATGTTTTTTTTTTCATTTAGCCTGTTTATTTATAAGAACAATGATTGGTGGGAGTCATATCATATGCTGCTAAATTTAAAGATATACCGCTTTTACCATCGGAATAATTTTATGTGTGACCACATATGATGATGCTTTCACACTAATCTAACCAGAAACCTACATAAATATCGTCAATTCTTCTTCTTCTTCTTCTTCAATTCTTAACTCCGCAAATGGGGCATGCGATGTAAATTGGATTTCAAGTTACCAAGTTAGATATATATTCTATATTTTTATAGGAATGTTCTCAGCTTAAAAAGAAGAAGAATATAATCGCATTTTCAATTTCATATTTTGGAAATTTCCTTGTCGACGAACATGTTTTTCATGTTTATTTCACACCACAAAATTTCTTTTAGACTCCAGGGTTTTATTTACATTTTCTTTCATTCGCATTCATTCTGTTTTTTTTCAGATGTTCCCCGCTGAAATTCCGCTCATGGTAAATCCACAAATACATTATTTAATACAGAAATTTACAATTTTAAGGTATTTTGTACGGACACAAATTTTCTTTTTGCTAACTGAAAATAGTCGGAACAGATCTGTCATGTAGAGTTTTTTTTTGATATTCGAATTTTAGTTTATTAATTATTTCACCGCCCCGTGTTTTATTGTTGGCTAAAATTCATTGAGTATGAAATCTATTCACTACTGTGTTTTCGAGCATTGGAATGTAGCCATTTAATTCTTACTTTTGGGAATGCATTATATTGACAAAACTTACCTTTATTGTCTTCTGGCTCATATTTTATTATTTCCGTCCCTTGAATGCATTATATTGACAAAACTTACCTTTATTGTGGGTCATATTCTATTATTTCCGTTCCTTGAAACGCATTTTCTCCCTGTAATTTATTTGTCATAATTAAGTTTATTTCCCCAGTTTCGAAATTCAGCGTACTCGCCGGTTTGTTATCTTTAGCCTGCTATATGTGAACAAGCCAAACCAAGCTATACATTAAATCCTATAGCGATATTTATAATGCGCAGTGCAATGAGAACAAACTGGTTTGTCTTGCTTCGCCGTTATTTCCTTTGGGTTTTGTATTGCGCAATTAGATTAAAAAATAAAAAAGTCGATTATTTTTTATGAACACAGGTCGCTATGGACTGTGAAAAATTAATAATTTTAATATTTCTGAGACCAGCGATGTGGAAAAAAAAAACGGAAAAGACTTACCATAATATAATTATAATAGAAAAAAAGTGGGATAAAGTTGCTAGAGAAATGCAGATATACAGTTGTTGGTATTTACATAAATAAAATTTTAAAAGTATCTGGAGCAAGTTTTGATCTTTGCGAATACGAATTGGTATATCTTTGTGAAGTTCTGCTCTCTCGCATTCGTATATGTGGTTTTGCATTTGTCAAGTCATTTTAAATCCCTTCTTTATCCTCTTCTTTTTATATTATTGTGTAATATACGATGCACTGTATTTCTTCAGCCGTACACTTTGGATACATTTCAATCGGCTTCCAAAGTATGCGCCATTTAACGTTAATAATGCCAAAAACGCATTCCACAACTCCACAGGCTCGGGGTAATTTGAGATTAAAATCTTCTGTTAAATTTCTTCTGGAGTACAGTTTCAGTAAAATTCGAAGTAATTGGTACGCGTCATCTCCAATAAAAACTTGAAGTATAACTATCGTGGTTATTGCCAAGGTTGTGTTTGCCGGAATTTGCAGTTTTCAATTTTTTAAACATTTCATAGGATCTGAATGATCCGCCCTCATTTTACTGAACATATCTTCCTATTTTTATTAATGGAAATTTGTATTTTGCAATGGCTTGCAGTACTATTAAGAAGAACTGCTTATAATTATTGTAGATGGATCCTGAATGTGTGGGACATTTGATTTGCACACATCAATTGCTTCTAGACAATTAGGAAAACTCCATATTACATAAAAATCATCCCTTATTTAATAAAAGGCAGTTTCACCAGGAATTTTCATATGTAGATGCTGTAGAATTAGCCAAATTAAAGAAGTATTATTATCGTATATATATATTAATCTTACAAACCGTTGATGTCTCCAGTTTGAATGAAAAAACTAGTGTTTTATAAAATAATACTGTTGTAACAATCCTACGTAAAGTTAAAAATTTAAATTTTTTTCCTTTATTGTTTCTCTCTAATTTTAAAACTTGTTATTTTTTTCTGATCAATATCTTTTAAAATAAAATACGTACATTAGTACAACTACTTAATGAACGGTCCAACTACATATAGAAACTGGTGGTGGCAGTGTGATGCTGCGGATAAATACGTTTGGGTATTCTAAAGGGAACAATTAAGATTCTATGCGGACATATCAGTATAGGGCACGAAGTGCAGCAGCAGGGCTTAATCGTAATCGTAAAGGCACCTACCCCCTACCTACCACCTCACCATTTTTAGTAACTGAATGCACCCTTTTCGAGATTTATTTGGTATTACCCTACTTGCACAGCTTCTCTTCCAGCGTTCCTGGATTAGTTAGTATTTTCAAACTATTCTAATTAATTAAAAATTTTTCATGCGCTCACATTTTTCCCTCATAATAATATGTTTTATTATTTATATATTTTTTTAATAGAAGATGAAATTAAGAAAATGGAAAGGGTTGCGAGACATGTTTAGGACTGAACTAAATAAACTATTATCGCTCGGGTGCTGTTGGTCTCACACCGCATAATTACGATTCAACATGGCATTTTTTTAAAGCTATTGGGGGTACAAATAAGTTTTGAGGGATTTACCAAAGATGGCCTAACTAGCATTGACCATCTTGTAAGTATATTCTTGTTAAACCGTCATCATTTCCCTCTAAACATCACTATATGTTATTTCGCTGAAGTGTAAGCAGCATACTTTATGCTCTAACCATGCCAACCTTAGTGTCAACAAAACGTAATTTACGAGAAGCGCTCCATTTTTATTTTAATTTGAAGAAAAATGCCGCTGTGAAGCATTGGAGAACATCCTCCATCAATAAAAACGTGAGTACTGGTTCCGGAATTTTAAAAGTGGCGATTTTCACACTAGCGACAAAGAACCTTCGCGTTCGAGTAAAGTAAAATTCGAGATGCTGAGTAGGAAGCGGTGGATCAAGAGTCATGCCAAACTCAAGAGGAGCTCGGTGAAACCTTAGGAGTGACTCAATAAGTGATTTCAAACCGTCTCAAGGCCATGGCCTCAAAGGACGAGGAATTTTTTCGACGTGAAACCCGAATGCTATCTGAAAGGTGGGAGAAAGCAGCTAAAAAAAGCCAATACTTCCAATAAAATACATTGCACCAATTTTCTTAACCCTTTCCTTACCCCAGTTCAATCCGCCGAAGAGACGCTACTGAACGGTGTAGTTCGCCGCGAATTGGGCGCATTGCATAGTAGTAAGCTGCCGTTCGGATTTTCTTATTTAAGTTTTACATATTTATTCTCAGTGGAGTTAAGTTGCAATATAAGTAAGTCAGTGGAAGTTTGCAACAGACTGGTTCTCTTATCAAACGGTTTCACGATGCAGGCTAAATACGGCGCTGGTACACGCGGCGTCCAGCGGGTGCCATCTAAATACGACGCTGGTACGCACGGGGCGTTCAGCGAATGCTGGCTAAATACGGCGCTGGTAATAAAAGGGTTAATAAAGCTTCAAATTTACAAACAAAAACCCTCAAAACTTTTGTGCCCCCAATATGTATTTCCTAAATATTTCATGGAATCCAAAAAATACATAGGAAATTTGGCATTGAATACTCAAGAAGAAGTCAGCATTGCATCCACATTAATTGATTTATCGTCATAATCTATGATTTTCAAACCAATATCTTTGGAAACAGAGTTCAAGACAATTATTTAGAAATGATTTCAGAATTGGAATAATTCCGTCCAAATCCCAGCATACGAGATTTGACACTTAAAACAGGAGTTCAACGAAAAAAGAATATTAATCAACAATTGAGCTTGAAACACGTAAAATGGAAATGTTTAAAAAAAAAAAACAAGGAGTAACCTAGACGAAGATTTATCTTTTTTTGAAAGTGTATTACCCCACATAAAAAATTGCATCCTGTTAAAAAGCTGTTATGTAGAATCGGTTTACTAAAAGTTGTGTTAGCACATGCGTATGGATTGAAACATTATAGTAGTTTAGGTTCTTATTCAGAAATTCAAAATTCTCCAACAAGACCATGCACAATAATTCTTAACCCAGAAAACCAAAAATGTGGCACTCCTGATCTCCTCTAGCTTTGAAATCAACAATCTTCTGTCAATAGTTTTAAAAGTGCATTTAAAATCCTGAAATAGAGATAAGATAACTGAACCTTCTTCTATAATTATCTTCCACTCAACCATCACTAAATTTACTATAATAGAGAATGCCGTTATATTTGAATCATTATTTTGAGGTGGAGTGCATTCACTAATGTTTACGGAGACTTCTGCACTGGGCTTGCGCTTGTAAAAAAAGAAAACATAAGTTTTGCTGTTTTGATGTAATTTTCAGAAAAAATGAGACGTTGATTATCAAAGCTTTAATTGCAAAGTGCTTTAAAAACATATTTGAAGCCGATATAAATAAACGTCGCATTAAGATGAACATGTAATTTCCCGCCGCTCTGCAATAATGAATTTCACATATAACTTCAAAAGTGATGTAAAAGTATGTTTATTTTCATATTTTAAACATTATTATCATCTCGCGTTTTGGAAACTACATCCTTTTTCGAAGGCTTACGCTATTAAAAGCCGAAAAAAACAGAAATCGGTGAAATTGAGTCCGCCGAAACTGACGATGACGAAGACTGTCTGTATTGTGGGGACTGGTGTTCTTTTTACCTGGTACTTTTGACTGATAATCATATATATGTAGCTAAAGGAAAAAAATCTCAACGGGTTTCTGGCAAAAATAAAAAGCAAGCTTCGAGCTAAGAATAACAAGTTTTGAAACTCGTTATTTTTTTGTAAAAAAATAACAAATTGTAAAAATTGAAATTATTTTTCCGGCATAACTAAAAAGCCATTTTGACTTTATCGGTTCTAACGTCGGAAAAATAAATTAATAAATTTTGCAAATTTACGTCAGATAAATTACAGCGAAGGTCATTTAGAATTATTTTAAGAGATAAAAAAGCTCTCTCAATGTTGACTTGTGTTTTAGGTACACCATGAACTATATATGCTAATTTTCGCAGCCCGGGAAACGAATATTTACTTTTTAACTTGCTAATGGCAGAAGATCGGCGTTGACGTTTATACGCTTTTCATTATAACAGTTTATTTCCGCAGACGCTTCTGTGATCATAGTGTTTCTTTCGGCTGCATTGTCATCTTCTTCAGATGAACAGATTTCCATCTTCCTAATTGCATTTCTAAGCAATGAACTACAGCTCTGCATTGACGAAACATCGAATAAAAAAGATTCATCGTAATCAGGTGCAACAGTAGATGGTCGCAGCAAATTTTCCTGAGACTATAATTTAATTGAGAAAAATATGATATGAATGAAATTTATGAAAATTTACGTTTTCGTATTCATGAATATGGTGTAGGACTCGTTTAAAATGTCGTTTTGCTGATTCCTATTATTCCGGTGACAATAAGCAGATCTATACTTACTATTAAAGATGCTTCTCTCGCTTTTTAACACAAACTAATATGATTACTATTAAAGATGCTTCTCTCGCTTTTTAACACTAACTACTGAATCTATAACAACACTATGAATCTACTGAGCTCTGAATTCTGTTGCTGTAACTGGTTTTAATTTTAACTGCAGTTTGTAAAAGTCGCCCATTAAGAGCTGACTTTCTTGCAGTTTTAGTGTGACTGTATTTAAAGAAAGACGCATTGAAACTATGTTAGTAACCGCATCCTATTCATCATCAGTTAAACTTTGATGGGCCGAAAGATTTTCGTCATAAACATTTTTCAACTCAAGAAGAGCTTACGTCATTTTAAAAGTTGAATTCTAGCGCGTGGGGACATCAAGTTCTGGTCACTTGTGTTCTGTACCTGTCTAATCCTATGATAAGGAAAAGATATGGACAATTGTTACAAGTACAGAGTACTTGTAGTAATATATTTAGAAGATGAAATTAATGCGAATCATAACTATACGCTTACAAGAAACATCAGTAGGGAAAATGCATTTTAATTAATAATTATAGATATGGGGCATTTTCAAGCAAATCACCGATCCAAAAGCCTTTACCTCTTCCGATTTTTCTTTTTTGAATTTACGAATCACTCTGTAACTCCCAAAAGGTTTAGATGGAAACACCCCCACCCCCCCCTCCCCATGCATAATTTTTTGTTTGCCTGTGTCAGATCGTTCATCCCATTCATTTTGGCATACCCACTAAAAACGTTATTTTTTAATTGAGAAAAATTCCAATAGGAGTAAACAGTCAAAGCAGCTGTCAGGTGGGAAAGTTATGTAGCCATTTTTACACACTATAGTTTACGATTTCAGCATGGAAAGACTCACGCTTCAACAACTTATTAAATTAAAATTATCTTCGAAAATCACTCTTCAATTCGGGAAACAGATTGAAAATTACATGAATTTTATAGTCAACATAATCGTCTATCTAAGCAAGAAATTCATCGTACAGTTGAGCATTTCGTACCATATTTACCCTTCTTGATGTTAAGCCGACAATAGTGCAAGATTTTCACCATTCGTACGCGGGGCGCATTCGCACAATAGTTATAAAACACAAGCGAAAACATGGGCGGATGTATCGTAATCGTTAAGTAGCCGCCATGATGTGAATGTTGTTTCGCTTCATTCGCATTGGTGAAGCATCGCGTTTTCGAGTAAGTAACTTTTTCGTGTGATCAAAAACACTACTCGTATAAAGTTTTTTCACACGATATTTTCTTAATAACTACTGAGTACCCCTAAGATATATTTTTAATAACGAATTTATCCAGTTTGCCTACTAGTATTAGAAGTTGGTTACTGCCGTAGAGGGGCACCAAAGCCGTCGGTGTCGCTATGCAATCGGAGTTCTCACCCGAACCTGGCAGAGATACGGCCGTGTTTCCTCCTGCACGGACGATGCAGTGATGCGGGGAAGGGGTGCAGCTGGAGGTTTAGGTAAACGTCTACCTGCGGGATTCGGGATCCAACACACCTCTTTGCTGCACGTAACCCCGAGGAACTGCGGCTCTAGGAAGTAGCACACCCTAGAACTAGGGAGAATACCCGCGCTGATCCTCAGGTCAGCCGGGAAATGTGTAGGGGAGGGTTCTTCTGAAGGTCTACGGAACCCTCGGAGGCAGATCACGTTCGTTCATCGGCGTTTTTTGTTGGCAATTGTCAATGTGGTCACGAAAGTTGAGTTCGCTATCACAAATGACGCCAAGATCGCGAAGAGAGGACACGAAGGGGATAGGTTCATCAGATAGCCAATAAACTCTGGGGGAAGAAGAGGGGCGTGTACGGGTGGCATTTAGAGGCATTAAGCTCAAGAGAGTTTTTATTGCACCAAATACTAAAATTATCGAGGTCAACTTGAAGCAATCGGGAGTCAGAGGTAGAGGATATCCGTTTGGAGATTTTCATATCGTCGGCGTATATAAAAATGTCCGAGTGCTGAATAACACATTCGACATCATTGATGGCCAGAATGAAAAGCAACGGCCCTAAGTGGCTACCCTGGGAACCCCCGAGTTGGCCACAAAAGAGTTGGAGGAAGAGGAACAGAAAAGGACCCTGTATTGGCGTTGTTTAAGATAAGATTTCATCTAGGAAATAAAGAGCTGATTGAAGCCAATGGAGTTTAGTGTGAAGACAATTAATTTATGAGAGATTTTATCAAACGCCTTGCTGATGTCAGTAGCAATGACGTCAACTTCGTCACTTTCTCCAAAGCACAGTGTTCTAGAGACAAAGTCGGTAAGGTTGGTGGTAGTCGATCTGCCCTTTAGGAAACCATGCTGGAACGGGGAAAAAATCGATTTAGAGTGAAAGAACAAACAGTCGTAAAAGATACTTTCAAAGAGTTTAAGTATGCAGGAGAGTTTGGCAATGGGACGGTAGTTGGAGATCTCACTCTTGCAAGCTTTTTTATGGATGGGGATGATAATGGAGTTTTTCCACCTGGGCGATAGATTTTTGAAAGAGTGAGGTCAGGGGTCCATTCAAGTGATGAGCGCACTCTTTCAGTACGGTAGCCGGAATACTGTCAGCGCCTGGGTTATGATCATCAGGAAGGGCATAAATGGCAGTAGCAACCATTGCAGGGTCAATATTAATAGAAACAAGGGAGGTCTGAGGACGAGAGTCCATGAAGTAGAAATAGTTAGCGTCGGGCTGAAATATGCTCACTGAACGATTGACTAAAGTGATGAGCAAAGATTAGCTATTGCACGAGGGTCGGAAGAAGAAGTGTCGTTCAGCTTGAAAGTGGAGGGGTAGCCACTGGATTTCCTTTTTAGGTTAATGAATTGGTAAAAACGTTTAGGGTCGGAAATAAGGGTTGACTGCATACGATTCAGGTATTCGTGATAGGAAGATACGCTGCGTGCAGAGAAAAGGGAAGCCGCGGAGAGGTAACTGGAGAAGTCGGGGTCGGAGCGAGATAGGAGATAAGCCTGCCATAGTTTATTTCTCCTATTCCAAAGGGGACGAAGTTCTTTGTTGTACCATCGGGGGGAGGAGGCATGGTCTCTCCGAGGTTGATAGGGAAAGGATTGGGCCAGGCTGGCGAAGATTGCGGTATAAAAAACATCGAGGGCTTCATCAACGGAAAGCTGAGAGTCAGTTGTGATGGAATGGAGAGACAATTGGCAAAGAAGGTAATTTAATTTTCCAAAGTCGCCAAAGTCGAAATAATTCATTACTATAAATGTTGGGAGTTAAATTAGTTTCGGTAAGGGCAAAAATGTCGTAAGGAAAAGCAATAGAGTTCTGAAAAACTGAGGAAGTTTTGGTACGCACGCCTCTGACATTTTAATAATACAGGGATAGACAGCTAGGGGAGTGGGCGTAGCCAGACGGGTGGACGGCTGGAGGTAAGGGAGTGATAAGAAAAGGAGAGAGATACAGATACAGAGTCTGGTTTGTCGTGGAGGTAGGCTAGGAAAAGTCGGACGCAATCATAGATCCTATGGTCATGAAAGCGGGACAACAGATAGTGTCCTTCGGAGTACCCAGCAGATCGCATTGTGAGCTTAAAAACAGAAGGGAGAGGAGGGTCAATAAACGAAGCTTTGATAGGAGAAGAGGGTTCGGATGGGAAGGAGGTTGAACCGAAAAAGAAGGACGGTTGGAGGGGGGCGGATTGGAAATAGCCGGAAGTGAAGGATTCATGGTATGAGATTTAACAAAATTAGGGTATTTAAGAGGGATGGAGAAGTTGAAGTTCGGGAAAAGGCCTGTTTTGAGCTGCCAGTTGGAGTTAGCTGAAGTAGTGGCGGAATAGGGAGAATTGGAACGTGCAGATTGTGAGAGGGATTAACTATCTTATTAGCACTGGGAGGAGATATAACTTTATTAGTGGGAGAAGTAGTAGGTTTAATTCTACCGTTAAGACTAGTGTTAGATTTTGATTTAGCATTGGGGCGAGAGTTAAGCTTAGATTTAGCATTAGGGCTAGGGTTAGACTTAATTTCAGTAGTAGGAGTAGAGTTAGCCTTAAAACTAACTGATTTGGAGACCTTTGAAAAAATCCTTATGCTATCGTAATTGATGGGGCAGGAGAAGAGCCACGAGTATTTCCGGTGTAATGACACTTTGAATAAGGCTAGCTTACCAGGGCAGGAGGGGCGAAGCATCATACAGTCAATCGGTGAGATTGAAAAGTGTCTGGTAAAGAAAGCGCGGATCCAAGTCGCATCAGCAAGGTCGGGGGCCCCATCAACAAGGAGCACTGAGGATGATTGGGAAACATCAACGTTGACACGGTGAAGTTTGTCTAGCCTATGCCTCCATTCCTTTTCGGTCCAAAGAGTGCCAAATCGAGAAACAGGAGTGTCAAGAGCCGAATCGGAAGTCTGAACCGAGAGGGTTGAGGGCGAGGCAACGACTAGACTATGTAGACAACGGCAGGGCTGGGATCCAGGGCACCGACAGGAAGAGAAGGCGTAGATTGCAGGGCAGCTGGTGTAGGTTTACAGTCTAAACTGAGGGGCGTGTCGTCGATGGCGGGAGCACATGTCGATGCATCATGGTGATCCAGGGCAGCGACAGGCAGAGAAGGCGATAATGGCAATACAGCTGGTGAGGGTTAAGGGAGATTCGCATTCACAGCCGCCGAGCAGCAACCGAGGTCGTTCCTGATCTGCTTCACGTTGCGGCGGGCATCATCAGCAGCTGGCAAGACAGACGTGGGAAGATGCGTAACAGAAAACGCAGAGTAAAGGTCGTCCAAAGTACGCGCCGCAATAGATACTTTAGACAAAAGCAAATGATACTTCTCAAGAAGAGCCTCCATCTTAGAGTCCATTGCGGAGATAGGGATTAGAATTTTTCCTAGTTTCTCGTTGAAAGACGAAACCTCCTCAGTGGCAGACTGGAAGCATGAGCAATTACCCAAGAAGGACTGCAATTTAGTGGCAAGTAATGATTGCTCGTTCGTGATGGTTTGGGAGACAGTAGTTAGAGCACGAAGTACATGAGACGATTTGAGATCGGAGCACTCATTGCAAGTCGAAAGGGCAGAAGACGGAATTGAACGAGCGCCGCGCTTTATGCAAGCAACATGGAAAAATTTACCACAAACCCCATCGCACTCCGTCAAGTTGCCAGGAAGAGATCCGTTACATACCTTACAGGCTCTCATCGTGCAGTAGGTAACAACAAAGTGATGACACAGTGGAGAGCGTGATCGAGACAGCACAACAACACCAAGCCGATTACACAATGGAGATAAACAATCAAACAAAGAACTGCGGGAGATGAAGAAAAACACAACTGCATTGCAGGAATTGTGGATGCCCTTTTCCCCATCCAGCCGCTGGAGCCTAACCGCGCGACCGGCGGGGACTCGAGGTTCCTCCCTTCACAATGGAGGAGCTCTTGGGGGCTTCGCGGAGTTTGCAAAATCGGAAGGCGCCAGGGCCCGATGGGCTTCCAGGAGAGGTGTTGAAGGCGTGGACGGTAAGCCATCCAGGGCTCTTGTTGGATATGTACAATGCCTGCCTGAAAGCGGGAATCTTTCCCTCCCGCTAGAAGGCAGCTAGGCTTGTGCTGATCAGCAAGGGCAAGGGACCTGTTGGGTCCCCCGGGTCGTACAGGCCGCTGTGTATGCTCGACACAGCCGGCAACCTCCTGGAGAAGCTCCTAAAGCCTCACCTCCATGCGGCTTTTGGGGCCGCTGGAGATCTTTCCGAGAGACAGTATGGTTTTCGGAAAGGGAAGTCGACGGTACACGCTATCCAGGAGGTGATCGACGCGGCCTGGGCCACCGAGAGCGGGAACCATTATTCCCGCCCGGTGTGCCTACTGGTCACTCTGGATGTGCGCAACGCCTTCAATTCGGTGAGGTGGGGGGACGCGCTTAATGCGTTAGAACGGAACTTCAGGGTTCCCCAATATCTCTTACGGAAGATGGGGGATTACCTGAAGGACCGGACCCTCACCTACGAGACGGAGGATGACCCGGAAACAAGGGGCCTGTCGACGGGGACGGCCCAGTGCTCCATTCCGGGTCCCGACATATGGAATTATACATATGACGGGATTCTGCGTATGGAGATGCCGGAAGGGTCTTTCCTGGTTGGGTATGCCGACGACATCGCGGCGGTTGTTACCGCCAGAGATGTCGCGGCGGCTCAACCAGGTGATGCGTTGGGTCGGTCCCTGGCTGCGCGACCACGGACTGGAGTTGGCGCTGGCCAAGACTGAGATCGTCTTTCTGACGAAGAAGTGCATCCCCCTTCTGAGGTAGATGTGGGTGGGAGACATGTCGGTTCAGACGAAGGCCGCGATCAAGTATCTGGCGGTGAGCCTCGAATGTAGGCTCACCTTTTGGGACGAGATCAGGGGCAGGGCGGACAAGGCGGCTGCGATGACGACGGCGCTAAGCAGAGTCATGATCAACATTGGTGGACCCAGACCCTGCAAACGGCGTCTGCTGCTCCGCACCGCTGAGGCCGTCATGCTCTACGGGGCAGAAGTATGGGCCGGTGTTGATGGTCGCGGGGGTCATTCCAATTGACCTCTTGGCTAGGGAGCGACAGGCTGTCCACCAGGAGTAACCTGTTTTGGAGCGCGAGACCCAGCGGGTCGTACGGGCCAGGACCTTGGTGTCCTGGTAGGAAAGATGGGACGGGGAGTCGCGGGACCGTTGGACAGCCGGGGTTATCCCCTGGCTGGACACCTGGCTGAACCGTCAGCATGGTGAGGTCGATTACTACCTCACCTAGATGCTGACGGGCCACGGGCACTTTCAAGCCTTCTTTTACCGCATAGGGAAAGTACCGAGCTGTGTATACTGCGACTCCCCGTCGGACTCCACTCACCACACATTCTTTGAATGTGCTCGTTGGAGGGTGAAGAGAGACGATGTGCAAAGGGTGGCTGGCAGCATAACCCCTGATAACATAGTCAGGGTTATGCTGCAGGGGAGGGACTTTTGGTGAAGAATCGCCCTTTTCGTGAAGGGGATCCTTCGCCAGAAGGAACAGGACACGAACAGGGAGCGCCTGTTGGTGTACTGGGCCCTGATGGGAGGGAATATAGGACTCCACCCGAAGTAATATTTCACAGACGGTTCCGGGGTGGAGTTTCTGGGGGAAGGGAGCGGGGTTTTAGCCGATAGGCCCAGCTTTTGCTGGGAAGTTCGGCACATTGTGCGTAAAGGTATTTCCCCGCTCCCATAAAAAAAAATAGTATTAGAGAAAGTTAGATTAGAGTTTATATTTCTTTGTTATTTGGGTACTCGTACGAAGGTGCCCCGATAGGCACAATAAACGAACTATAATTCGTTAATAGCTATACTCGTTATCGTGTTCATGCAATCGAGTACTTTTTTGTTCGTTTTTTGTTTTGTAGATATTTATTATATATACTTGTAATTAATTAACTTGTTAGAAAAATAAGTAAATTATATATTTCTTTTTTCTTACAAATAATTGGACAAATAAATGAGTACTTATATAATATTGCTTAAATAAATTGTAAACATTTTTATGAATTATTCTTTTTACCTACGTATTTTGTTCAATTATCGTAAATAATAATTAAATGACATAATATTTTAATCGCCCTCAAATAGTAATAATTTTAATAAAAAAAGAAATTATAAAAATTATAGCCTTGGAATAATATTTGTTGAATTATGATAAAAAAGTATTGAGCAAATTAACGTCATTAAAAATAGATGGATGAGTAAATAAATGAATAATTTTTATATTTTCCTTATAAATAAATCATTAAAAAGAATAAATTTTTTTTTGTTATTTTTCTAATAAATAAGTAAAAAAAAAATGAATGAATAATTTATAGAGAGCAAGGTAATTTCGTAACATACGAGTATACCGAAAGAGAGAAGGAGCAAAGTTGTGGATGAAAATCGTATGCAGTCATCAATACAGGATGTTTTATAAGCAGTATCATATAAAAAAAAAACTGCGGATAAGTAGTATCACTTAAAACTGTCTACACTAGAAAACCATGTAAAAAATTATAAGAGGAGGGTTGATAATGCAACGTCTAGCAGTCGTACTTTTAATTCACAATTCACAAGCATTCAAATTTTTTCTATTGAAGAAGAAAAGCCCTTAAATAACTATATTACAAAATGTTGTAAGATGTACTATGGACTCACGACTGTTCAAGTAAGAAAGCTAGAATTAGAGTATGCTAAATCTTTAAAACTATCCAGCAAAGTGCCATGAAAACAAAATGGCGGGAAATAATTGGATGTATGGATTTCGAAAAAGGAATCCAGATTTTATTTTGCGGAAACCCAAGAAAAGAAGAGCGGATCTATAGCTTTTAATAAAACCTCAGTTAGTGAGTTTTATAATAGGTCTGTTCGATGAGAAAGTCCTTAAAAAAAGCTTGTTGTTACCAGGAACTGAGAATTGACGAAAAAACCCAGGGCGCCCTGAATTTTGGTACCTTATCGAACGCTCTTTTTGAACAAATAAGAAGCAAAAAAGTTGAGCTGTCTGTTATGTTTGAGATTGGGTGCCAATTCAATTTATATAAAGTTAGTAAAAGTGTTTAAAAGTAGTAACATTGCGTTTAAAAGTAGTACTTTAATAATATTGTGAATAAAAGTCACAAATAAATAAATTGAACTGAGTTTAACTGTGTTTAAAAGGGCTTTTAAGGGCGAATTTTTTAAAGATGGAAAAATTTTGAAACCCAATTGTGTTTGATTGCATGTTCACTTATTTTTTATCAAGAATTATTCAGAATGTAAGACAAAATTTAAAAATAAATTGAATATAAAAATAAAGTTTACAGATTTCACAGTAAAACGCAATTAAAAGCAATTAGTTTTAAGTAAATTAAAATATTATCCGTGCTGCTATACTACAAAGTTTTTTCCATAACAGATTTAAATATTTTTTCCCAATTTGCTTCTAATTTCTAAAAAACTAAACGTACACATTTGTGCCAGTTTTCCTGAAGGAGTTAACTCTATCAATTATCCATGGACGAGTGACATTTAATTTGCAATTTCAATTATTTGTGCAAATCAAATCATAGTCTCTGACAGTACCATCAATGCTGTATAAAAGTACCTCACACGTGGGGCAGATTATACTAATCTCAGTTGAATACATATACTGTTGCTAGATGTATTTAGTTTAATTGATAATGAAAAAAAAATGTAAATGGATTTGGTAAAGGAAAATATTTCGTGAGAACATTTTTGGAATTTTAAATTGGGCTCAAGCGAGCCACGAGCATTTGGGCAAATTTCCTCGGCGGCTCTATGGATTCTCCCCAAAGATCATGAAATACTAGATGTGACCAAAGATCATGAAATACTAGATGTGACACTCGTGACGTATTCCCTTATCTTTTTTCGACCTTGGTCCTGTGAGCCCACTGGCCTTGCAGATTTTGCTCAAAGTGGATAGTAATAATGGCTCACGCGTGAGAGAAAGACAACAATTGAGGGGGAGGCGGAACAAAAATTAAAGCCACGTTTCACCACACAGAGCAGTGCACACGTTCGATTACGTTTAGCCCGCCTTTAAAAATACACAGTGAAAAAGTGTAAACAGCCCGCATCCGTATATATACTCTGAGTATGCTACCTGACTGTTCCCCATTCTCAATTCAGGATTTCCCTATGCTGGAACATTGTCTGGGGTCGGCACTAACACCATCCATTCAGAGCCACACAGCGTGCCCTACAATTTGGCCCGCCTTTAAAAATGCGTGATAAAAAAACGCGGCAGCAATTTAATGCTGCTACTCATGAGCTGTGCTCCGCGGAACCGCCTGCGCGTAAAAAAGGAAATAATTTCAAATATAATAAAACTACAAGCTAAAAAAACGACTTTGACCGCTTCGCCGGAATTTTCTTGGTCAAAGCAGTGTCCCCAAAGATTTTTGTGTGTGGCTCCCCCCGTGGGTTATTTCTTGGTGTGTTTCGGAGTCCTGCCTTGCGATTGAATTACAGGAAGTGGAATTTGGGGGGAATTGCCAATGTGTATAGACAACACATGGCTTTCAACCAACTAAAAACAAATCAACTAAAAATATTTTCGCGCATCAAATTTATAATCAATCGCAAAAATCGTGTAATTCTCTCATCGGATTATGGACATTTTTAATTTGGCGAATGTAACGCGCGTTATTTTAACTTTTGAAATTGAGCATTTAATGGAAATAATTTCCATTTGTTTTATACTTTTATCCGTTAGTGTTAGTTTCATGCGCTAGAGATTTTTTGTTGTTGTTGGTGAGCCATTCTCCTGGCAAAGAGTTGATTTTTGGTAAACCCCTCCCCAATCCTACAAGTTAGCCTTCCAACTAAGATTTTGGCCTACATCAATACAAGATCCAGCTGGTACAGGAATTAAAGCCTCGTGATTATGTAATGCGTTGTACACTCGCGAATTGGGCTCTGCAAAGGTTGGAAGAATACCCATTTTTATCGAAAAATTGTGTTTAGCTCATTTTTGGCTGAATGAATTTGTGAACAGACAAAATCACAATAAAAAGTAACTGTTTGGTGCTGGTGGTATCATCGGCCCTTGCTTCTTTAGAAAAGCTGATAGATCCAACGTTACAGTCAATGGACTACATTAGCGAATCATGATTAACGAGCTTTTGTTTGAAAACATGGAAAACATCGATGCATACGTCCAACGACGTTACTGCCCAAATACACCCATACCTCGCTATACAGCCGCTCTTTATACGGCATTTCGCATTTCGGCCCTTTTCAATTAAGGCACATTTTCGATTTACGGACTAAAATGTTTCGCTATAACGGCAAAAAAACTTAAACTTATTTTATAGTTCATTATTTTTTAGACAAAATGCCATCGAAACAATTATCGACTTCGGAGACTGATAAGAAGAGATGCCGAAAATCAGTCACGCTAGGAACTAAACTAGAAGTATTATGTTGTATAGAAGCTGGAGAGAAAATTGTTGAAATTTGCAAGGCAATGGGACTTGCGAAATCTACAATTCAAACTATGCGTGATAAAAAAGAAGACATTAAAAGATATTTGCAATCTGCTGCACCTTTAAATGTCTCGAGATTAACACGCCAAAGAAACTGGAGTGTGGAAAAAATTATTTAAATGAAATAAAAAGATAAAATGCATTTTGAATTATAAACCATGTTACATATTTAACAAATTTGGAACCGATCCCATCGAATTTGTATGAATTTGTATTAGAATTGTAATTGATTCCTTATGCGGCTTTTCGCTTTGCGGCCAAGTTTCGGGGAACGTATATAGGCCGTAAAGCGAGGTATGGGTGTATCTCTTGAATCCATCGAATTGTTGAAAGCAAAGTTTAATTAAACATTACTTCACGATTGGGTCAATTGGCCAAAAATGTGTAATTTTACAATGCTAGGTTCTTTTTTGTGGCAATAATTGGTGATCTGCAAGCCAACATTGAATGAGTTATAACAGAAATAACACCGGATTTACTTGAAAAAGTTGTGAAAAATTGGAAACATTACAGCACGTTCGGAACAGCTGAGATGGTCATATGCCCGATATAATATTCAAATATTAATGGTCAAAATAAACTTTTAAATATAACTAATTTTTTGAAGAAAATTAATCAATTTGTATTTTGTTTTTTTTGAAGCTATCATCCTATAAAAAAATTCCCTATACATGCGAGTATATATATCCTCAGACCTTATGGAATCTACCATGAAGTCAGTTTATTGGTTTTCTTTAAAGGAATATTAACCCTTAATATATACGCAAAATATGTATATTTTTACTCTTTGATAATTAATAACTGATTTTTTTCGCAGTTGTTCTTACTTTTACTGCCTTTTTGAAGAAAACCCCGTCGCCTACAAATCTTCACTCGGGATACACCAGTACATTGGGTTTTTGGAGTATATTTCGTGACTACTTCTTTGATAAACTGTAAAAGCAGATCTACCGAATTTTCATCGATTTTTGCATATGCTTCAGTTTCCGGATTTTTAAATTTAATACAATGGTTAACCGTTAAGTGCACGAAGCTTTGGCACCCCAAACAATCATGGCTTTCCAACACCAATGATTGTTCTACCAGGCGCTACGTGTCTATGGATGAGTGGTACCAAGGTATCTGACGATCGATTTTCTACCACGTTTAGAACGTACTTGTTTGAATCTCCTTCGATACTGCCTAAAAACGAGTGTTCTTCCACGTACCTACCCCGGTGATTTTCTTTTTACCGAACTTCGACTCGTCAATTCGGACAACTTTACCTAGACCACCTATCTAAATTTCATTTCTAGGAACAACTTCCAAGCTAATAATCCACACGATTCTTTGTAAAGTTAATAATCTCCTCTAATTTCATGAAATCGTGCAGGGAAGTATTTTACACTCAAAAAAAAATTAACCCGTGAACTACCAATTATGCAATAAAAAAATAAAAAAACTATAATATATTTAATCGCAAAAAGTGACAAACAATAACACACCTGCCAAAAAATGATTCCACTGGAAGGACGTAACCGTTATAAATTTTCACCGGAAAATCCATAAAGGCAATTTTAGCCTATACAAAAAATGACACAGATAAAATGAAAAAAATTAAACGATTTTCTCCTGTTTGTTCATTGTCTCCAACTTCAATTTGGTTTGAGAAGTATATTGTCAAACAGCGGCAGGGATTGTACAGGGTCTTTCATTAAGCACTTCCTATTTTTAAATAAAACAAAGTGAGTGTGAGATATCCTCGAAATATTTTATTTGTTTGAAAGGCCTATCGTTGTCATTAGGTACGGAATATTACGTTGTTCAAATGTCCGCCGCGACTTCTCTGGGTGGCGCGAATCCGAAATGTACAATTTTCCATGACATAAATGTGCATAAATCAGGCTGAATATGACCGATGGCATGGGTTATGTTAGCTTTGAGGGCCGCTCTGATTTCTGGCTTATTTGCATAGACCTGCGACTTAAGAAAACCCCACAAGAAAAAGTCTATAGGGGTCAAATCGCACGATCTCGGTGGCCAGTTCACATCACCTCCACGTGAGATGACCATGCCCTCAAATCGCTCGTGCAAAATATCCAATGTGGCATGAGCCATAAACCACATGTTGTTGGTGTCCATATCATCCAATTCCAAAAGAAGTTGGTAATTATTGACCTATAGCGCTCGCCGTTGACGGCAATGGCTTGGCCAACGTTGTTTTCAAAGAAATATGGAGCGATGGAGCGCCAGCCCAAAATCCGGACCAGTGACTTTTTCCGGATTCATTGGACGCTCTTGGATCTCATGTTGATTGGTATCGCCTCAAATTCGGCAATTTTGTTTGCTGATATACCCATTCATCCAGAAATTGGCCTTATCGCTGAAGATGATTTTTCGATGAAAATTACGGTCAGTTTCCAACTGCTCCAGAGTCCATTCAACGAACACACGTCGTTGTCTATGGTCGTTTACCTTCAGCTCCTGGGTCAGTTGTATTTTGTACGGCTGCAGGTCCAAGTCACGACGCAAAATTCGCCAAGTTGTGGAACGAAAGCCCGAGTTCTTGTAAGCGACGCGAAGTCGAATCTCGGATTCTCCTACACACTCTCACAGACTGCGGCGATGTTTTCTACAGATCTTGCGTTTCATTGACATTCGAGTGTTGGTTAATTGTTTACTGAACCAGTGGACTCAAATTTATCTACCATACTGCGAATAGTCTTCTCGGTAGGACGATTATGGCGACCGTAAAATGGGCGAAGCGCGCGGAACGTTGCCTGAACAGAACACCCATTTTGATAAAACAATTTTGCGTGTTGTTGAACGCTCTATCCACCCATGGTAATTTGGAAAAACAGACTGAATAAATGACAGCCAATTTGACAGATAGAGCTTCAACAATATGACCGCTATCAACTGTCAAAGTTCGGAAGTCCCTATTGGAAGACCCCGTAGTTGCCCCTTGAAGACTTTCGCCAGATTTAGTGAAGCGGTGATGAAGTGAAAATGAAACCCATGGGCGTAGGTAGTCTCAAATCCGCGAATTCAAGAATATGTCCCAACACTCCAAGAAAATGATTCAGTTCACATCAATTTCATTTTATTATTGTATATAATCTTAACGATTGAGTTTTGAAATGGTAGTCAAACAGGTAAGCTTATTTTCATAAAATATCAAAAACTATAAAACTAGAATCATCATCATCAATTTCTGTGTTCCGTGTGTGTTGTAATGCACTTTTAAATAAAAATCTAAAATGTGGGAATTATCGAAAACGGACAACCTGAATCTCAAAAGTATAGCATAGCGTAAAACAACTTA